>CM052719.1:42832893-42892185 GCA_028551405.1 Uromys caudimaculatus
TGGTCTCTTCTTAATTACCACTAATTTCTCAGCTCCAGCTAACCAGCATCAATAGTCCCAGTAATGCAATGGTTTTGCTTTAGTAGTTCTGGTATCTTGTTAATCACAGCTGATTTCTTCAGTCCCAGCTAACCAAAACTACAGAATCTTAAATCAAGCTAGCAATGGCCCTGATAAGAGTCTTTAATCTTCCCTCTGAAATTTCACAAGTCAGGCCTCCATCTTCTGCACTGTTCTCAACGTTATCTTCCGAGCTCCTCCACAGTATCCCACAGAGCAGCCCAAAGTTCCAAAGTCCTTCCACAGTCCTCCCCAAAACATGGTCAGGTTGTCACAGGAATACCTCACTATGCTGATACCAATTTGTCTTAGTCAGGGTTTCTATTCCTGCACAAACATCATGACCAAGAAGCACACTGGGGAGGAAAGGGTTTATTGAGCTTACACTTCCATGCTGCTGTCCATCACGAAAAGAAGTCAGGACTGGAACTCAAGCAGATCAGAAAGCAGGAGCTGATGCAGAGGCCATGGAGGGATGTTCCTTACTGGCTTGCTTGCTTCTCCTGGCTTGCTCAGCTGGCTTTCTTACAGAGCCCAAGACTACCAGCCCACAGATGGTACCACTCACAAGGGGCCCTCCCCCTTGATCATTAATTGAGAAAATGCCTTAGTGCTGGATCTCATAGAGCCATTTTCTCAACTGAAACTCCTTTTTCTGTGATTACTTCAGCTTGTGTCAAGTTGACACACAAAACTAGCCAGTACAACAAGATAATTCTCCATTGTTTTAAATTGCTCAGGCAATTGGATAGTGGCAGCTGCCTATACCTTTTCTAATATGTAAATATAATATAATACATTTTATTAGTTTCTTTCTGGACCAGTGTTCTATATGTTATAGGTATTGCTGAGTAAACATACACTGCAAACATGCATGAAATTTTGTTTTTTACTATACCTAAAATGGTTTTCAGTCAATTTTTCATAACTATATATATTTAATTTTTGATAACATATGAATATGCTGTAGCTATATTATTTCTATTCCTCCTTCTTTCCCTTCTAACTTCTATGCTGTTCCCCCACTCTCTTCAGGTAAGCGACCTCATCTCCTTTAATTGTTATTGTTTTGTAGATATCATGCTGAGTCCAATTATTTAATTAGATCTGCCCAACATGTGTATGTTTAAGGCTCACCGCTTAAGACTGAATAAGCTATTGGGGTTCTACCCTCACAAAAACTAATTCTGATCCCCTCAGCAACTCCTGATTTACTGTAGCTCTTCATCTAAGGGTGAAGCCTTTTCTTCCATTCATGCTGTCAATCCACATTTCAATGGAACATTTACTAACAGTTACAATCTGGTGTTATAAAATCTTGAATTTACACCAGAGCAAACATTTATTTGTACCTTGCCTGTCTTCAAAAGTAATGCTTGTGAGTTAAAATGCTTTTTGAGTGGTGTATAGAAAATATCTTTATCAAAACAGTTACTTTTTTGCAAAATAAAAGGAGTGGTTACCTTGCAAAGCCTAAACATAATTTTAACTTTTAAAAGCTAATATATGTACATATGTCCATAATGTCTGTCTTTCTGTCTGTTTGCATGTATACAAAGCTACCTAACAGGAAAATAGATCACATGAATTTCCAAACAACTATGATACATATTTACATATTTTATAATCTTGCTGAATACAAGCATTCTGAGTTGTCTGAGACAGTCATTTTGGTTACTCTGGTAAATATTTTGTGATTTACAGTTTTCCATTTATGGAAGGATTTGGTTTAGGAAATTATATGACAGCAATATGATTACATCAGTGAAGATTCAAATAATGTTCTTCCAAGTGGATAATTCCATCTGATAATGCTGAAGGGATGTCTTGTTTCTTGAGTCTACTGAAATCTATACATAATAAATCTTACATTTTAAGTGTATTACAAAGCATAAAATATTTTCTCATACATGATCTCATTTTGAGTTTGGTCCAGATACACAAAAATTTTATTACACAAGCACGCACACATACACACACACACACACACACACACACACACACACACAAGCACTAGACACAGGCTTTCATGTCAACTTAAGATAAATACAATATACCCATGTACCAACAGAAGTATTTTATTTTTATTTGTTTTTTGTTTTTCCTGCACACATGGGGTCTGCCAGAGTCATTCCATGATTTCATTTACGATATTTGTCAATCTATAAGCTTTTGTGGATGATTTTACCAGATGGTAAGCACTGCTACTTTAGACATGTATTTTTTTCCTGTGGTTTGAAACAAGCAGTCCTCTCTCTCTTATTCGGAAGGACACTGCTCAATTACATTCTGCATCAACATTTGGGTCTGGTGATTGCTGATAAACAAGCAGGGTCTAGGTCTTAAGTTGTCTATAACTACACCAAGAAGCCCACGCTGACAATTGGTGCAAGCTAGGGGCAAGGATCATTTTCTATTACAGTCACAAATAGTAGTGTCTCAGATTTTTAAATTTCGATTTTGTTTAATTAGGGATGACACCAAAAAACAAGTTTTCTAACATCAAATACAAAAAGGCCAATAAATAATCCTAGACCAAAAATTCTGGCATCAAACATTTGAGGTATAACCCACTGGTAATAAAAATGAAAATTAAAGAAAAGATTTCCTGTTTCAAAGAGCAGCACACACAAGCTAAGATTTTAAAGCCACTCATAATTCCTAGTGAACTGTTTAAAAAGAGACAGGAAGTGAAAATAGTTTAGAATTCCGTGTCTGTCCTCCCTGCAAGGAGACTGGGAATTGCAGGCATTAATTAATGAAATGTTTTCAGCTTTGTTGTTAATTCTCTTCTGCAAAGAGCAAGACTCTTAGCAGCACTGTCTTTTTACAGCGTCCTGATAGATCTTAATGCAATGTTCAGGGATACCTAAAGGAAAGCAGAAATGTCTCTTATAGTTGTAAACTTATTTGGAAGAAGTTATAGCTCTGACTGTACTGTATCTGCATTTGTTGATACAGCACCCAAATCTTTGAGAGGTATTCTTTTTCTTCTGAGATGTTTGCATCATGAACTTTAGTGAACACCAAAGTGGAGAAAATAGGCAGTTGAAGTCTGCTTTCCTCTTATCCAATAACCTCCTTTTATCATTATTTAAGAGAAGCAAAGACCATTAGTGAGAGCTAATTGCCTTCATAGTCCTCAGATTATACTGATGCTACTGATAGGAGAATTGAGGCAAATTGCATTCTCAAAATGGTCTGGGAACATACCACTTCCAGTAATGTTTTTATCAAGCAGACCTAAAAGCAGAGAAAGCAAGGATGCACTTAAAGGCAATTATGCATCAACATTAGAAAATATAGTTAGAAGATTAAGAGAGTCGAGTATGTGCAATATATCTTGATTGCAACAAAGCAGTTGATACAGCATTATTCAATTTGCTAGCTGAATTAATTTAAATTGGTTTAGGCAGAAGTATAGTCAAATGAACTACCAGCTATCAAAAGAGTCATAAATAATAGATAACAATAAACACATTTGTTTTACATGTTCCTAATTTACTTACCTCTCTGATCTCTTCAGAACAGTCTATGACAGTTAATATAATAGATGCTACCCTCCAGTTATCTTGGGATCTTTTAAAAATCCCGTCTGTTCTACAAACTTGCAAGGACCCGATATGTTACCATCAACAAATCCCGTTATTCAGAGCTTACTTTATTTATTTATAGTGGGTTTTTAGTTCCCCTTTACATTTCTGTTTATGTGTCTGGACTTTTTCTTAATGGGATCTACCAGGAGCAGCACTGGAGGACTGTGGGTATATTGCTTCCACATATACATGTTAGTTACTGGCTCTTCCTAGCTCTTTGGTGAAGAAAGTCCATGGTTCAAGCAACAGTTTCCTTTCCTCTTCTCAATTCCCATACTAATGAAGGAGAAACTTTTCCTACATGTGAGCTGACTGTTCTGAAGGTATAGTAACAAAGCCAAGAGTTTTAGGCAGTAGAGGTCCTTGCAGTCCTTGAAAACCCAAAATCTGTAGCAAAGTCAGACATTTGAAGACATAGCCTTCTTCAAAGAAAGGAGACTTTGTAAGGCACGGAAAGCACTTTCTGAGCTGGGGAAAATGTCAGTAAAATGTCTGCTCTGCAAGTATAAGGACTCAGATCCTCAGCACCCACATAAAAAACTGGGTGTGGTCATGTGTATGTATCTTTAGCACAGGGGAAATGTAAACGGGTAGTTCCTCAGAGCCAATTGCCCTGCCAGCCTTTCCAATCAGTGAGCACGAGGTCCTATGAGAGACCCTTTCTCAAAAGATCAGATGAGTAGCAATTGAAAACATCCAGTGTTGGCATCTGGTCTTCACACACACATGCACACATGCTGTACACATACACACACACACACACACACACACACACACACACACACACACACACACACAAATACGCGCACACACACTATATACAAAATATTTTTTAAATTAAATATAGTATTTAGTATCTGTTGATCTGCCTGCCCGTCTGTCTGTTCATCCATCCATCTGCCTGCTCGCCCTCCCACTATCTATCTATCTATCTACCTATCTATCTATCTATCTATCTATCTATCTATCTATCTATCTATCATCTGCCTGTGTGTCTTTCTGTCTGTCTGTTTTGAGACAATGTCTTACTACGCAGCTCAAGCTGATTTAAAATTCATATTCCGCCTGCCTAAGTTTCCCCAATGTTGGGAAAATAATGCTTTACCACCACACCCAATGTTTCATTTTAATGCTTACGTGAGTAGTCCTGTTATTCTCTAAAACAATATTTCTCAGCATAATGACCGTAGCTGAATACCCAGTGAAAGGTGAGATGAGACGGTGGGTCTTAGTGAACTTTCCTGCATCTTTGAGTCATCTTTTGGGGACTGGTGAAGTTTAAAGGTACTGATTCAATCCTTGTGTAATTAGATGGAAATAAAAAAAAAAAACTATGCACACAAACTATACAAATTAAACAGGAAAAGACTTTAATGTTGAAAATACATAAACCATGCATGTGAGTTAGCTTGGCAAGTAGGTCACTTGCTGCCAAGCCTGACAACCCGACTTTTGCTCTCACTATCCTCATGGTGAGGGAAGAGAATAGACTCCCACAAGTTGACTGAACTCCACCCCAGAACTGTGGCAAGTGTACTCACACACACACAAACACAATACACAGATTTTAAATCACAATAAGTTCTTTATAAAAGAAATTGTGAAGCTTAAGAAAAATCAGCATCTCATAGTGAGGTGAAAAAATGAGAAGAAAGTCAGGATTCGGTGGGTGGTCGGCCACCTGTGACACTGGGAAAAAGCTTGAGTCTTCTCACTAGTTGGGGATGAGGTACTAACCCGATCATTTTTATACACTCCCTTCTTTTCTGTGCTTATATCACCACATCGTCCATCTTGAGAAAGTAAGACACTGACATACCTTTGTAATTTTTGAAGTTGGAATAGCCACACAAGAGGGTTCAGTTTCAAATTGAACCTGTGTTCCCATGAGCCAAGACAGAGAATAAAAAGCAAGAGGCTACACGGCTCTACTCTTCTTGGCCAGGAAGAGTTTTGGTTTTTGTTTTTTAAATTATGGTAGAACGCTTTAGAGTCAGAAGCTACTGTAATTGCTTATAAATGTAGCCAGGAAAGAGTGAGTGCAGCACAGAGAAAAAATTTGATTTTCTCACTATTGATATGGTTGTAGACAAATTATTTAAGTATTGTAAACATCTTTCCTAATCTGTACCATGCAGAAAATAAGTCATATTTCTCAGAATTGTCACGAATATAAAGTGAAATGACATATACAATGCTTGATTTAATAACTGCTTGTAATAAGCATCCCTGAAATGGCAACTATTCTTTTTATTAAATCTTATTTCTTTGGAGTCAAAACAAACAATAAGAACTGGGCAAGTTACATCATTAATTTTTCAATTATACAAGAACAAGATGATATAAATGCATAATTTTAATTGGTACTCACCCATAAGAGGAATTTATTGTGTGTATCTTTTATTAAAAAAAAACCAGACAAACAGAATAATGATGGCAAGCACTGAAACAGCAGCTTTTTAAGCATGCATAAAAATTATCTTCAAAAATATTTTAAATGTAATGCAACAGGACCTAAAGTTAACCTGAGGATGTTTTTCTCTAATAATATTGCATTTTATACAAAGAAAGCCCAGAATATCCTAAAGAAAGAATGATAGCATTTTAGAGTGTGTCTTTGAATATTGATTAGCTTAATTAGCTACATTATAAGGGTCTTGTTTTTAAATTATCTCTTTTTTATTATAAACATAAGGAGTACTTACTTTTCAAATCTGAAAATGAATAGTCATAACAATAACTAAAGTAACTTTAATGGTCACAGGATGTGCCTGCATGCATGTATGAGCAGGTGTATACAACCCTGTGCCATGGCACACACATGGAGAGCTGAAGATGACTTACATGGTCTGTTTTCTCCCTTCACCAGGTAGGTCCTGGGCATCCAACTCAAGTCTTCTAGCTTGTCTGTGCGCACTTGTATCTGCTGAATGGAATACCTAACGTTCACACTTACCTCCTTGCTATCTTTAAATTCTGAAATAAAGTACTTTGCTCACAATCTTTCTTGAATCTCACTTTATACATTATGTACTTGGAGTTTTACCCCTCAGTTCCTCTTCTGAACAGTTAATTGGACTAGCACTTTGTCTTTTGTTTGTTTGTTTACTGTTTTGAACTTAATCATGTTGCCTCTTCTACTAATTCCATGTTTTTATTTTTGCTTTTATTTTCTGACTTCAAACTCCTTTTACTTAAAATAGGGTTTTCTGTTTGTCTGTCCACATTACTTTTCTACCCTTTTCTGCTCTATTTTGCAGTCTCAGACAGAGGCTTTTGGAGAATGTTAGCAGGGGAGAAGAGGGAGGTCACAGGGAGAGACCCCTTTCACCTGACAGCGTTTCTCCTTTCCTTCAGTTGGAAACTCACCTGAGACTCTTCACCATGATGAGCTCCCTGCTAGGTTCTGACCGCACAGGTTTTGTTCTTTTGTCCTCCTCCCTTATTGAAAATAGATTCTTTTCTCATACAATGTGTCCTGATTATAGTTCCCTCTCCCTCTAGTCCTCCCAGTTCCTCCCCATCTCCCCTCCCCCCTCGGACGATTCATGCCATTTCTCTCTCATTAGATAAGAACAGGCTTCTAAGTGATAACAAGAAAGCATAAGAAAATAAAACATAATATGTTAAAAAACAACATCAACTACATCCGAGTGGACAAGGCAAACCAGCAACGAGAGAAGGCACAGGAATCAGACACCTACCAGTTCACACATTGAGGAGTCCCAAAGAACTCCTAAACTGAAAGCTCTGTGGTATACGTAGAGAATTCAGTGTACACCTGTGCCGGCCTGTGCTAGCTGCTGCTGCTCTGTGAGTTCATATGAGCTCTGCTCGGCTGACTTAGAGGGCCTGGATCTCCTGGTGTACTCGGCTCACTCTGGCTCTTGATCTCTTTTCACCTCCTCTTCTGCAGGGTGCGCTGAGTTGCACCACAGTTTTAATAAAACCTTTCTCTTTCAAATGTTTACGGTTTCCCACTCCTCACATATTCATTTAGTTCTTCAAGTCTTAAGAGTTACATCATGGGCAGCCTGGAGAGATGGCTCAGTGGTTAAGAGCACTAACTGCTCTTCCGGAGGTCCTGAGTTCAATCCCCAGCAACCCCTTGGTGGCTCACAGCCATCTGTAATGGGATCTGATGCCTTCTTCTGGTGTGTGGGATCTGATGCCCTCTTCTGGTGTGTCTGAAGACAGCGATGGTGCACTCACATACATAAAGTTATTTTTTTTAAATAAAAAACAAAACAACAACAAAAAACAAATTGATTTTCAAAAAAAGGAGAGATCATTTGAGAATTCTGCTTATTTTTTGGCTCAAGTTTTTAAATCATTATTTTATGCTTAATATTTACTGCTTCGAACAATGTCACATCTTAAAATGTACTTTATTGTGTTCAAGTTAACTATTAGAAGTTTTTTTTAACTTCTTTAATGTAGTGATTTATTTTAGATTTTTTTTTTTTTTTTTTTTTTGTGAAATGGTAAAAGGCAGGATCAGAGAGGATGAGATTTGTATAGTTTACTCCCAAAACAGGCTCACTGAAAGGAGTATTTCTTTAAGGCACCTATAAATTTCCACCCAGGTTCTTCAATCAAACTCTGTATTAAGAAAAAAAATCAGCTTTCTAAGGCCTGGGGAAATAGGTTAGACCTGAGTTTGGATCTCCAGCACCTACGTAAAATCCAGTTGTGGTGGAGAGCCTCTATTTCCGAGGCTGGGAAAGCAGAGACAGGAGGAGTCCTGGACCCCGTTAGAGAACAAGTCCAGCTGAATCAATGCGTTCCAGATTTAGTCACACATATGCATGCATATACACACAATCACTTCCTTAAAAACATAGTAACCTTATCATATACAGACACCCATAGGTTTAAACATCACAGACTAGTTTCTTTTCTTTATGCATGTTTTATTTTTCTCACAGTCTATTTTCCAATACCAACAAATGTTTGAAACTGCTCATCTCAGTATCTGTTGCCTCTGGCACAAGAAACCAGTGGTATCTGCAAACCATATCAGTATGTTGTAAACAAGCACATCTTGACGTGGATCTTTATCCTCCAGAACTCCAGTCTCTGCTAATACATCCCTGCAGGAGACAGGCTGGCCAGGGAGTGGCACTTGACATTCCAAGATAGGAAATCAGTTGCAGGAGCAGCTGAGCCTGAGAGAGCTAAGAGTGGCTCATGTAGGGATTATGGTCTTTCTGGGTTGTCTGTTTGGCAAGAGAAGAAGTCAGGCTGCTCTAGGATAACGGGAAATGTGCTCTACCCCTTAGAATGAGATGGCTAGGAGAGGCATGCCGAGGAGACATATAAACCTTCAGATCGGCGATTAGGAGATACGGTCAGCAAATACCACTGACAGTAAAAAGGACCAAAGAGAGTCCACCCACAACAGGATGAACTTGTCCTTTTTCAAGAACGGATCACACTAAAAAAAATTCTCCACAAAGAGATTAATATTTATTTCACTGGTTGGTGTTAATTCCAGGACCTTGTATATGATAGGCAAGCACTCTACTGGGGAGCTAGACCTCTAGACTCCTATGATATTACTAAGAAATCCTATAATTAAAAGAACATATGCTAATAAAGTCATGGAAAAATCAGACTTGCAGTAAAAAAGAAAAATTGGATAAAGGAACCATAACTGAAAAACTTATAGATTCCACTTTGTGTTTTCTGTAGTCAATAAAAAGAATTAGTAGAAATAGAAAATGAAAATTTTGAGAAGAGTATATTAGTTCTGAGTGATCAAAAATGAAGTTTACAGGAATGATACTGAGACTGCTCAATGACAGAATCTAGGATGGAGTTGAGCTGCCTGTGACCTGGCTTGGCCCAGAGAAAGCCAGCTCTGCCCTTCAGTCGGCCACTCTCTGTGCCTCTGCTCCATTCCGCATTGGTTCTCCATGTCAAAGAAAATTCTACCAGAAGCAGGCGCTACAGCTTATAGGTGCACATACAAACTGAAGGTCTTTTTGTTTTTGTTTTTGTTTTGTTTTGTTTTCCACTTCAGATTTGATACATCCAAACCATTCCTATAAGATGTCTTCAAAGACATGGTCGTCAATGGGTGGAAGTCATAAGTTTACAACAAAGGATCCTCAGAAAGGACCCAAAATAGGAGACACGTGTGTTTGAAAAGAATAGCTGAGTACAATCGGGAAAGAGATCAAGAGAAGTCTGACATTACACCCACTATTAGGGGAGTTCAGAGCAGATCAATTAGAAAAACCACAATTAGAACATATGCTTGGATTCACGTACAGTGTGTGTGTGTGTGTGTGTGTGTGTGTGTGTGTGTGTGTGTGTGTGTGTGAATAATAGAAAGGGCCAAATGGTCGAACAGTCTCTTAAAATTCTCTTTAAAATTTTTTTTAGTATACTTTTGTGTCTGCAAGTCTTTTGTTATAAGCATCTTCATTCTTTATGTATCAAAATATTTAAAGATTTATTATTTATTTATTTAAAATTATGTGGATGTGGATGTGTGTGTGTGTGTGTCTGTGTCTGTGTCTCTGTCTCTGTCTGTGTGTCTGTGGGTGGGTTTCCCCTCATTAAGTGTAGTTAGCTACTGTAGCCAGAAGAGGTCACTGGCTCGCTTGGAGCAGGAGTTACTGGTCATTGCAGCCGAGATTCTGGAGTTGCCCAACTGGCTCTCTGATTTCCATTCCTTCCAGTCACATCACAGTATCTCAGATTCTTAATTGATTTTGGTTATACGTTTTGATTAGCAATTCCTGGTTTGATGTTTTTCTTATAGCATGTCGTGTACATGTAAGAGTATTTTAGTTTCCAAGATTTTTCCTCTTTGAAAATATTTCTTAATTCCTCAAAAAATTAATTACATTTTAGATAAAGACAGTGACCTGTACAAAATTCTGCTTCTTTGATTTAGTTTACACTGAGGTTAATTATTCCCCAGTTAAATACATTTTTATATATGTGTTATATTTACTAGTTCTAAACATTTGGCAGTTTGATATGAAAAGAACTATGTACATGTTTTATATTTTTCTTATTTAAATTCTCTGAACATTATTTTTATAGGGAGTGTGCATTTATTTTATGAGTGCAACAACGGTGAACTGGTTCTTTGTGAATCATGTGTTTTAATTATCTTTTTCTTTATGGAATCTGAGGAAGTTACTTTGTTCCTAAAGGCCCTTGACTGGTATTTTTCATAGTGAATGTCACTGGTGACAAAGATTAAAAGAGGCAATGCTTGGAAGGCACTGAATCTGGACATGGTAAATAAGAAATGCAGAGTAGATATGTACTCTTGCTATTTCTTCAAGCATCTTTGTTAATTTATCAGGGTCTAAGTAATTTTGAAATTTTAATTTTAGGGAGTTTTATAGTATAAAAAGACAGGAATAAATAAATACATATTGTAAGATAGTATGACTATGTATACATTAGTTTTTTTTTTTTAAAAATTCCATAAATATAAGTAAAAGTTACTCTTCTCAGCTTTTACTCTATATGTAATTAGTATGTCCATGACTACTTCCATTCTTTACATCCTGTATATATTTCAGAATTTTTCTATGCAATTGCTCAGTTTCTGTGATATAAACTTAAGCCCTCTCTTACACTCTTGAATTGCATTTTGGAGACTCGTGGGGTTCCTGAGCTGCAATCTTTTTTTTTTTTTTTTTTCCTTAAAAATCTATAAATAATGTCTTTCTCTGGCTCAATTTTCCAAGTTGTTGAGGGAAACTTGTCTATTCTGACTGGTGACTGGTTAATTCCACCCCCTGGAGTTGTAGGATTTGCTTTTGTTCCTTGGAGTTCAGGAGTTTTTCCAGGTAATATAGTGTGACATGTGTTGTTGTTAATCTAGCTTGTCCATCAAAAGCCTTTGATCTGAAAATTCAAGTAAGAAATACTGTGCCTTCTATTTCTCCTTTTCCATCTGCTTTGTTCTGAAATGCATATTTGATCTTCTACATTTTTCTTCTATTACACTTACTTTTTCTTAATTGATATTCTGTTAACTATCAATTATAAGATTGTTTCCATGTTCTACGGAAAATTTCACCAGGATTCACTCTACTTTTCACACCTTTATTCAATTTTTAAATTAAACATATCCTGATTCTGAAAAAACTTTGTTCTAATGTGTGTTTGTATGTGCATGTATGTTTGTGTGTGTGAGTGTCCATGACATGTGTGTGTGCAAGTACGTGTGCACGTGTGTGTGTGCATGGCACGTGTGTGTGTGCATGACATGAGTGTGTGTGCATGATGTGAGTGTGTGTGTATGGGTGTGCATGAATGACTTGAGTGTGTCTGTGTGACTGCGTGCAAGTGTGTGTGTATAAATATATTTAAACTTCCCCTTCAGATCTTATTTATTTCTTAATTCTTCTTTTCTTCATCACCTTGGTGCCTTAAAAGGTTCTGTATGGTAACGATGACTTCTAATTGTCTCCACTTCAGCTATATATTAAACTAAGGGTCAATCTTGAACATATGGTAGTTTCCACTTACTGTTTATCATTAGTACAATGGGTGCATACAGCACCTCACTTATTTCCCGTGAACTCTTTATCTTTGCAAAGACATCTGGTGGTAGGATTGAGGAGATGGAAGGCACAAATGCAGATCTACTTCCTAAGAGGAGGGTTGCCTTTGAGAGGCCGATGGACTGTCTTTTCTCTAGAAGTTTTTATCTTTGAATGCAATTTCTTCATAGTTCTCTAACAGCATGAGGGCTTAATCCAATATGGAAGCATAACTTCAAAGTAGCAAGCACTGTCAGTTTGCAAACGTCTCTCCTTTTGTTTGGCATAACTGAGCAAGATACCAGAAGTGTTTATGAGGATCTGCTAAAGATAACCGCAATTCCTCAGGAATTCACTGAGTTAAGCTACCTCAGGCTTACTAAGGGAGCAGACCACCTCACTGTGAGCTGCTCTATAAACTTGTGCATGATGGAAATCTGATCTAGTCTTACCTGTTCCACATCCCCGAAATCCAAACCTACCGATTGCAATGTTAGAACAAACATTGTCTGTGTTTACCATTAACCAAACAAAGTCCATACCTCACCTAGGCAGAGATCTGAGAAGAGTGGAAAATGGGAACACAACAACAAGCCTTTCTTCCTTTTTTGCCTGACTTGATAATTATAAAAAAATAAATAAATAAGAATGTCCATAATACATTAAACTACATCTCAAAGGGTATTTGGCTCTTTTCAAAATTTTCTCTATGGAAGAAAATTCCTTCATCAATTCTTTCAAACTAATAGTATTTTTTTTTTCTTATATGAATCTCCAACATCCAACTGCCAGTGTTCATCAGCTTTCTGTTTCTGTAACACCAATCTGAAATTGCCTTATAAAGAAGACAACTTCATTTTGGGTCAAAGATTTTTGAGTTCATGGTCCATGATTGAGTGGCCTTTTGATTTAAGGCTTATAGTAGGCCAACACACTATGGCAAGTACTTCCTATTTGAACAAACCTCTTACTTCATGTCCAGGAGATTGCCACTAGCTATCCTCTTTTAGGGCACAGACCTAAAGACTGCCCACTAGACCCCACCTTTTAAACTTTCCACCATTTTCCAGGAGTCCCAAGGGGGGCACTCAGCCTTTAACATGTGGGTCGCTGGGGGTATTTAAGATTTGGACTGTAAACCTGGCTTATTCCTACAGAGTCTAAGAAATACTTAGCACACAGTCATGATAGGCTGGGCAAAGCTAAGCAAGACATGATTTTAAGATAAAGGAAGATGGCCCAGAGAACTTTTGCACAGAAACATATAACAAGATTGATGCATATATAATCTACTGGCATATTTTATAATCATTTCTATTTGAAGCATTTGTCATAAAATTACACTTCAGTAGATCCTCTTTGGCTACTTTCTTGAAAAAAAAAAAAAAACACATAGAAATCCCAAATTTTAATATTTAGCCTATGGATTCTCACTGGAATTTAAATGTTTCCAGAAAATTTCTCCAGAGAATAAGCTCCCTGACAGCAGCTGACACTTCAGAAACAAGAATCCAACAAGTACACAGTTGTGAAGGTTATTCTGATGACCTGTATGGAAGAACACCGTGTTGCAATGGCGACTGGCTATATACAAGTTGAGCTATGAGGTGGCCCAGTTACTATCGTTTTCCTTGAGTGTTACACATAGCCTCCTTCAGCGTTGGTCTTACAGCTATTCAAAATTGTCAAATTGTCCTAGTTTCTGTGCATATTGATTGCAAGCCTTTCTTCTGTGATGCTAAATGTAATTGTCTACCTCCACATCTATTGTTGATGGAGACTCTTAGGACTGCTTTTTGTTTTGTTTTGTTTTCCCAATAGGACAAACACTGTATAGGATCAGGATCACCAGGAAATTCTCAATGTACCTCATCCCTTCCCCAGAAAGGAAAATAACAATAACTAGGGCACCATTTGGATAATGTCTGTAAACCTGTTTCCCTGTATTCAACTTAGCATCTGTCCTAATTCCTCTTCAGCAGTAGTTAATGAAGAGAATATAATCTATTACCAAGCTTGCAGTTCACTTATTCAATATGTTCACTACTGATTCCTATGGACTTTGCTCACTTTTTGTTAACTAGCCTGAGAGCCTTTCATCCTTCCTTTTCCAGAAATCCACGTGTCTGCATCCCATCCTCTATTGCCTAAACTATAAAACTTACCCTATAGTTTGCAGCTTTGATTCTACAATACATTTCCTTACAGCATACCAGGAATCCTACTGTAATAAAACACACATTACACTATATACCTTTTTCAAAATCGCTGTCACATCTAGAACATTCTTCATTTAATGTTAACCTTCCCCACCAGATCCAAGCGTGTAGCCACCAGATGATAGTGCATGAACTTGAGGGGAGAAAGCACAGAAATGAAAATATTGCAAAAGTCTTGTTCCCCAGCATCTAAGTATAAACTCTTTCCAAATTCTTGAATGCTTTCACTCCGCCAGTGTAAGAATACCTGATGTGGGGCTTGGGAAAGTCAACATTGGTGCAATAGCTAGAAGAAATAAGGTGAGCCTATCTTTGAAAGACAAAGTATAACTGGACTACCTATGAGTTTACTACTTTTAGACTTTAAGACAAGAACTAGTACACACAGAAGAGGGCATAATATTTATCAATATATTGTTGGTCATTATAATTACCAAACACAACTTCAAAATGCATGGAGCAAAACGCCGGAATAGAGAAATAGTGACCTCTACAATCAAAGTTGGTGGCTTAAACTCCTACCTCTTAGTAATTAAAGCCTTAAAATATTAAGAGGGAAGACTTAATTGAGCTTGTCTTTCACCTTTATCAAACCAACATTGGTAGAATATCATACCCAACTACAGACAGCATCTTTGTTTTCAAGAGATGATAGACCCTTCACCATGTTAGTACATCCTGGCAAGTAATTTTCAAATTGATTTTCAAAGACTGGTATCTGCAGAGGGTTTCTTTCCTGCACTGGAATTAAAACAGAAATAAGTGATAGACGTCTAGAAAGACTCGATATAGTCATAGACTGAGTGATAAGTATTTTACAAGTCAAAGGAGAAAAACCACAGCTAAAATATTTAGAGCAAAGTGACATCAATATGTGGATGAAATTTCACTCAGATGAAGCATCATAAATGCTAAAATTGCAATTTCAGTGCTTCCTGTCTCTCAAAGCTTAATAACAAAGCAAGACTTGTGTCAAGAAGTTCTATGACTCTCTCTTTTTTAACTCTGTATTGTTTTCCAAATTTGTTCCTTCACCCTTTTAATTAACATACATTCATTATACATAGTAACGGGCTTCATTATGATATTTTTCTATACATTCATAGTGTAATTAGATCGTGTTCTCCTCCTGATATCTCCTTCTATCCCCTTTATGACCCCTCTTCCCAACATGTTTCTTTCCAGTATCGTGCTGACTTTTAGTTGATGACCCACTGAGTTTCATCATGGCTTTAGATCGGAGTTGTAGACTGGAGGTTGTTTTCTGTAGTACAGTTGTACATTACCAAGCCTGACTTTAGAGAAAACATTAGTCATCCAGGTTTTAATTTTTTTCATGTCTGCTTTACCAATTTTGTTCATTCTTTGCGTATTTTTTCCTATTATGCTTATATTATTTTAGATGATTAACCATTACACCTAGTGATTCTACCCTACTTACACCTTTTTAGTCTGCCACTGCTAGAGCTATGTTATAACTCTCAAGTGTTTTGGCCTCTTTCAGAAATTTGTGTTTGGGGATAAAGTCTGCTTTGCCCCTGTGAGTTTTTGAATTCTTTTCTCCTAAAACTTTGGATACTATCTTTGCATGTTCAGGTTGTTGTAAGAAAAGACCGTGATTCTGGAAGCTTATAAACAACATAAATTTATTTCTCACAGTTTTGGAGTTTGGGATATCCAGTATCAGAGGATTTTAGCGTCTGGTGAAAGTATTCTCTTTTCAACTGGGCTGTAAACAAAGGCTACATGATAAAACACAGTACAGTGTTCAAATTCTCCATGACCATGAGTGTGAGAACATTAATCAATTAAAGTGACTCCTGGTTCATTGGTTTTTATATGTTCAATACTTCATATTGCTTTATCCAAATCACTTATGCCCTATTAATATGTATATGTTTACATCTAGATTGTGCATGAGAGAAAATGTGTGAGGTGTGATTTTCTAACCTAGTTCACTTACCATAAACAGCTCCAAAACCTCAATAACAAAACAACTAATCATTTAATAAAGCAGGCTAATTAATTCAATTTAAATGTCTTTAAAAAGGAAATATATATTGATAATAAAAATGTTTAAAGTGTTCAGTATCCTTAAACCTCATAGAAATAAAAATTAAAACTACTTTGATATTTCATGAAAGCCCATTCAGAATGATTATTATCAAGGAAACAAAGGAAGCAAATTCTGATTAGGTGGTGATGGGAGAACCCTAGCACAATGGTGATGAGAATGTAAATTAGTCCAGTCACTGCTCAAATGGGGTTGGAAATTCCTCAGCAAAGCTATTATAGAACAATCATATGGCCAAATCCAAGTGGTGCCAAGGATTCTAAAGCTGCTTATCAGAGACACACTTGCATGTCCACATTTATTCCTTCAGTATTTGTAATAGCCAGATAGGAGCCAAATTTCATATCTTTTACCAGAATAGATTGTAAATGTGGTACACATACACAATAGAATTTTATTCATCTGTGGAGAAGAATGAAATTACTACATTTGCAGGAAAATGGACAGATGTGGAGATCATTATTTTAAGCCCTCACCCGTCATCAAAGAATCTTCTCTTTTTTGTGTGTGCAGATTGGGAATATTCTAGAAATCCACAGCTAGTCATAATGCAAAGGACAAGAAGTGACTATGGGATGCCCAACCCCATCTGGCATAGCACCTACAATGTAGCCCCTACCCTTAAGGGTACAAGGATCATTGTGGAAGAAGAGCAGAAAGATTTAAGAGTCACAGAATCAGGATACCTCGTGCTCCTAAACATTGCAGGGAGGTTACACCCACAAAATCTCAACAATATGGTTGACCTGCATAATAAAAATAGCAGTTGAAATGCCAGTGAGGATGGGGAAGTTTCACAAGTCTCTACTTCTAAATGAAGAGCTACAGGCAAAATCAGTGACTGATGAGAGAAGATACTTAAGTTTTCTCCAGGGAGGAGTCCCCCATAAGTTATCCAGTTATAAGTCTTCAATCCTAAAGACATGAGCAACTAACAACAAGGAACACGAAATGGACTCAATAATGAATATATATATATATATATATAACTGTAGAAGAGGTCACAAATTTGAGGGCAAGTGGAAGACATGAGTTGAGGGAAAGAACCAGATACAACAATAAAAATAGAGGACTTATATACTAAATTCTCAAATAAAAATAAACAAAAACAGTCAAGTGACTTCAATGAGAATGAATGAGTCAAGAGGTATGTTTTGTAATGTATTAAGACATATAGGACAGATTCAATAAGTAAATTATTTCTGTGTAGTAGAGGGAACCACAGTGAGATTATTTCCTTTGAGCAATAGAAGAAAATAATACAAATATGTTGTATAGTCAACATATTTTTCTTAGATGAAGTATGAATTGTAGAATTAGGTAAGGTGCCAATCAGTGAAGAAACTGTAACCAGCATTAAACAAGTATTCTAGAATTGTTTAAAGGAAGGAAATAGGAAAACGCTCTATTTCTATATGCCTGTCCTCAAAAGTAAACAATAGGCATATATTTTATGAAAATGGATTTTTTTAAGTTGTTAGTATTATTCCCAAGTTATAGGTATTGTGAACCTCATAAAGGTGTGTGAGAGATTGGCTTCAGTTAAGTTTGGTGAATAACTTGAGGTTACAATCGGTGCAGACACAGCTGAAAGAGTAACCGGCCTTTGGCGAGCCAAGCCCCCGCACAGGAAAGAAGCCTCTATGATCAGTCTCTGATCTCATTTCAGAGCACCAGGCACTGCAGATTACCGGAGAGATGGTTTCTTTTTTTTCCCAAAAGTCCCATTGCCAGAACTTAAAACCCAAACTGAATTACTAGAACATCACAGCGAAATCCAGTCACTGTATATTTTGGAAGAAAAAATACAACAGAAATAGAAAATATAGCTCTTATATCTTGTGACTTATGAAATATTGATTGATTTAGATTCCCCCTTTGAAATACAATAGTGGGTCACAATTAATAGCCCTGAAAGTTATCTTTGAGGAATTTATGATTTTATTTTTTTCTTCTTTGGATTGCAAAAGGCACACAGGGATTACTATGTCACCATATGAATAGCAACACACCACTACCACCAGCTCCCCACCCTACCCCAGGCATTCAGAGTCCTGGTCTGGAATATTGCAGAAGAAATACCTGCAAGCCGTAAACATTCAGGCACACATAGTAAAAGTAGTCTGTCTGTGAATATCTGGCATACCATCAACAAAATGTGCAAATATGTAAATACACCATTTAGTGTTTAACTGACACTTCCTAGTGTTTATTTACCATAATCTGTAGTTGCTTGAAAAAAGCCGGAAGTTTCTATCTGAAATCCAAAGGGGTTTTGGTGTGGGTTCAGCTAAGAATGGCGTGGGATTTCCATCTTGGTTACATTTTAATGACTTGTGTGTGTGTGTGTCCCAAAAGCTCTAAAATGGGAAACATTTCTGGGAAGCAAAGTATTTGGCCGGGAGAATTTGTCTTTCCCTGTCACAATCTTCAGCTACTATTCAGCTAAATGTTGTTTGGAATAATATGGCCCTAATGCCCCTATCTCCTGCTGAATTGCTCAGACGGGTAGGAGATTAGAGTGGAAAAGAGGTGCCGGTATTATCTATGCCAGTGCGCCAGGGTCATGCTACACTAACAAGACCGCCCCGGTCAGGGTGACAGAACCCAGCTGCCGGTCCGCAGGCCCTTCATGGCAGAGGGTTCCACTTACTGTGGGGCCGCTCTCCAGAGAGCCGGATTCTAAGTGAGACACCGGCTTCAGCGGTTTTGCCCTCTTTTTTTTTTTTTTTTTTTTTAGGAAGGGCCTACGTGTGAAACCACTTACCTGTTTAACCTATGAACTTAAAGAAAACATGATTTGCCACTTAAAATACCTAAACTCGGGTTTGCCTTCACTCACTCTTCCCAGTGTCTGTCCTAATAAGCCATTTACCACAAAAGTATAACACCGGGTTTTGTCTTATTTTGTTCTTACGGTTCACACGTCCTCAACCATGAGGTTCGGTGAGATGAAGTTTTTGTTAAGGGTTCAGTTGTTTTATATCTGTCTTGTACAGATATAGATGCCTTGTGCACAGAGAACACGGTGTGCTTGTATTCTAATCTTAAAGAATTGTCTTGGGGTTTGGTTTATTTTTTTTTTTTTTTAGTTTTTAAAGGAAGTAAGTTTTCCTTTTGAGCGTTACTTAATAGATATGCATATTTATATTATTATATATGATATAAAGACTTTAGCATAGGACTGTGTGAGGACTTTCCTTTTCCTGCCTGTTTCTGGGGTGAATTAAGGGTTTTAGGTTAGTAACACACAGAAACTGGCATAGTTGTTTAGCCAGTAGAGGGAGATAGAGCTATCTAGCAGCTTTACTGGGTACAGTCTTTTTTTTTTTTTTTTTTTTTTAATTTTTTCAAGTGTGACTGTTTCTTAATGCTCCACCGACAAGAAGACTTTGTACATATCTTTCCCTACCAAAGTGAAGATTTAAATGCAACTATGCATACCTTTAAGGAGAATCATTCAAGTGAAGATTATCAGACTAGCCTTAGGAAAAGAAAATCGTTGGAAAGACAAATAATTTTTTAAATTCTCCTCAGCTAGTTACCACAACTTAGAAAGACGATAAATAAACTTGCATTTACTTAGCGGCAAAATAGGCGGGGAAACACACTTCAGGGATAAACTCAAAGGAGACCTCAGGGCTTGATCCTGCCTTACACGATCCGTGTTTCAGTGGTCTTCCTATGTTAATGGACCGCACAGATTCCGTTAGTTCATTAAAAGCATTTGTACAGGGAAGCTAAAAAAACAGTAACAAAAAGCATTTCAGGTCCCCCCCCCCTTTTTTTTTCATTTATCAACATTTGAAATTTTAGTTAAGTGCTTCCAAAACAGAGTCTCCATTTTATATGATGCTTTTAACTTTTCAAAGTATTTTTATATGCACTATCTCATTTTAAAGCAGTACTGATACAGCCTCATTTTGTTAAGGAAGTGACCCTTTAAACTCAAGAACACTTTGGTGTTTTTTAGGCAGTAGTCATCTCAGATAGCATTATAGAGCATAATGAAAGTAATTGTGATACTAACCCTTCCATGACTAGTATAAAATGTGTCAAGGTGGAAACTTTGCAGAGAGCTATTAAATTATTCTTTCAACACCCAGAAACCTTTTGCACTTTTATTTCAACAGATCAAAGTTCTATTGAGTTTCCATGAAATTAAATGCTGTTATGAATTTATTGTGGTCACTACCACTGGGGAGTTTGTAGAAATAACTAGGTCTGTGGGTGTGCCTAGATGTGTCCATTAAAGAATGCGACTTCTCAGCTGGGCAGTGGTGGCACACACCTTTAATCCCAGCACTTGGGAGGCAGAGGCAGGTGGATTTCTGAGTTCGAGGCCAGCCTGGTCTACAGAGTGAGTTCCAGGACAGCCAGGGCTACACAGAGAAACCCTGTCTCGAAACAAAACAAAACAAAATAGAATATGACTTCTGAAATGACACTTTTAAAAAACATTGATGAATATGATTTTATGATGAATATAATGATAAAATTTTATGTTACTAAAAAATTATATCATGGTATTTTTAAATATACCCAACAGTGGATAAATACTGATGTACTATTTTTCATTGTCTAAATTTCTGTGACTTAGAAAACAGAGTATTTAGTCTAATTTTTGTCCATTTTCTTAGGGTAACAAGACCATTTTGGTAAATGCCAGCAAATACTATGAAGTCTGTCAAAGTGTTTTTGCCCAAACTTGAGCCAACTTTGAAACAAAAAATAAAATAAAATAAAAACAAGAGAGAGGAAAGAAGGAAGAAAGGAAGGA
This sequence comes from Uromys caudimaculatus, assembly GCA_028551405.1. NCBI lineage: Eukaryota > Metazoa > Chordata > Mammalia > Rodentia > Muridae > Uromys > Uromys caudimaculatus. The sequence continues at coordinate 42,854,142 of CM052719.1, forward strand.
AGGAAGGAGGAAGAGGAAGAAGAGGAGGAGGAGAGGAGAGAGAGAGAGAGAGAGAGAGAGAGAGAGAGAGAGAGAGAGAACCATAGTTATCTTCTGAAACTAAATTATCAGGAAATTTAAGCATTTTCTAAGATATTTCTGAACTCTACCATTTTATCCATAATTTGCTTCTTTTTCTCTTGGTTGTATGTAACATTTATCAGTGGGACTATTTATAGTTAACTTATAGGAATGTTTTTTTTTTTTTTTTCAAGCTTAGGAAAATGTAAGACCAAAAGTTAACTTATAAGCTCCACCTGCCCAAGGACCAGCTAAGTTTCTGGAATACTGGGAGTTGTAGTTCTTAGAAAATAATGTAGCCATATGGGAAAATATGGTGGCCATATGGTCTGTTGTTCTTAAAGGCCCCTACAACACGTGTCTGGGGCCACTCGCTGAGAAACCAGGAGTGGTCTTGACCAAAGTCCATCTTGATCAGTATTTAATTAAAGCTTGCTTCAAATTTGGCACAAAATTACAGAACTGGCTTTTCTCTTGGGCATCTCAGGCTTAACAAAAACTGTGGCAAATAAATTTGTGCTGCTTCCTGTGCATCTTTATCACAATAGCAAAGAGGATATTATGTTGATAGATTTTGTTTTTCACACTTTACATCTGTTTCTGGGTTGCCTCCCAGAACTTGAAGGTAAGATGCTATGCTGAAGACACCATGTACATTAGACACAGGACTCAGAGAAAGAGAGCTGGAACTGACCTGAAGTCAGTCCCCAAGCCCTATGAGGACTAGCACTCATAGTATCAGAAGGTGTTGTGCAAATTGCCAAGGGAGAAAAGCAGCCAGCAATAAGGTTTATGAGCCACACAATGACTGATTCTGCAAGATAAACACAATGATGCTATAGAGGCCCATGCATTGGGTGGTAAACAACTGTCTGATTAGACTTACCTAATCAATAGGAGACAATTCACACCTGGTCTGGAAGCCTAAGCTGGAGAAATCATAGACCCTACACAAGAATCCACTACTGCCCTTCTCCTAAACGAACATAACTTTTTAACTGTATTCTTAATACATTTATGCCCAAGATAAGTGTAGCTCTCATCTCTTGACAAAGAAGCTTATTTTTGCAGAAAATGAAGACTATCACAGAGGTCCACCACTGGTCAATGACTGTGGGGTGCCCAAACACAATTGGTACATTTACAATGAAACCCTTCTACCTAAGGTGCAGGGAGGATGAGAAAGAAGGTTGATTGAAATAGTCTAAGAACCAGAGGCAGAGACATCTGGTGCTAGACAGTATGTTGTGCCTGTGACAGGGATAGCTGCATGTATGAATTCTCAACAATTCATTTGCTCAGCTCACAAACATAAGAACTGTCTTTAGAAGCTGAAAGGTGAAGAAGAAGAATGAGAAAGTAAGAAGGCCAAGTCGAGAGGACTCAAGTTTGCTGACAGGTATTTTTGGAAATGGGTACCCATGGAATAAATTGGAATTGGGGTGGGGCCATTGTGGAGACCAAATCAGTATTCCATTACTCTAAAAATAAGGGAATAGAATTTCACCGGCTAGTGCCCTCCATGATGTCACCAACAGTAATGTTGTGACTAAACTTAGGGAAACAGGAACTAAAGTAAATACCAGATAGGAGACTGTTAGGATGTTAGGTAAAGAACGGGAGAAGCTTCTGGAAGTTTAATTGTTGAAGCAGTATAAAACTGAGCTGAGGTGTATTTTAGAAATACACAGAGGTAGCCCTCTCTTACATCTGTTCTTCCTCCTTCCTGGCCATAGTAAGGACCAGCTAGATGCTGCATTTCCAAGCTTCCTTTGCAGCTCACTGTCCAGTGAGATACAGACAGAGGCACTGTGAGACACCTGTAAACCAACCTTCTGAAGACAAGGGTCCTGAATTTACTTCTTCATTGTTTCCGGAAAACGTGTTTGATACCACAAATCTTCATCATTTTCCTAGAGACTTAAATAAAACTATCTTCCTTAAACTCTTACATGAGAAAAAACTTGCTTCTATGGTTTTCAAACCTATGTTTATGTTCCCCTTAGAGTATCTAGTCTTCCATTTTCACCAATAGAATCCATATGATTTTCTGATGGGTCCAATTAGATATGAGAGAAACAGAAGAGTGAAAGACAGTTTTCATTCTTTTGAGCTGAGCAGGTGAAATTCTTATTTCTGAAGATGTGGAAATACATGGAATGAACAGATTTGTCCAGAAGATCTAGAATATAATTTTGTTTTTTCTTTGTTATAATAATTTTACCTTTGGAAATTATAATTACACCATTTTCTCTTCTCTTCCATCACTCCAACCCTTCCCGGTGCCTACCCTGCTCTCTCTCTCTCTCTCTCTCTCTCTCTCTCTCTCTCTCTCTCTCTCCCAAGTTCATGAATTCTTTACCCTTAATCATTCTGTATAATCCTAAATATATTTGGTTTATATTTAAAATTAGACTGTATTAATTGTTCCTACTGAAGAGGGTCAATGTAGTATTCCAACACCTGCATATTGAATACATTGATTAAATTAGTCTCTCTGTAATCTTAAGCTTTATATTCTATTTCCCCATAAAATAATATGGTTTACTGTGGACTACAATTTTCTTCTGTGCTTGCGACACCAGAACTAATAATTCCTTCTATCTGTGCTTTGGGACTTGATACTATCCCTCCACTCCAGGCGTTGTTTCCTTGTTCTTTGACCGCTTTCTTTGTTGTTCAACACTTTTTAAGACACTTAAGTGATCATGAAATGGCTACTAAATCTGAAGATACTTTTCCTGTCATAATTAATTATCTTAAAAAATTCATGATGGGCTTCATTAGAAGAAAATACTTTATGAAGCTGGTCAAAGCACAGAGTAACAAGTCTTCCTCTATATACAACATTCAGAGTTAAAACTAAAATAACTGCTAAAATCAAAATAAATGACCTTGAGGCCATTGCTCACTCAGTTCATTGCTCACTCATTCTCCCAGTACAATCACTGGAAGCTGAGTGCTAAGCATTTAGAAGGCACTGTGTGAACTACTTCAGCGATCCAGTGTTTTATTGGCACCTCTCACGACTGGTACATTTTTACAGATTGTAATTTCCACTGTATCATGAGTACCTTTCCCTGCACCTTGGTCAAGAGAGATTTTTGTGTTATGGGATGAAAATTAAGCTCAACATTTCTAGGATATCTGCGTAATCTGGAAGTGGAATTTGATAGTACACAGCAAGACCAAAAATCACTCCATATACTTGGCATAACAGTTCTCAGTGGAAGAGACATGAAGCCAAAAGTTGGCTATTTTTTCCTTTCTCCAATTTATCTGCCTTTTATGTGGTTTGATGTTATTGTCCAACTCCAAGAATTTGTCCTCTGACATACACACACACACACACACACACACACACACACACACACACACACACACACGAGATGGAGACACACAGGCACGCACAGTGACATTCACGTCCCTCTGCCCAAATAACAAATTAAAATGTAATAAAAATTGCTTAATTAAAAAAATAAACCTGCCAGATGTTTGAGTTGAAGGCTAGCCTGGTCTACAGAATGAGTTCCAGGACAACCGGGGCTACACAGAGAAATCCTGTCTCAAAAAACCAAAACAATAAATAAATAAATAAATAAATAAATAAATAAATAAATAAATAAATAAATCTGCATTTTAAAAAGTGTTATTGCACTAGTAAACAATATTGGTATAAAATGTCAAGTTTATAATTATCATAATGTCAGCTGAGGACATTAGATCTGGGTCTAGAGAAATCAGCGATGGAGACAGAAGGGACCCCCAAAGGCCCTATCACTTACTCTTCTCTCCTATCAACTGACAAATTCTGGGAAAGAAGGATCATGGTATTAAGTAGTATCCACTGTTGAGCCCACCAGGCTCTAATGGTTAGTTCAAATCTCAGGAGCACAGAGACAACCCTGATTAGACCCTTTGGAACTCTAAACAAAATGTGACGTAGTAAACAGGGCAAAGGGATTTATAGGGCAGAGATATGGACGGGAGGCAAAGGAGGGAAAGGATGAGCAGGAACCAAACTATGCAGTGCACTTGTATGAAACTGTGGAAGAACAACATTTATTAATAAATTATCATAATAAAATAATAAACCGAGGATTCAAAAGTCAGGCCTGCAGATTGCTTTGTGAGAGAAAAAATGGTTCCCATGAAATGTAGCCATGTGTGTTATCTTACGCTCCTACCCTTCTTCTTTATCATGTTCTCTCTCCAACCACCATCTCCCCACATCTCCTAATTCATAGGTGATATTATACTGAATATTGTGATTGGCTCTCAACTCCAACATTTCTTGTTAAAATAGCTACAAATTGTAACATGTATTGATAAAGGAAGTCCTTTGAACCCAGGACTACTCAGGGAAATTAGAGTATTGCTGCAGAAACGCTCAGCAATGTGCTTGTGAGGAACCCTTGGCTAACTCCCCTGGTGTTCTAGCAATAAGTCACTAGCAGCACATCACAAGACTAGAGGGGGAAACATATTGTGTATGTACGTTATGATCTCTACATATACAAAATCACACAATCAATCCACTGTAATTGCAGTGTCTCCAAGATAAAAATCTTATGAACAAAGCACTGATAATGCATCATAAGGAGAAGAATAAGTCAGCCAACACTTGTATGAAATCCCAGTTCTTGGAGGAAATGAAGCAACTAGATTGAGGTAGAATTACCTGAAGCTGTGGGCTGAGGGAACGGAAGTTAGTTTGAGACAGTTTACTCAAATAGAAAATGCTTAGGAGGATTATGGATATGGATAAAATTGTGTTAACATTTTATAGTTGACTTTCACCTGCATAGTGTGTATCCATTTTTATAAACCCCAATGTACTCTAAAACTATCAAGACAGGTTTTTAAAAAATGTCTTTCTTGGTCTGAAGGAGCTGAGGGAGTTTGCAGCCCCATGGAGGGAGCAACAGCGTCAACGGGCCTGACCCCACCCCCACCCCCGGTCGTCCTGGAGTTTGGACCACCAACCAAAGAATACACATCTATGGACCCATGGTTCGGACCACATATGAGGCAGAGGACGACCTCGATGGCCATTAGGGAGAGAGGAGAGGCCCTTGGGCCTGAGGGTGTTAGAGGCCCCAGTAAAGGGGAATGTCAAGGTGGGAATATGGGGATGGGTGGGCGGGTAGGTGGGAGGTGGAATTCCCTCATAGAGGCGGGGAGGGGGAGGGGATGGGGGGTTTCCAAAGAGGAGACCCAGAAAAGGGGAAACACTGGAAATGTAAATAAAGCATCAAAAAATTAAAAAAAAAAAAAGTCTTTCTTTTTTCCTTTTCAGTTTCCATCTTCAGACAAACTTTATCAGCAAGTTCCAGCTACGCACTAATCTTGATTTCTACGGAGATTTTCCAACATGTTTCTTCTCTATGGCCCAGTTTGGGAACCACTGAGCTGGGGATGTTTGGGAAACCTTTATCTTTTTTTATTGTTCTCCTAGTACTTTGTTTCCTTTTCTTCTTCTTCTTTTTTTTTTCCTCTTAGCGTTTTCACAATGTAGCTTGTATAGTCATTATTTTTCTAGGACTTATCTCTGGATTGCTCATATATTTCCTAAAGATAGAGTTGATGGAGTTCCCTCAGCAGCCTGCCAGGATTTAATGACAGCAGAGAGTTAAAAAATAAATTGAAGTGAATTTTCATCACTGTTCGTTTTAATGTATCTTGGGACTCCTGCTCAAGAGTCACTTGACTTCAATCTCTGAATTAGGAAAAAACATAGTAAATGAAAGAGACCTGAACAAGGAGAAGTTAAGAATAAAGTGGTGTTGTTTACCAAAAACTACCCAGAACAACAAAAACAAAACCCTTCATCTGAAAATGCTTTTATATTGGGAACTTTGATTTCCTTCTTTCTCTTGGTCAATAAATACCAGAGGGCTGGGCAAGTTGAAATGTGCTTGTGGGATCAGAACATCCAAAGCTGTTGTTACTAAGAACCCTGGGGTATGTGGTCAGCAAGCTCAGGGCGTGTTTGGTCAAGGTTTCTTTGACGAGTACATGGTGAGAGAGAGGAAGTTAAGACTGAAGACATTCTGAAATATAAATAATACAGCCCCCCTCACACAGCAATGAAGACCATGGGACTGTTTTCAGATTAATCTGTTCTACATTGAAAACTACATTACTGCAGTCTCATTCTCTGTGTGGCTTCATCAAAAAGTGGAAGCACACTACTGGATTTCCAGAACTCCGTTTTAAGTCTTTCACTTTGGTGTTTACTGGTGCGTATAATTCTAAGAATTTTTATGAGTTATTTTTTGAAGCCAACTAGTTCCAAAAATAAGAAAAATCTATAGCAGTGCATTTCACTTTCGACATATAAACTACATTTTAAAAAATTGTACATGTGATCAAGTCCTTTTAACAGTCTTAAGAAACATAAATTACAACTACCAACTTCTTTGAACGATGATGCAATTTCGGTAGAAGCAGGAAAATGTTACAAAAATTAAACATGCCAATTCTAATAGTGCTTTCAAGACTTAAACATTCAACATTGTCCTGCAACGTCTGCCCAGACTACACCAATTTTTCAAAACTCGGTCAAAGGTAGACTAATCATGAGAGTCATTCAAGCGACCAGTCCTGTATTATTTACAACTTACAACACTGTAAAACTGTAGGTAGGGAGACGGGAGTAGGAAAAGTAGTGATTTTAAGCATACTGGGACTCTTAGTTCAGGAAATGTAGTGTTTCTTTGATTTTTTTAATTGTTCCTGCATTACTTGTGAATGTGACCACGTGACTCTTTTATGCTATTATGTTGTCAGGCTTCTGATAATGCGAGGAATGTTTGTTTAGACTGTGTAGCTCTTCACTTTAATTCACTCTGGCTCCAGTGTGACATGTTAAAACTGCTATCAATGGAAAATCCAAATTTCCCAGAAAGTCTTAAAACAACAGCCACCCTGTGAACTGAAATTATCTCCTGTTGAGGCTAATTACCTTAGTTCTCTTAGGAAAAGCCTCTCTGGAACTCTGTTGTCTTAGCGACTCTCTCTCTTTGTGGTGAATGAAGCCACATATTTGCTGAGGATTCTACTGTGACTTCTAGTTCTGGCAATGGTGAGCACAAAGCCTGGAATGTCACATTGTGCAATCAGCAACCAAGCACATAATTTAACTGTCCTGTAGTGATAAAGCCTGTATCTAGAGAGTTTTCCTGAGAAGAATGTGGTTTCTAAAGGAAGGGGAAGACTTAAGACATTAATAAAGCAACTAGAATCACTAAATAAAATTTATTAATTTAAAAACACATATAGTTGATAATGTCTATGATTTAATAAATAAATGTTTTCTTTTTCTTTCTTTTGCTTTTCTTTTTTTGTTGTTGCCCGAAACATAACTCAATCTAATAGTTTACTGTGTGTGTGATTTCCTGTATAAAATGATAGTCAGGTATGAAGCTCTGGTCAGAGTGTGAATGGTTCAGTTTATCTTCACATGATAGAACCTGGATTTCTTTTCTATACCTGTAAAATAGTTTACTTCAAGTCAAATTCAATACTATTTACATAAACATGAAATAGCCAATTATTTTTGGAACACAGGTATGAATATCTTTTAATCTTCATACATCACCATCATGCTACAAGTGACATACGGCAAATTGAACAAGCAGGATCTGTGCAGTCTAGCCACTCACAGTTGAAATGTATGTAATGCTAAAAGGCAAGATTCTTTACTTAGGTCTCAAACTTTAGCTCACTCATCTTGCTGCCTTCTCTAAAATTAAATTTGTTTGATAATTAGTACTTATCCCATAAATATCCAGTCTTCCAACGCCTTTTCAATATTCAAAATATTTTGTTTGTTTGTTTGCTTGCTTGCTTTTTTGTTTGTTTGTTTGTTTGTTTGTTTGTTTTCAAAACAGGGTCTTACTAAGTACCTCTGGCTGTCCTGGAGATGACTATGTAGACCAGACTTGAATTCACAGAGATCCCCCTCTCTGTGCCTCTAAAGAAGGGGGATCAAAGGTGTGTGCTCCTGAGGGATCAAAATACTGCTAATTACTAACCGACAAAGAACACTGTAACTTTTGGCCGATACTTATGTAATTACAGAAATGCACATAAACAGGAAGTCACCTTGAGCGGGTATCTTCTAGCTAACCTTATCACCTAGATGACTCATTGGATATGTATGCTAATATTTTAGACTAGCATAGTAACAGAGATACAAAGACACAAAGCAGAAAAAAGTTACAAAAAATTAAGCATGCCAAATCTAAAAATTTTATGTTAGACAACTCAACAATGATAGGGTTTTTTGTTTTGTTTTTGTTTTTATTTTGTTTTTTGTTTTGTTTTGTTTTTTGGAGGAGAGGGGGGAGTCTAGCACATTAAATCAATGTTTTAGTCATAGTTTATTTTTATTGCATGAATGTTTTGCCTACATGTATGTATATGCACCACACACATGCATCCTATCTGCAAAAGTCTGAGAAGGTGTTCGATCCCCTGGAGCTGGAGTTATAGATGGTTATAAGCGACCATGTGGATGCTACGAACTGAACTCAGGTCCTTCGAAAGAGCAACAAGTGCTCTTAACCAAAGAGTCATCTCCAGTTCTATCATAGCATTTCTATAGGCAGTCTAATTTGTTTCCTTCTCTCTCTCTCTCTCTCTCTCTCTCTCTCTGTCTCTGTGTGTGTGTGTGTGTGTGTGCGCGCGCGCGCGCATGCCTGTGCATGGTTATGATAATAAACAAATTTTTGTAAATTTCTCTCGATCAATCCTAGCAGTAAATTAAAATTCTTTGAACTAATTAATGAAGCTTACATTTGTATAAATGGCAAAGACTCTATAACAGTCTTCCATATTCACTCCTTAAATAAGGAAAAGCACAGCCTATGATTATTCTGTGGTGAAGGCTGTCCCTATCTCTGCGTAGTTCATATCCACAGTCATCTTGGACTCTTTCTCCTACTCATGATCTGTAAGCACCACCAGGGTGTGGAGAGCTGTCCCCAGACTCCCATAAGGGAACTTTTCTTTTACAATGATACTTGCAACTTTCTGACCAAGGTTTTCATAAGAGGATTGGTTTATCTCAGTATTTTCAATAATAAGCCCCTGATGTCTGTGGATCCACATCTCCTGACTGAGAGCATTTGTTCAAAACCCACAAGTGTTTTGAATGAAGAATCACCTACAAAACAACTCCCAGCGGTTACTGTGGATCTATGTTACTCCAAAGTTTATAAGTTTAAAACGAGCAATGTTTAGATACTGCAAAGTATCTGTGGGGTCTGAATTCCAAGAATGGCTTCGTTAGACATTTCCCATATTCTGGTTCAATCTTTCTCAGGAAACTAAGGTCAAGGTTTCAGCTGGGGCTAAAGTTACCTGAAAGATTGATTGGGACCTGAAAATTTATTTTCAAGTAAATTCATACATTTTTCAGTGAAAGAGGCTTACGATGTGGACCATTTCATATGACTGTGTGTAAGTGTCCCTACTAAACGTCTGGCATCCACCAATATGATCCAAGAGGAAGAAAACTGCTTTAATGTCCATTATGACTCAGCAAACTTGGGGTTCTACATTCATTTCCATATTTCCCTGGTTATCTATTATATACCGGTCAGCTATATTCAAAGCAAGAACAGACTCAACAAGTATGGATACTATAGGATGTCACTGGGGATCAATTTAAAAGTTGCCTGATGACTTCTCCAGTATGAAAGTCATGTTTTTGGTTTTTTGTTTTGTTTTGTTTTGTTTTGTTTAGAAAACTATTCAAAATCAAATTTTAACTCTGTTCATCAATTTTGCTACTTCATTAATTTAAGTAATAGTTTGGTTCTATTTTTTCTATTTCTTAAGTAGTTCCTAGAAGAAAGTACATATACAGTGTTTAACTTCCACAGTTGACACAAATCAGCAAAGTAAGCAGAAACTATACATCCTTTACGACTCATGAGCTGCAATTTTTGACAGGCTTTGAAGACAACTTTAACTTTCTTCTGTTGTCCAAACAAGAATCTTTTTCCTGTGTAGGAAATTATTTAATCATTAAGAGACAAAATGTGCATAAGTGAAACTAAAATGTCATATTCAATTAGTTTCAAACTGAATGTCTGATAATAATATCCCTATAGTCAATCTTTGTTTAATATAAACATTAGCAATGCAAAGCCAAACCCACATCTTCATGTGCATATCACACTATGACACCATTTTTTGAGTGTAAGTTAGTAATGGGGTGCAGAAATAAGATATCATGTGTAAAACTTCACCAAACTGCAAGTTGGAAACAAATCAAAAATATGTATTATCCTTCCATTAAGTGTATTTCATATTATATTTTGCACATGGCTTTTACATTTGAGTCACCCATACAAAACAAATGGCTAGAGCTTATATGCATGTATCATCGTACTAGACTTCATGCTAAGTGCTTCATTGATTTTTTTACCAAACCAGCCTTAATAAATTCAGAGCAAACTTAAGGAGAGGGGAATTAAATCCACATTCCAAGGACACACTAAGATTTCATAACCATTTCTAGTTTGTAACAGTCATAGATAAGCAATTGAATAATAATTCTCTTATTAAACAGGAGATAATTTTCAACACCATTTAATGCTCACATCTTTTAAACACGTCTACTGCTTTTCACCTATGCCTTAGAACATTGCTTTGGTTTAATACTCCTCCTCCTCCTGCTCTTCTTCCTCCTTCTCCTCCTCCCTCTTCTCCTTCCCTTTCCCCTGATTCCCCTCCTCCTGCTCCTCCTCCTCCTCCTCCTTCTCCTCCCTCCCCTCCTCTTCCTTCTCCTGATCCTCCCTCTTCTCCCACTCCTCCTCACTCTCCTCTTTCTCCTTCTCTTCCTCTTTCCCCTGATCTTCCCTCTCCTCCTTGTTTTTTCTACTTACTCATTGTAGTTGATGCTGGGTTTTGTTTTTGAGGGGGCTGTGTTTGTTTGTTTGTTTTTGAGACTGACATTTCAGTCAGAGCTAACATTTGCAATCCCTTCTCCTCAGTTTTCTGTAGCATTGACATTGTAGACATGTGACACGTATCTAGCTTCTTTGCTCTCTTCTCTATTCACCAAAAGTAGTTCCTTACTTTTACATTAGGATTAATTTTTCAGAAATACTGAATTACTTGGGGATCATTAGAATCTATAACACTTCCAGCATAGAAAACAATTTTACCAGATTTCATTAGAATAAAAAATTGACAAAATTTTAGTTCTCCAAATCTTATCAAAATTGAATTTCTTTTCTTTGCTTACTTACCGTCAGTTTCTTAGACTTCTCTGGACAACCCCTTCTTAGTTTTCTCTTGGCCTTTCTTCATCTCACTAATTAGATTATCCATACACCTGTCTAACTAATTACTTTTTTTGTCTATAAAGACTTTACCTTGTGCCTGAATATAGCTATTTTTCTAAAATTTCAATATAGTGTCTTCTCAACAACTGTATTAAGTCTTGTTAGGTATCAACACTGTTTATGATAACATAATATATGCTACAAAATTATAAGGATCTCTGTAGTAGGTGCCATTTGTTAGATATTTGTTTTTACATTCTCCTTTAGAATAGTTCTTAGTGAATGGTAGAGAATGAGTGTTTTTTGAACAGAATCAAATATATTCTGTTTATTTCTTTTATTCCCAACTCTAGAGTTTACACATATTATAGTATGGAAATGATATTCATAGAAATATTTTATATTGTTCCAAATTTAAATTTTAAAATATGAAATTATAGCTGTTGAAGTAAGTATGCTTTGTTGGAAATAGTATTTTTAAATAATATATTTATTTTTATTTTATGTGCATTGATGTTTTGACTGCATGGATGTCTGTTTGAGGGTATCAGGCCCCACGAAACTGGAGTTAGAGACCATTGTGAACTAACATATGAGTGCTTGAAGTTGAACCCAGGTCCTCTAGAAGAGCAGTCAGTGCTCATAACGCTGAGACATCTCCCCAGACCCCAGAAGTATAATGTTTTTCATCCACTGATGAACATAAGGATTAATGACACCTAATACGAATAGTCCAAAGTGGTTCAACACTTTTACAGCTATGTAGAAACACTTTGTAGAGTTTCCTCTTTGTAATTCAAATGTACCCAAAAACCATATGGGTGCATTGTTTCTTCTTTTTCCAGTGTTAATAAGTAAACAAAAATGACTTTACAATTCTCAAGTCTGGCAGTCTAACCAGTCTGGTGGTGCTGCAGAGGTAGCTCCATAATGTAGTGGTTGCACACAGAGGAAGGTTGAAATACTTAACAGAATGCAAAAAAAATGGAGAAGGGATAAAATAATAAATGATCTGAAGGATTCACTTGTTTGCCCTGCCATGTATGTGCGCGTGTGCCTGGGTATCTGCATGTTTGCCCTGTCATATATGTGCGCGTGTGCCTGGGTATCTGCATGTGTAACAGATGTGTGCAGGTGTCCACAGGAGTCAGAAGAAGATTTAAGAGCACCATGTGCTGTTGGAAATTGAACTTTGGTCCTCTGCAAAAACAAGTACTTTTAATTCCAGAGCCACCTCTCTAGCTACTGGATTAATACATTTAATAAACACTTAGATAAGAATATGTTCATTTTTAAGAAACCATACAAATAACATTTAAAAGTCAGTTTTTGTAATTCAATAATTGTCATCTTCCATTTCTTGGTTTATAATTATTTAAAATTATAAATTTTTTGAAAGATAATACTGTATCAATACTTCTTTTGCAACACATGGGATCTTTTGAAAAATTATTTTTATATCCAAATACTTGAGGGTTTTTCCTTCCAGAAATCAGCAGTGTGTCTTGTTAAGTGAAGCTTCAAAGTTGGAACATAATTTTTTACTTGACACACAAATAAATATGTTAGCCGCCAGATTCCCCCACTGAGTGAGTTTATCCTAACTTAGTAATCTGTTTTATTTAACTAAACCACAATTTTGTATCATCAGTCTTCTGAGAGACAGAAACTGTCATGGAGGAAATGAATGATGTGTCACTTTTTTTGGTAAAAAATTATGTCATTAACTTTTTAGATTTTTTAATCATTTTATTTGCTTACATTTCAAATGTTATCCCCCTTCCTGGTCTTCCCTCCATGAACTCACCACCCCATGCCCATGCCCTTTGCCTCTAAGAAGATGATCCCCATCCCACCCAGTCACTCCTGCCTCACCCCTCTAGCATCCCCCTTTTCTGTGGCATCAAGCCTCCACAGGACCAAGCGCCTCCCCTCCCACTGATGCCAGTTGACTCAGTCCTCCGCTACAGATGTAGCGGGATTCATGGACCTGCCCATGTATACTCTTTGGTTGTTGGTTTAGTCCCTAGGAGCTCTGAGGGATCCGGTTAATTGATACACTTGTTCTTCGTATGGGGTTGCAATCCCCTTTAGCTCCTTTAGCCCTTCCACTAACTCTTCCATTTGGGTCCCCGGGCTTAGTCCAATGGTTGTGAGTGTCTGCATCTGTCTTAGTCAGGTGCTAGCAGAGCCTCTCAGAGGACAGCCATACCAGTCTCCTGTTTGTAAGCACTTCCTGGCATCAGCAATCGTGTCGGGGTTTGGTGTCTGCAGATGGAAGGGATCGCATGGTGGGGTGGTCTCTGGATGGCCTTTCCTTCAGCCTCTGCTCCATTTTTGTCTCTGCATTTTCTTTTTTTTTTTTTTCCTCCTTTTTTATTTTTGATACTTTATATACATTTCCAATGTTTCCCCTTTTCTGAGTCTCCTCTTTGTATACCCCCCATCCCCTCCCCAACCCGCCTCTAGGAGGGAATTCCACCTCCCACCCCCCCCACACCCCCGTCCACCCATCCCCATTTTCCCGCGTTGATATTCCCCTTTACTGAGGCCTCTAACATCCTCAGGCCCAAGGGCCTTTCGTCTCTCCCTGATGGCCATCGAGGTCGTCCTCTGCCACATATGTGGTCCAAACCATAAGTCCGTCAATGTGTATTCTTTGGTTGGTGGTCCGAACTCCAGGAGGACCGGGGGGGGGGGGGGGGGGGGGGGGGGGGGGGGGAGTCAGGGACAATGCGTAAATATCTTCATTTCTTATGAGAACACGCAAATTCTAGTTACATGAAATTTTATTTTTACTCGGGTAAATCTGCATAGAAGCCGTTAGGTCTACAAATACAGCACACAAGAGAATGTTTTGTACTATAGTCTTATGTATATGGAAGAGCTACACAATCCCCCAAATAAATTATTCACCTCTCCGATTATTCTGTTTCTGCCTCTGCCCTCCCCTCCTCCGTGTGTGTGTGTGTGTGTGTGTGTGTGTGTGTGTGTGTGTGTGTGTGTGTGCTCACACACACATACTCACACATACCATATTCTTAGAAAGTAAGTTTTTTCTATTAATTTTTTAAAGTCATGCTGGCTATGTCAACTTGACTCGCGCGAGAGTCACTGAAGAGGTTGGAGCCTTAATTGAGAGAGTAAGATTGGATATAGGCAAGCCTTGGGGAATGTCCTTAATTAGTGACTGATGTGGGAGGGCCCAGACCACTGTAGAATAAGTCATTCTTGGGCAAATAATCCTGGGCAAACCTGGGAAAGCAGACTGAGCAAGCCACCAGGAGCAGAACAGTAAACAGCACTCCTCCATGACCTCTGCATTATTTCCTTCCTCCACTTTCATGCCCTGTTTGACTTCCTTGGTGATGGGCTATAGCATGGAAGTGTAAGCTAAATTAACCCTTTCCTCCCCAACATGCTTTGGTCATGGCGTTTTATCACAGCAATAGTGACCCTAAGACAAGAGTCATTCAAAGAAGTGATAATGCCATCAGGAAAAAAAAAATCAGAACATGTTTCTCCAATTAACAGTGATTATTTATAGTCTTTCCGAAAAAAATTAAACACGTGAGTGAAAACAAGTTACTACTTTGAAACATAACTATTTAAGCTTCCTTTTAAAGATGTAAAGCTACATTTCTCACCAGGGTTTCCTTTAGAGAAGCCCCCTTTTCTATATCTTCACACTAAATAGCAAAACCCCTGACATTATGTATAAGCAGCAGCAGAGGGACGTGTATCCTTCTATGAAAAGAGGGAAAATAGAGATACGCCTGTAACTCTTTAACACAGTATTGTGAAAACTTTACCCAATATACACCATATTTCTGGGGAAAGAATATTGTTACTTGTTGAATAGTATGAAGATGAAATAAAAAATCCTTCAGCTATAAGTGGAAGAGTTCACTCTAAATGTCTTCTTACTTAGGACTGAAATCTCTCATGTCCTAAATCCAATTAAAATTTTAACAAGGAGCAATATTGATGGGACTCTGAATCGCCACAGGAATCTAGCACATTCGATGTCTGTATTTATTGCCACCAAGTGTCATTTATAGCTCCTGTTCAACAGGGAAAGTGGGTTACAAATACTGTCTGCCATGATGTTCATGAGCGGTCTTTTCCTATCTCGTTCTTCCCCCTCACCTTTGATGCTGTCAATGAGTTGTTGGTGGAAATAAAACGTGAAGCCAGATGGAGAAAATTCAAAGCATTGGGAAGTTATATGACCCTACCTTTTATATCTGTTCAATTTCTATGTAATTGAGGATGATCTTGAATTTGGGATACCTATATTTCTATGACTCTAATACTGAGATTATAGTCACATGCTATTGTAACCAGGGGACTATACCTTTTTATTTTTTATTTTTTTGGTTTTGTGGGGTTTTTTTGGTTGCTTTATATTTTGTTTTGTGTTGTGATACTAGGTCTCACATAGCTCAGGCTAACTACTCACTTGTTGTAATGCCAAGGATGACCGTGAATTTCTGATTTGTCTCCAACTTTTGGGTACTGAGACTATAGTGCTGTCGATCATTCCCAGAGCTTTGTGTATGCTGTGGGATAGATGTATGTATGTATGTATATATGTATGTATGTATATATATATATATATATATATATATATATATAGAGAGAGAGAGAGAGAGAGAGAGAGAGAGAGAGAGATATGACCATATGAAGCTTAATAAGAAGGAAGGCCCAAGTGTTGATGCTTCAGTCCCACTTAGAGGGGGAACAAAATAATCACAGGAGGCAGAGTCACGGGAGGTAGAGGGAGTGAGGGACCTGGGTGGAAGCAGGGGTGGGGGAAGGGGATCAGTATCAATATGGGAGGAGACAGAAGCCCTGAGGGCCAGGGGAATCCTGTGGATAGATGTGGCTCCCATTTGAGGGATGGTGCCACCCACCTATCTCAAAATCTTTAACCCAGAATTGTTCCCATCTAAAGGAAATGCAGGGACAAAAAAAATGGAGCAGAGGCCAAAGGAGAGGCCATCCAGAGACTGCCCCACCTTGGGATCCATCCCATCTGCAGATACCAAACCCCTACAGTATTGTTGATGCCAAGAAGTGCTTGCATGTTTTATTGTATAAGAACAATACAACGAGTTATCCTGCCCCTCCTTCGCCGATTGAGTGTAACTGCATGGTCTTAGCTTGCTGAATACCAAAGATATAGAGATAAATCACCTATAAATTCAGACAAAATTTAGTAGAAGTGTGCTAAAGGGGAGCTTGCACACATCTACTGTTCACTAGCGCCTCGAATCCTGGCATTTTCTTGAGCACACGGAGGAGAGAGATATACAAATATTAAATGAGGAATATTTTATAAACCTGATATTGATAAAATGCAATATAATTTTGAAAGTTTGTATGTCTGTGTGGGTTTGTGAACATCAAGTGAAGGTACATTGAGGCTAGAAAAGTGTGCCGAATCTCCTGGAGCTGGGGTTCTAGGCAGTCGTGGGTTATTCATGTGGGTGGTGGGTACTGAACTCTAGCTTCTGCAAGAGGAGCAAGTGCTCTTAACTGATGAGCCATTTCTACAGCCCAAAGCTTGCTTGTTTGTTTGTTTTATGTTTGCTGAAGCATTAAATAGATTTGAATCATTAAGCTCATTCTAAAGACCATCATGCATCAAAACTCCACTGTGTGACAGTTAAGTGATTTGATGTCACTTCGCAATTCCAGGTAATCTGAAGAATATATTGTTTAAGGATGCTCAGCTCACAGATGGTTCTGCTGTTGCCTTGCATTTAAGATGGAAAGGGATGAGCTGCCTTGGAGGTCTAAAATAATTAGACTTCTGAAAGCAAAGGAAAGAAAAGCCTTGAGGTTTGCTTGTGAAAATGTTTAAAGCCCTAGGCTGTGAATTGATGGGGTGTGGTGTGCTGAAGAAAAAAAACAAAACAAAACTGTGTGGGTAAATTATGAGGCTTTCCCAGAGTAGCACTGATTGAGAGTTTATGGTCTGCCCACCAAGTGGCCAGATAGAGTCCCTGTGACCCTCACCGCACACTTGGTTATTGGCATTTTGGCACCTTTTTTTTGCACAGTGGGGGTGGGCATTCCTGACACTGTGTAATTTCCCCATTACTCATTAACCTCAAGGCAGAAATTTAGCATAATCAAATATCCTTTTGCCACCTGATTCAAATCATCAGGGGACTAAGCCTGTAACAAAACTAGAAGAAAGCAACAGGTAGCAAAATGCTCCAGGGTCTATTGTAAGCCTTTTCAACTTTGAATCTATAACTTGTCATAGTTATTCTGTTAGCAATATGCTAAGAGGAAAAGAATTTAAAACATGAATAGTCTGATGTAGGAGAAATGTGTTCTTTTTTAAAAAGTTATTTTATTTATTTACATCCCAGTTGTTGCCCCACTCCCTGTCCCTCCTCCCAGAGTTCTTTTTCCCCCTCTTTGCCTTTGAGAGAATGCCCCACCTCTACCCCCATCATCTCTCTTCTTTACAGGGTTAGGGGCATCCTCTCCCACTGGGGCCAGACAAGGCAGTCCTCTGCTGCATATGTGCTGAGGTCCTCGGACCAGTTCATGCATGCTCTTTGGTTGGTGGCTTAGTCTCTGGGAGCTCCCAGGGGTCCAGGTTAGTTGACACTGTTGGTCTTCCTATGGGGCTGCCATCCCCTTCTGTTCCGTCAGTCCTTCCCCTAACTCTCCCATAGGGGTCCATGACTTTAATCCAATGCTTGGCTGTGAGTATCTGCATCTGTCTCAGTCACCTGCTAGTAGGGCCTCTCAGAGGACAGCCATGCTAGACTCCTATCTGCAAGCACAACATGGCATCAGTAATAGTGTCAGAGTTTGGTGCCCGCCCATGGAGTGGATCCTAAGTTGGGCCTGTCACTGGTCGGCCATTCCTTCAGTCTCTTCTTCATTTTTGTCCCTACATTTCTTTTAGACAGGAACAATTCTGGGTAAATAAATAAATAAATAAGTAAATAAATAAATAAAAATTGAAGGTGGGTTGGTGTCCCCATCTCTCTACTGGGGCCCTATCTAACTACGGGAGGAACTCTTCATGTTCCTTTTTCCCACCGTTGGGCATTTCGGATAAGGTGACCCACTCTGAGTCCTAGGAACCTCTCGCATCCCAGGTCTCTGGCAGTGTCTAAAGGTTGCCCTCAGTGCGGCCGCCCTTCCTGTAGCTGTATATTTCTATTCATTCTCCTGGCTCTCTGGGTTTCTCTCCTGTCCCGGCCCCTTACCTGATCCTGCCCCCTTTTCCAGTCCTCCTCCCCTCTCCCACCCAGGTCCCTCCCTCCCTCTGCCTCCCATGATTATTTTGTTCCCCTTCTAAGTGTGATTGAAGCATCCTCACTTGGGCCTTCCTTCTTCTTTAACTTCTTAGGGTCTGTAGGGTGTATGTGTTCTTTAGTGGAGTGGTTTTGCTTAGTCTTTTCTATAATGATATCAAGTATCAGAGAAACTTTTTAGCAAATAAATGTCTCAATTCCATTTTATTGCTCTGGCATCTCACAATTTAATGCAAAACACAATCACGTCTGTGTTGGTAACAGCATTGCCCCCTCTGACATCTGTCTCTTCTACTTGTGACTTATCTGGGTATGATAATTACCTGAAAAGCGTGGAAGATGTGGAGCTCTGAATACTTGCCCAGCTTTTTGAATAATCAGGTCCGGGAAAAGGTTCCTCCCTGCCCTACTGATAGCAGATGCTAATTAGGAGCAAAGCAGTAATACCATGCAGATTTTAAAGGACAGACTGACAAGAATTACTTATCTTAGATTAAAATAACTTAAAACATCATGATATCATTGTATTATGCCAAGTAAGCCCTTGTTTCTTAGATAAAAATGGGAGTAAAAGGGGAATTTAATACACTGGCAAAGCTTATCTCCGATGGTTTTTATGTAGCTTAGCTTATTTCAAGTAGTTCATGTGATATACTTAACAAAGTTTCAGACTACTTGAGTTACATGAAAAAAAAAATCTTTCTTAACCCAGATACTTAGAGATGGAGATTGTATTTGGATAATGAGAGAATGAAATGGAACTCTATGCTATGCCCCCAATGCAGGCATAATTTCTTATGTCAATATTTTGTTCTGTAATTGAAGGAACACCCCCATATTATGAGTTTCCCCAAGAAAACCTTCATTAAAGCTTGAATCCGACAGATTCCACCTAATCTTGTGTTTTCAACACTTGCTTTCCAGGGCAGTTCTCTTTCAGGATGACTCGAGACCTACCTAGAAGTCGCTAGGGCCTGGGACTTAGAGAGTCCTGCTCGGTGCCTCACTCCCGGCTTGTTCTTTGTTTCCTGGTCTATAGTGATATGAGCAGTGTTAACCACATGCTCCTATCACCATGAACTGAGCTGCCCTATTACCCCTTTCACACCTCGATGGACTGAAATACTCTGAAACTGGGAGCCAAAATAAATTCTTCCTCCATTAAGAGTTCTTTGTTTTGTTTTGTTTTGTTTTATTAATGTGCTGTGGTCACAGCAGTCTGAAATCAGCCAATAAAACATTCATTATGTTTATTTGCTTATTATGAGAACAAGTTTGCTTCAATGTTTTCGGGTCAGCATGAGGGTCAACTGCATCCTCTTTTTAAGAAGATGGTGGCAAAAGGACAATTTCTTGTCTTTTCCATGATCAAGGAACAAAAGGGCTGAGATGAGGGAATCCAGCAAACTCTAAGGTGGCCTAGAAAGAGGCCAGATGTTTGTCACACTCTTCATCAAGGGTCTCTCTTTTTCTTCACCTTTGTCAGGTTCAGTCACAGATTAATTATAGACAATTTATTCACATCCTATAGCCATTGTGGTAACTTTCAGATGACATTCCAACCACTTTTCAGGTACAGCCTGGAGCCTCCCAAGAAAGTTAAGCGTTAAGGTTTCCCTCTGCCTGATTAGAAAATACAGATATCTTAATTTTCATGTTTCAAAGTGGTCCAGGAGTGATCTTTCCACTGAGATTTGAATAGGATTTGGATAGGAAATATCTTCCTTGTACCTCAGCTCCCATGAAGGATTCAAGAATCTACTTATAGACAAAATAAACTATATCTTTTTTTCCTCTAAGTTCCAATAGTAGTGTAGGTAAATTTGTGGAAACTCTTGTGAGAGTAAATTTACTACGGTGATCGTGTACTCAGCCTTCTGTATAAACCCAGAATCACATGAGCTTTTACCCTGGATAACTCTCCCTTCCCCAGAATATTCCAGCTGGCTCATTCATGCTCCCTGTAAGCAACTGAATTCCTCTTGCTTCTACCTGTGCTCTTTCTCCTTACTTCTAAAGTATGGTAGGGAGCTCAACCTATGAATAAGCCCAGTAGTATCCTCTTGGGCACAGATGTTGTTTTGGTTAAGTCCAGGTGTAGAGACCATGACTGGGAATGCCATATGTGGAGCTAGAGATGAGCTTGCTAACTAAGGTGTAAAGAAAATGAGATGTCCAGGCTTTCTGTCCTTCTTGTATTTTGTTAAGTCCCCAGATGACTGGCTAGTTCATTGTCCGTCCCTCCCTAATCATGATGCACCTGGTTCTTGAAGATCATGAGTCTATGTCTTTGAATTTCCTGTCTCCATTTGGGGAATTCGTCACAAGTGTTTCTAATACTGTGCAGGAAGATATTTGAGACACTCTCTGAGATAATGTAGTCAGCAATCAAGGGGCTATCTCTGACTTCTGATTACTTCTTATTTCTGTGAGTCTCATGGCTGTCTTATAGGAAAGCTACTTCTATCAGCTTATGAGATTTTACTGTCTTCCAGTGATAATCACTTCTAAACTCCTCAGTTCAGAGCAAGCCCCCTTGACCCTCATGACAAACTAGACAACTGTTTGCTCCTCCTATGGTTTTTGTAGTCGTTTTATTTTGCAGTCCTGGGAATCCAACCCATGACCTTGCATAGGCGAGCTAAGTAAACCACATCTCTAGACTTCCTCCTATGTTTTAATCACATGATTTATGCTAAACAACCCTAACTATAGTTAATAAAAATCATAGATATTTATGATTTAATCATTAAACTATAGGATTTCATAGTCCTGAATGGTAGGCAAACAGAACAGTAAAGTAGCCAAAGTAACTTACATGCCCCAAATCAATGTAAGACACATAAAAGAAGTCTTTTTTTTCTTCTTCCAGTTGTTTTGCATTTTTAATAAAAATAAATTTTTGCCTTACAGAAGCTTAGCAATTTTATGAGGTTCCATTTGTCAATTGTTGATATTAGAGCATAAGCCATGGTGTTTTCTCTTCAGGACTGCCAATAGGACAAAACAGCAATCAACAGATTGGGAAAATATCTTTACCAACCCTAAATCCAGTAGATACAAAGAACTCAAGAAGATAGACTCCAGAGAACCAAATAATCCCATCAAAAAATGGGGTACAGAGCTAAACAAAGAATTCTCAACTGAGGAATAGCAAACGGCCAAGAAGCACCTAAAGAAATGTTCAACATCCTTAGTCATCAGGGAAATGCAAATCAAAACAACCCTGAGATTCCACCTCACACCAGTTAGAATGTCTAAGATCAAAAACTCAGGTGACAGCAGATGATGGCAAGGATGTAGAGAAAGAGGAACACTCCTCCATTGTTGGTGGGATTGCAAACTGGTCCAATTTTCCTCAGAAAATTGGACATAGTACTACATGAGGACCCAGCTATACCACTCCTGGGCATATACCCAAAAGATTCCTCAACATATAACAAGGACACATGCTCCACTATGTTCGTAGCAACCTTATTTATAATAGCCAGAAGCTGGAAACAACCCAGATGTTCCTCAACAGAGGAATGGATACAGAAAATGTGGTACATTTACACAGTGGAGAACTACTCAGCTATTAAAACCAATGAATTCATGAAATTCTTAGGCAAATGAATGGAACTAGAAAATATCATCCTGAGTTAGGTAAACCAGTCACAAAAGAACATACATGGTATGCACTCACTGATAAGTGGATACTAGCCCAACTGCTTAGAATATCCAAGATATAATTCATAGACCACATGAAGCTCAAGAAGAAGCCCATATGGATGCTTCAGTGCTTCTTAGAAAGGTGAACAAAATACTCACAGGAGCAAATATGGAGACAAAGTGTGGAGCAGAGACTGAAGGAAAGGCCATCCAGAGACTGCCTCGCCTGGGGATCCATCCCATAGACAGACACCAAACCCAGACACTGTTGTGGATGCCAAGAAGTGCTTGCTGACAGGAGCCTGATATAGCTGCCTCTGGAGAGGCTCTGCCAGATCCTGATCAATACAGATGTGGAGGACAACAATACCAACCAACCAGACCCCCAAGAGCTCCCAGTGACTAAACAACCAACCAAAGAGTACACATGGAACAACTCATGGCTTCAGCTGCCTATGTAGCAGAGGATGGCCTTGTCAGGCATCAATGGGAGGAGAGGACCTTGATCCTGTGAAGGCTTGACGGATGCCCCAGTGCAGGGGAATTAGAGGGCGGGGAGGTGGGTGTGGTGAGTGGGTGGGGGAACACCCTTATAGAAGTAGGGGATAGGGGGTGGGATGGGGGTTTACAGAGGGGAAACTTAGAAAAGGGCTAACATTTGAAATGTAAATAAATAAAATATCCAATAAAATTTTTTTGTACAATATATTATGATGACAATTTTCTCCTCTCTCAGATCCACATGGTTTCTTCCTCTCTTTAAAACAGAAACATATATATATATATATACAAGAACACAAGAAATTCACACAGGGAGAACAAAAAACTCACAAAAACACAAAGTCAAAACCAAAATTTGCAAGCGAAAGATGAATAAAATGAAATGAAATCAAAACAAAGCAAGGTGCAACAAAAGGCTACAAAATGCCCTTGAGTTCCTTTTGCTACAAAATGCCCTTGAGTTCCTTTTGAGTTGATCTACTCATGGGCACTGGTGTATTGTCAAGTGTGGCTAATGTACTCAGTGAGACGCCATCAGTAAAGTCTTAGATAGTAAACATTAGGCATCTTTAGCAAAATCTGCCAATATATAGAAACAATGATAATAATCTCTAAGCATCCCATTCAGCACTCCCCAAACTGTTAGCAATGTATTAAGCTATCATAATCCTTGAGCTAAACATTCGTTTTGTTTCGATGTTTCCTGGTTTTCTTTAGACTCACTCTATGCTTGCAAACATCACAAATCCAGCAACGAATGAAACAAGCATGGCATGTATACACTCCTGAATTATCACATAATGGTAGCATGGTTGGTAAAGTAAACTTGATTTACTTGAGGAATCAGGGACAGCTAGAGCAGAGATCTGAAAGGCGAAAAATGAGGGCTTTATCAGCTTAGGTACTCAACAACAGACTCCCTTGCTTCTCGAGTATAATGCCGTCTGTCTGAGTAATGCATTACTGGCTCTTGGTGTTAGATTGCATGCCTGCCTATCCTGTCATAACTAAAAATCTCTGAGAAGCCTAAAAGCTGTTAATGGTCAGCCAAGTGCTTGCCAAATGAAGTATGCTCACCAAAATGGATTTTTGAGAATCATTCAATTTATAAGAGTCTAAAGGTGAAGGGGTTATCACATAGAGGGGTTTAACAGATGAAAATGGTAGCGATAATTTTCTATGATCAATGCACTAGCATATTCTGCTTTTTAGATAATTCTATTTGTGGAGAATGGTTGTGTTTTAAAATAGGGAGTTGAAGTGTTCACACATTCTTTACCCTTACGATAATTTATTTTCATATGTGATAGCATGACTTGATTGCTCACTACAGTGTACAATTATAACGAATTGTGATTTTAACTCTATGTTTTAAACTTATGAGGCTGCTAAAGCAAGAAATTAACTTACCTAGTCTACCACATAGCAAGAAAGCAGCTGAGGAAGGCTTTGTCCCTTCCGGAAACTTCTCACAAACCTTTATTTTAATATGGTGAGAGGTACTAACAGAAACATCTGTCAAATGATGGTATTATATAGTGTTTCAGTTTGGTTGAGTCTCCCCTCTCATTCTCTCTGTCCCCTTCCACTTGTTACCAATACTCCCTCTTCTACTTTATTTGATTGCAAAATCACCATTAAAGCCTCCTTTTTGTCAAGTCTACTTTTTCCATATTTACTTTCACTTAGATGTACACATTTAACATTAAGGGCTAAGACCGATATAAGACAGAACATATATCTTTTTTAAGTTACCTTGCTTAATATAATTTTCCAATTATATAAATTTTTATCAATTTCCATTATTTCACTTTTCTTTATAGCTGAATAATATTCCATTTTCTATGTGTAACACATTTTCATTGTCTACTATCTGTTGCTGAAAATGTATCTTAATTTCATTTCCTTGATACTGTAAAAAGAGACTTTGAAGAATGCTAAAGCATTGATGGCAACATTTGTTATATGTGAAACACAAAAGAATAATAATTGATAGCATCACAGAGTAACTAGGGCAGTTTAGTTGAGTCGATGAAGGTTGTTCCAAGGAAACAGAAATCTGTGTAGAAGTTTCTCGAAAAAAGTATAGACAGAACAAACATGCAACCTAACTATAGCATTCCTGTGTGATAGCCAAAGGATAACACGTGGTATCATAGAGATATTTTATCATCCATGGTTTTTTGATGTTCTTTCCAATTCTCCATGATTAGATTCATTTCTGATGTACAAGTGAGGTGACATAGATAATGGCATTTAATAATTTTTCTCTGGTCATGTAACTACTACGTCTTGGTTATACACACCTGGCTCAGGAGTATCATATGACTGTATCACTGATATTTTCTTTTCTTTAACAAATAGGAAATGTGCTGGACATATAGTACTCATCCAAGCTGGGTGATGACTGAACACACCCATAATCCCAGTGCTCAGGAGGCAGAGGAGGGCAGATCGATGAGTTCAAGGCTAATCTGGTCTACAAGTGAGTTCAGGGCAGCGAGAGTTGCACGGAAAACATGTTAAATGCAATGTATTTTCTGCGAATCACAAAAAGCGCACTTCAGTTCAGCAACAGAGTAGTCAATCATATAAAACAAAGTCTCTAGCTTAAAATTTTCTGCAAGAATAAGCTTAGTGAATATAATATATGTCTCAAATACTCATAAATATGTGTATGTACATGTAGTCATGTGTACATGGGATTATTATGGGTAAAATTTTTTATGTTCAGATCTATGTATACCAAGGATTGGCATACAGACATAGGTAAATATATGATGACGTTAAAAGCATTCATGCATAGTTTAAGGTATCTATCTGTGTAAGTAACAGATCCAGAATTCAAGACCAGATCTGTCAAACGTGTTTACATCTGCATTTTCTCAAACAAATAGGAAAAAAATATATTTTTTGTTTAGTTTTTGTGGGTTGCAGGTTCTTCTGTGTGCTTTCTACTAATTGTTTAAAGAAAAGGTATGCCACAGAATGTTCCAGTCACAGACCCGTTGGTTTGTCTGGATAGATGAAATTTAAAAGACTAAAAATTGTGATGAAATTTGTGTATGCAACCAGAAGAAGGGAAATGAAGCATTATATGACAGATATAATGCCTTTACTTACCTATCTTTCTTTCATTGACAAGTCTGCAAGCAAATGATGAGGGCTTTCTCATCAATGCTCACTTGCATCTGTGAAGCTCAGCATCTCCTGATTTTTGTTCTGTTGTTTTTTGCTTGTTTGGTTGGTTGGTTTTGTTTTATCAAGGTAGGGTTTCTTTGTCTAGCCCTCACTGTCCTGGAACTTGCTTTATGTACGAGGCTGCTCTCAAACTCAAGATCTGCCTGTCTCTGCCTCCCCAGCATTGGGACTAAAGGTGTGCACTGCTACCACCACCAGGCACATTTCCTATATTTAATATGTAGAAGAATTCAAATTGATCCATTTCTATCTCCCTATACAAAGCTCAAGTCCAAGTGGATCAAAGACCTCCACATAAAACCAGATACACTGAATCTAATAGAAGAGAAAGTAGGGAAAAGTCTCGAACACATGGGCAAAGGGGAAAAGTTCCTAAACAGAACACCAATGGCTTATGCTCTAAGAACAAGAATCGACAAATGGGACCTCATGAAAGTACAAAGCTTCTGTAAGGCAAAGGACACTGTCAATAGGACAAAATGGTAACCAACAGATTGGGAAAAGATCTTTACCAATCCTACATCCCATAGAGGGCTAATATCCAATATATACAAAGAACTCAAGAGGCTAGACTCCAGAGTACCAAATACCCCTATCAAAAAGTGGAAACAGAGCTAAACAGAGAATTCTCAACTGAGGAAACTTGAAGGGCTGAGAAGCACCTAAAGAAATGTTCAACATCCTTAGTCATCAGGGAAATGCAAATCAAAACAACCCTGAGATTCCACCTCACACCAGTCAGAATAGCTAAGATCAAAAACTCAAGTGACAGCAGATGCTGGTGAGGATGTGGAGAAAGAGGAACACTTCTCCATTGCTGGTGGGATTGCAAGCTGATACAACCATTCTGGAAATCAGTTTGGAGGACCCTCAGAAAAATGGACATAATACTACTTGAGGACCCAGCTATACCACTCCTGGGCATATACCCAGAAGATGCTCCAACATGTAATAAGGACACATACTCCATTATGTTCATAGCAGCCATATTTATAATAGCCAGAAGCTGGAAACAACCCAGATGTCCCTCAGCAGAGGAATGGATACAGAAAATGTGGTACATTTACACAGTGGAGTACTATTCAGCTATTAAAAACAATGAATTTATGAAATTCTTAGGCAAATGGATAGAACTAGAAAATATCATCCTGAGTGAGGCAAACCAGTCACAAACGAATGAACATAGTATGTACTCACTGATAAGTGGATATTAGCCCCAAAGCTTGGAACACCCAAGATACAATTCACAGCAACCATTGGACTGAGCGTGGGGTCCCAGATGGAGGAGTTGGAGAAGGGACTGAAGGAGATGGAGTTTGCAGCCCCATGGAGGGAGCAACAGTGTCAACTGGCCTGACCCCCCAGTGCTCCCGGAGACTGGACCACCAACCAAAGACTACACATGGAAGGACCCATGGTGCTGGCCGCATTTGTGACAGAGGAGGGCCTTGTTGGTCATCAGTGAGAAGAGAATCTCTTGGGCCTGAAGGTGTTAGATGCCCCAGTATAGGGGAATGCTAGAGAGGGAAGACGGGAGTGGGTGGATGGGTGGGGAAGCACCCTCATAGAGGCAGGGGGAGGGGGATGAGATAGGGGATTTCCAAAGGGGAGACCTGGAAAGGGGAAAAATAAAGTATCAACAAAAAAAAAAAAAAAAAAAGAAAGAAAGAAAAGAAAAGGAAGAAAGAAAAATAAAGTGAGGTGGATACAAGTCACCTGAGCAAGGTTAATGATATAATCAAGAGGGTTTGTCATCACAGGAGATTCCTCAAGAGCCTTGAATGGAGCTACTGATCTTTACCACATTTCCCCAAAGATGCTACATATCTGCATCTTTCGGGGAAGATATGCCTACATGTTTTTTGTTTGTTTGGGTTTTTTGTTTGTTTGTTTGTTTTTCGAGACAGGGTTTCTCTGTGTAGCCCTGGCTGTCCTGGAACTCACTCTGTAGACCAGGCTGGCCTCGAACTCAGAAATCCACCTGCCTCTGCCTCCCAAGTGCTGGGATTAAAGGCGTGCGCCACCACTGCCGGGCATTGCCTACATGTTTTTTGCTAGATGTGTTTTCTGTTGGTAGCTAACCTCTTCCTATTACCCAGATGCAGAAATAGCTTCAAAAAAGATTCTCTCAGAAAGAATCCAAGGCAGCTCCAGTTGAAGCTCTCTGAAGGAAATGTGAAGCAGACAGGCTCACCTTCAGGGAACTCTGACACATTAATTTCCTTCAGCCACCCCACTTAAAGTTGTAAGTCTGGCACCACCATGGCGGGGGCCCTAATCAGATACCACGCTGGTGCTGACTACATCAGAAATGATGTCAGATGAACGGCAGTCCCCTTACCACTGCCTCATTTGGAGCAAACACTGAAATACTTGTTTTTTAGACTACTTTATGACTTGCTTGAAAAATGACTTTGTTCACTATGGAAGGCCAATAACATATGAGGTGTTGCCCAGGATTTTAACACTTCTACTGCATGCATGACATTCTTTGTGCACACATAGCTACACAGTGAGAATATCCCCGGACTACTTATAGCATCAATACCTTCTATCAGGGGAGAGACTGCACAGCAACAGCTGTGTTGTTACTTCCCGATATATAAAATCTGGTAAGAAACCATGTTACCAAAAAGTACAGGAAGAAATGTTTTCATTTTACACCATATGGTTTGGCTTAGATCGGATTTACACATTTTGAGTTTCTTATTTATTTTTAATGGTGGTCTTTCACCTCAGGTACATGAATGTGCTTTTCACCTCTGCTCTTTGGGGACTGTGCCTGTCAAAGGCTCTGTCGTGTGCAAGTCTGAGAATTCTCTGGCCTCCTATTGGCAGATTCTGCATTCTCCTACCTCCTCATAAGGAAACCGTGTTGTTTTAAGAGCAACAGGGGAACAGTGACAGCCTCACTGGGATGGCAAGTGGGGCACCAGGATCCTCTTTGTGACAAACAGGTGACTCTTTTCCCTCAGTCACTGTGGAGCTACAGCACAGAAAAATATCCCCTCCTCAGACTCTCCTCCTCTCACGTCCTGCTACTGGATAATCAGGCCCAAGCCTGGGATCCTTCTGGAAATTATTTGGTAATAAGAAACAGACCTTAGTCAGTGTTGTGAGATGAGGCTTGACCTTTCACCTTCAGAGACCTGGGTGCTGAACCTTTCTGGAGGTTGGTGGTCTCCATCTAGTCCACAGCAGGTATTTTCAGTGCCACTAAGTCATGTGGCATTTGTGACCAGCAGTAGCTGGATCCCAAGGAGGAATTTGTGGTAATTTATTTAAGCCCAGGATCCGTGGGAGGAGGACCCATACTCTACACCACTCTCTCACCCATCACCGTGTCAGATCCAGTAGACTTCTTACTTCAATGCCAGTGCTTTGTAGTAGAGTCACTTTTTTGTAGAGCTCATTGTAGTCTCATATTCTTGACTGTAGCTTCAAGTGCTTCTTTATATATTGTGATCTGCCCAGATTCTAGTGCACACTAATGGCTGCCATTCTTTGTATTCGTACCTTGAGTGTTCTCTCGAGTTCTGTTAAAGAAGCTTCAGCTGGAACAGATGGCAGGCATGTCATGGCAATGTATTTTCCACCTTCTTGTACAACCTTAGTACCAATTTCATTTATCACCCGTGTTCTTTGTGTACTTTAGAGGTGCCTAGGCCACTGCACACCACTATACAGTTACCACAGCCTGCATCTGAGAATGGCTTTATGTTTACACTATCATCACAGAGCCAAGATAAAGCTACAGAAACCTGGAAACCGAGGTTCTTCCAATGTCTCGGTGCTACAGCTACCAGAAGCCAATTAAATATGACACCAAATTTCAGTGGCCCTGAGACCTGTGGGAGCCACAGCACTTGGGTTCAAATCCCAGATCTGCCTCCAATTGTTTGTGTGACTCTGGGTAAGGCACTTAGCCTCTAGGCAGCACATTCTTCTTATCTATGAAGTGTGACTGATAAGAGTATCTCTGTTCCAGGGCTGGGCCATTCGAAATGCTCAGAACAGTGTCTGGTACACAGGGTGTTAAGTAAAGGCTATTATCTCATAAAGAGAAACAACAACAAACTTCCTCTAATTTGACAAGCATTTCCAGAAGACCAAGTCATAATGGAAGCACTTTATGTAAAATCTAAAAACAAATTACCTGTATGCGTCATCAGGAAATTCAAGAGCCAGAACAAGAGAGAACAAAAACAGACAGCACCATCAGCCAAATTCCCGTTAGAACAGCCAGCATCATAGACACTTATACCTATAGAAAAACTATAGATGGTTAAATATTCATTCTCTTTTGGATCTCATTTTTTTCATCCAACAGTAGCATTTAACTTTAAGTATGCCTAAGATATTCTTTATTAATTTTATCCCAAAATATTTCCTAGACTCTCAAGGTCTTAAGTAGTGTTCACTCTCAAAATGCATCTAGTAGGACTCAAATAACCAAGGAAAAGCAAAAGACTAGTTAAGTGAAGCATTGGCTTCTCTACACACTGGGAAATGAATAGAACTTTGGGATTTATGAAGATTCTAACCACACTGATGCAGAATTACTTGGATAAGGTGTTGCACTATTTTGATGGACATACACAAAGTAGAGCTTTTATAGGCTAGGCTCAGAGAATTTTATGACCCTGAACAACTCAACTGAGAAAATCCCAGTTTAGTGCAGACATGCACCTTTCAGTTCTTAGCAGCAGCAGAGAATGAACAAAAATGTTCAGGCCACTCATGAGCTCAGTCCTCCTTTGTGTATACTCTTTCTTGCAGCATCTTTAGGGTTTTCATTTGCTTGTTTTGAGGAAGCAGAGAACATAGACATCCCCAGAGCGAGGTGAGGCATACACCTTTTCTGCAATTCACAGGAATTCTAACTCTCATTTGGAGAAAACATTTTGATTTATCTGGAATATAGCCAAAACATTACTTCAAACACATTTCAGATACTAGCACTGAATAATCTTCCACAATAGACAATAGTTAGCTTATGAATTATTTTTAAAGCACCAAATATAAGAAAATGATTATGTAACTATATAATTAAAAGTCTTCCCCTTATTATATGTTATGTTTAATTTTGAGATTGCCATTAAATGATGGATGGAGTATATATTTCCTGCTCAGAAAAGTATTTATGTAATAAAAATTGTAAAGGTATGAGGTTAAAACACTCATGCTATCTGTAAGTGCACTTAAACATTTTCTTGAAAATTGAAAAGTCCATTTTAATCTAGAACTTTTGAAAATGTTTTTAGAAATCTGAAAAAAAAATTGTGTGTGTAATTATTACATCCATGACTCAAAGGGGGCAGCATTTCATATGAAATTCAGGTTCAGGTGATTGGATTTCCTATTAATATGAACCATGAATTCTTTGGGAAATGAGTAATATTAGGTCTCAAAAATGTGTGAGATGACCCTGGGAAATGTTGTTGTACTAGAAATTAAGAAATTTACTTTAGGGACAATTATGTCAGTGAAGAAAAAATGATTCCATTGTGGAGCAAGCATGAGTAGCTGAGTTCAGGTCCCCATCACCCACATAAACAACAAACAAGTTTAACAGCCCCTTTGTACCCAGTACACAGACACAAGGCATCCCTGGGCAAGATGCCTAAATGGCCTAGTCACATCTACAGGCTCTGAATTCAACTGAATGACCTTGTCTCAATAAATAAGGGGACGAGCAATTGAGGAAACACTCAAAATTAAATTTTGGCCTCTACACACACACAGCACACACACACACACACACACACACACACACACACAAATGAATTGTATCATGTCAAAGGAATAACAGACAAGGTGAAGACAAGAAAAGATTAGTAAAAATATAACTGCAACAAAGGAAGACACATCATCAATAAATAAACTTATAATGAAACATCTCTCTGAGAAAGACTCTGCATTGGGTATATTTGTAATTGGGATATGTAGCATATCCCCAAAGCCTCAGTTAATACAGAAAAGGGGTCTTCAATATAATATCTCATATAAAGTGTATTTCAGTATAACTAAATAACTGATCTGTGCACTCTTGGTCTATCGATCCTAAAAAAAAAAAAAATTCAGTGAAAGTATTTACGCTTGTTATGCTTGAAGTAGGCTGACCTCTGACCCTACTGACCCATCTTAGGAATAGTGAGAGTTCAGTGACCAAATAGGTGCAACATGAAAAGCTGCAGTGCTATTTGAGCATAAATAGTTAGAACTGAATTTAGTGCAATCGCCTCTAGAACTAAGTAAGCCTAAGAGACAAAATGATAGTGAAAGGTAACTGCCAAATGCGGAACGCAAACTTTTCTAATTGTTCTATCAAGGCTGTGGAATAAATGGACGAAGGAAACCTAGCAGCATATTACATGGCATTGATACTATTGGGATCCTTGTTGCAACACGCCGGATATAGATATACATGCTTTGAATATAGACTGTAAACACAAATACAGCTTAAATTCGGCAGTTACTCATTTCTTAACCATGGGGCATGGTAACTAAAGAATAAGCACATAGCACTTACAGGTAAAATAAAGTCATACTTTGGTTTTTTATTGTTTAGTAATTCCATATATTATGCAGTGACCCTTACTGGCTTTCACGCTCCATGCCCTTGTTATCTCTATCCTTCACCCAATGTAACCTTTCTTCCCAAGTCCCTCTCATACTTCCTGTGTGATCCTCTAAGCTTAGAGTTTCTTGCCCCTGTGTGGGCTAGAAGGCTAGTTACTGAAGCAAGTACATTTATCCGTGTTTTACACCACTGAGGAAAGTTACATCTCTACCTCCAACAACCATTAACTGCCAATGGACCCTTAGGGAAAGATGAGGTCCCATGGGCTCGTCTCCCACAATCTTTTATATGTTCCTGAAAACACATTTGTAGGGGAAAAGGGTATTTAAGGAAAAATCTGTTGGAAAACATTGATCACTACTGGAGTTCAGTGAAGGATATATGAAGTCCTTTGTGGAATGATTTTTACTTCTGTTTATTCTTAAAAGTCAGTTTTAAAAATCAATGCTTAGAATCTGGATAATAAAATAGGTTTCTCATATCTGGATGTCTAAGCATATAAAATAGACTGATAGATTTTTCTGGAAGGTTTTCTATCTATTTGTATCATATAACAGTGTGATTAAAATACCACATCCATAATACTCGCTTTTGAAATTTTGCATTGTGTATTAAATTATTAGACAAAAGCATGAAATAAGACGTATTCTGAATTGTTTCCTTTTAAAATGATGTTAATGAAAATCATGTCAGACAAGCAGTGTCAGACAACACAGAGACGCATAACACACAACACAGAGACATATAACACCTTCCAAAACCACTCTGCTGAATTCAAAGTCAGAAGCGGTCACATCTCCATCTCAGAGAAAGAAGGATTTGACAGCACAGCCTCCCGATTCAGATTCACAAAGTTCACAGTAGCAACCATTTGCTAAGTTTTCCAGAAAAACAGCAGCATTTTGATGCTCCGGGGTTCTTCTGGATGACAGCAGGAAATGCTACAATCTTGGAAGGGCCAGCTCCAAGCCTCACACAGTATTTGCTGAAAGACACAGTTTGTTACTGAAATAGCTGCAGATTGTCAACACCGTGGATGTTTGGCTCTGTACACACTCTAATGCTGGTATCCATCACGTTGGCATTTGTATTCAAATGCTTATTTGGTATGAAGAGTGAGAAAGATCCTTTTCAAACAAAGAGAATGACAACTGTCACTCCTATGAGACCTGGAAAAGGCAGGTGACATCTACTGAGTGCTTGAGAAGAACTTGTATAGTTTCTGGCTTGAATATGACTTCAAAGTATTAATGAGTAAAGTAACTCAAGCGCTTGTTTGGGATGCTGTCTGGGGGTCAGTCCAGTTTGTTTCTACCTGTTATTGCCCCAAGTCCCTTACCATACCAAGGAGTCTAATCAAATTAAAAAAAAAAAAAAAAAAAAAATGTGTCCCAGATGCCAGGGAAGAGGCTCCAGGACCCAGTGAGGAGGACTTTAGCTGAAATACACAACAAAGGGGAGAGAGAACCTGTAGAGAACACCTGGAGGTACAGTAAATAGGCACAGTCGCCAGCTAAGGGATGGGGCCACCCACACATCTCAAATTTTTAACGTAGAAATGTTTCTGTCCAAAGAAAGACAGGGACAAAAAATGGAACAGAGAATGAAGGAAAGGCCATCCAGAGAGACCATCTCACCAAGGATTCATCCCGTCTGCAGACACCAAACCTAGACACTATTGCTGATGCCAAGAAGGACTTGCTGACAGGAACCTGGTATGGCTGTTTCCTGAGAAGTTCTAACAGCACCTGACCAATACAGATGCAGATACTCACAGCCAACCGTCAGACTGAGCCTGAGGACCCCAATGGAAGAGCTAGGGGAAGGACTGAAGGAGCTGAAGGGGATTGCAATCCCATAGAAAGAACAACAATATCAACTAACCCAACAACCCAGAGCGCCCAGGGACTAAGCCACCAACCAAAGAGTGCACATGGAGGGATCCATGACTGCAGCTGCATGTGTCACTGAGGGTGGCCTCATCTGTGGGAGGGGAGGTCCTTGGTCCTGTGGAGGTTTGATGCCCCAGCGTAGGAGGATGCTAGAGAGGTGAGGCAGGAGTGGGTGAGTGGGTGGAGGAGTACCCTCATAGAGGCAAAGGAGAGGGGGAAGAGAGGGGTGGGATGGGGGAGCTGTGGAGGGGTAACCAGGAAGGGGATATCATTTGACATATAAACGAATGAAATGATTTTTTAAAAAATCCAAATCATTGCTCCTCACAAGTAGACTAAGGTTTGAAATACTCAGTCACAGTCCTGCCCAGCTGAGTAGAGAAAATAGCCTCTACGTCTATACACTGAGAGCCAGTTGTGCATCAGAACCTCAGAAGCTGAGCTCCAGAAGCCCCCACCAGCTGCTGGTCCATTTCCCCCTGTGACCCCACATACATGGAGTGAGTACACTAGGCAGCATAAAGACTCACAGAATGATTTTTATTGAAGTCAGCCGAAGTGGAGAAGGCTAATTTAAAAATCAACCGTGATTTTAAACAGGGTCTGAAAGTTTCACCTGTGAGTCAACACGGCAAGCCTGTAAATAAAATTTGAGTTAATGAAAGTATTCTTTATAAAGCCCTGTAATTCAATTTAAAAGAAAAAGTTTAAATGATACATTAAAAGCTAGACCATGAATCCAGTTGCATTGTATGCTGGCCTTTCAGAAGGAGTTTTGAAAAACTCTACAGCTTTTTATTAAAAGAAAAGACACGTGTTAAGGTAGATAATGAACCTATTCAATTATATAATTCATTATATATGTGTATATGGTCTATTTAATAAATATTTTACATTCATGAATAAATACATGTGTGTATTGAATCGACAAATACATACATTGACTAGTGTTACATATATTATTCTAAGAGCATAAAACTTCAGTAATGCTTATGTTCAAGCGAATATTGAACAACAACTACACTGCAAAGGTGACCATTATGCCAGATGTGGAGATGGAAGGAATTCTACAATTTTGCAATATAATAATAATAATAATAAACAATAATAATAATAAACCATGTCTAGGAAGTCTTTTCCCAACAAAGATGTAGCCTGTGCTTATTGATCACTAACAGGCTATTTGTTTGACTCATTCAGTTCTATAGACAGGCTTAGATTTAAGGAGACACAGTAATCATATGAACTGATCTTTAAAACATCCTTGCTCTCCTGAAAAGGAAACCAACAGTCAAATGATCTCAGCTACTTTCTTGTAAGCTGCAAGAAACAACTTACAGGAAGGATGCATGAATGAAGCCAGACATGGCTTCCTACGTCTAGTCCCATGCCAAAGAATCTGAAATGTATCCTGAAGGAAAGTAGGTAGCGGGATGATAACTGAAGGATGCTAGTCCTGAGAAATACAGTTGCTACGAGGCCATGTCAGATAACAAAAAGATTATGCAACTGAAAATATAGGAGATAAACTGCCAGTGTTTTCAAAAGATAGCTCCAATGGCCTTTCACACCCCTCCCGCCACCTCGTTACTTATGATGTTTAGAAAGAAAACAGTGTTGATATAGAAGATGTTATGGCACAGCCTCACATGCATAAGAAGTTCTGGGGTATTCACACTGTTTATGATTCATTGCTATTCCCTTCTCCATGGGAAAATTTCATCTGTGAAACACTCACATTCTTCCATTGTAAAATAAAGGCTTAAAAATAATACCCATCCATCCTTGTAAAACGACAAGCCAATTTAAACTCAGGGGAAAACAACTTGAAATAAGTCGGGGAAGGGTACCAAGGAGCTTTCATTTACTGACTTTTGTAGGCCCACTAGATAAGAACACACTCCTTCACTTTTATGTTGGCTAATCTCCCCATTGACCCTCCTAGGCATGCTGAAGCATTCATCACCAAGTAAACAGAAGTATTTTGCTTTCTGATTGCATCCACTGACACTCTTTTTCTGCCAGAAGACAGATTATCTTCTTTCTTCATGGAATCAACATATCTCAAACAATTTTTATTTCATTCGAAATCTGAAGTCACGCTGATTGTACGGGGAAAAAATCTTTTGTGCAAATTTGAATAGAATGATGTTTACAATTTTTGTATTACCCAAATAGTTTAGATATCTGATTGCTTTTTATTCAAGCATTTCGGGAAGCAAAAACATCAAAACAGCCTTGATGTTTGCAAAAGAATAGCAGTTTAATGAGTTGGTGCATGCAGTTAAGAATCAGCCACAGAACAAACCCCTGCAGGCTGGTTTACAGCCCCCAAATATACTGAGCCAGATGTGGGTGTTTTAAAGCATCACTGATGGGCTAACCTTCTTTGAGAGGTGAAATGAAGCTCTCTTTAAAAGTTGCCTAAGAATCTGCCTCACTTAAGAAACCAATGGCATCTGAAGTGATAACAGAACAGAGTCATTTCAGGCTGGCTGCCCAACTTGACTGAAAACTTAGTGACAGATAAAGCATAAATCAGAGCTCTTATCATTCCCCTTCCTTGCTTGCCAAATGGGGGTTTAGTTTATCAGCGACCTGGAGGCCCACAGACTGCCATTCCCCTTAGAGCTAGCCAGCCTGGTGGAGCTGACTGGAAGCTAAATGGCTGTTCTAAAACGTGTTCATGTAAACAAGCTGGGGGAAGACTTCCTTGAACTGCCATTTAGTAAAGCGTCATCCATCTCACTAAACTGTACATGTGATAGGGGCATATCATCTGTATCTGCAAAGAAAACAAATAATAAAAAAACAAGTTCCGTGATATAGACTGGGACCTCTCATGGTGATAAAAGGACTAAGAATTAAATTGCCTGACTCTAACAATGTCTGCACATTCAAAGGAGATGACGGGTGGGGAGGCATGGGAAGAGGTGGAAGGTGTTGTTTTTGTTGTTGTTGTTCGGTTTTTTTGTTTGGAAAAAAGCATATGGTAGTTACTTTAATTTTCATGCAGCATAATACTAACTGAAGTATGTTTTCATGTATTTAAAGAGACAATTCCAAGAATGTGTTAGAAAGATGTTTCCAAACAAGCCCCACCCCCACCGTTTCATCCAGCTTCCATGCGGTGACAACATGGTGTCCCAGCCATAGTTTTGAAAACTCACATTTCTATCTAACTTGGGAATTTATTGATATTAGGTGTTGATGTTATTGTTAGCAAAGTGTTAAGCTATTTTTATATGGGCACTAGTAGATTTGGTTTTATGTTGTTGTTACTATTTTGTTTCTAAAATTCAATAGTCTAAGCAGTCTCAGTTTGGAAGAATGGGTGTTCAGGATTTTGAAAAGAGCTAGTATAACTACATTTAGAAAGCAAGTATGTGACCATTCTAAAAAGCCAAATTGTCAGATGCTGACTCTGAAAGTGAGGCATCATTCCAAAGGTGGAAGGAGTGGCTGGAAATCAACTCTGTTTGGCATGGTTAAAAATGCTTGAAGGTAAGGTTGATGGTTTAGGAAGAAGAAAAGGAAGAGGAGGAGGAAGACAAGGATGAGGAG
>CM052719.1:42892285-42956874 GCA_028551405.1 Uromys caudimaculatus
AGAAGAAGAAGAAGAAGAAGAAGAAGAAGAAGAAGAAGAAGAAGAAGAAGAAGAAGAAGAAGAAGAAGAAGAAGAAGAAGAAGAAGAAACAATATATATTTCTAACTGGAAGACCTAGTTAAATTTTCTTTTCCTCAATAATGTAGTAAGGATAAAATTTCTAGTGATGAACTCTACTACACATTCCTCATGTGGCCGAGACACGAGATGCATATAAATGTGCGTTATTTTTGGCTACACCCAGATATTTTACCATGTGCTGTCAGAGTACTACTTCCTCTCTCAGGGTTGGCTCACAGCCACTGAGAGTGCAGATGCTTCCATTTAAAATTAGTGCTTGTATAGAAAGATACAGAAAACATTTCTGTGACCCACTCAAGATCTAAGCATGTAACTTAACTAAGCTCTGTAAAGGTGGAGGAAGGAGCATTTCGTCTAAAACCCCCAATCCCAGTCTGGAAGTCACTTCAGCTGTACTGTGAAATGCACGGTGTCAGCCATACTCTTAACTTGATGGAACACTTGTATTTAAATGGTCTACTTTGCTTAGGAAGTTTGGTGTTCTCTGTTTGTCCTGCATTAATACAAGGATTGACTGTTTTTTTCACTGAGTAATTAAAAGCTACAGGAAGAACTTATTTATGGATACAGATAACTAACTCATATATTTCTGATAAAACATCTGAACTTCATTACACTTCAGGGTAATAAAGTAATTTTTGTTACGTAAATAAATGTACTGCACCAGACTTGGGGTTGGATAGGGTGGGGGTGGGCTTCTGATACTCTTTTGCTCTTTCATCTAATCAAACTATGGAAATGCAGATATTTGATATTTTTATCATTCAATATATATCTATTCATCAAATAGTTTTGGATGGCTATTGTGTCCTATAGTCCAGATACACATTTAAAATATACTCATATAAAATGAGGGATTATAATAATAATAAAAGTCAATTTTTATATAAAAATATAAAATGTGTAATAATAAACGATGTAACATAATACTCTTTATATTTTGAGGAACTTTTAGATTTTGATGTGTTTTAAAATGTAGATTTTATAAAAAAATGATGAGGTACCATTAAGCTGAGGGCGATTGTCATTAACATCTTAGAGAAAAATCAAAGACGGCTTCAAATAAAGGTTTACTATATTTATAAGACTGGTATCTAGTCTCATCTTGTCCTAAACCTTCAGAGGCTCCCAAGTATCTGAGGAAGTACTGTATTGGGGTCACTATCTTAAATTGTCTTCTCCAGCCTTACACTTATCTGAGACTTCAGAGGAGACCCTTCCTTATTATCACTGCCCTCCAGAGGATGAAAAGCCACAGCCTTTCCTAAGTACCAAACAAGCCCAACTCTTTAGAAACCATTTGGTTAATCACCTCTAGTCTGTCCACCTTTCTTTGTCTTTCCTCTCACTAGTTTTTCTGGACAGCTTCATTCTTACTTTCATGCCATATATGCACATGATTTTGTGTATGTAATACAAAATCTAGTAACTACAAGTGAGAGAAAATGTGTAATTTAATTTTCTGATACTGACTTAATTCACTTCCTATAACTATACCCAGTTGCGTCTATTTTTTTAAAATGGCATAGCATGGTTGACAAATTCATTGTGTATCCAAATCATATTTTCCTTCTATCTGTTTATTTTTCCCTTTTATTAAATATAGATTTTTTTCTCATACAATGTAATCTGAATATGTTTTCCCCTCCTTCTGGTCTTCTCAGTTCCTCCCTCCCTTCTCTCCCATCTTGATCCAATCCCTTTCAGTCTCTCATTAGAAAAGGACAGACTTCTAAGAGATAACAGCATACAGAAACCAATTAAGTATAATAGGCACCCTATCAAAGTTGGACAAAACAAGCCAGCAGAAAAATACGAGCCTCAGGAGAGGGAAGAAGAATCAGAAAGCCACTCATTTATCCATTCAGGTGTCCCACAAAACACTAAACTAAAAGCTAAGGTATACATGGTGAGGGCCATGTGCAGCCCTGCGTGGGCCCTGTACTTGCTGCTTCAGTCTCTGTGAGTTCATATGAGCTTTGCTCAGTTGTTTAAGGAGGCTCTTATACTCCTGGTGTCCTCCTGTCCCCTCTGTCTCCCACCCTGATTCTGCTTCATCTTCCTGAGGTTTCTGAGGGGGAGGCATTTCTGGTTTCCTGAGTTCTGAGAGGAGG
Source organism: Uromys caudimaculatus (assembly GCA_028551405.1). Taxonomy (NCBI): domain Eukaryota; kingdom Metazoa; phylum Chordata; class Mammalia; order Rodentia; family Muridae; genus Uromys; species Uromys caudimaculatus. The sequence continues at coordinate 42,894,481 of CM052719.1, forward strand.
TATTTGATAATGATGTTTCATTTGGATCTTTGTGTTCTAATATACCCCATTTTCTTTATCCATTCCTCTGTGGTTGAACCCATAGTGAGGATTCCATCACTTCCCCAGTGTACATATATTATTTTGATTCTGAAGGGAGATGTCAATTTTATTATACTTATTTTCCATTTGTTATTATAACAATTCCACCTCTTCAGTTAAAATCTCAAAGAATTTTGAACATGGTCTGGCTTAGGGGGGTAGATTAGACTAGAAAACTGAAGCATCATATCTACTGTAGATCAAAGAGGGACCTAACACAGGAAATCGTGAATGTGGTGTGCATGAATACATTCAGGTGCAACACTCATACACACAAACTAAAGCAAACAAAAAAAGTAACAAAAAAAAGGGGGGGGGGAAGGAAAAAGTGCCAAAAGCCAAAGAATAATTTAAAAGGATCACAGGTCTGACATAAACAACCAGTTTCAAGTACTCTATGGGAAGGAGTTTCCTATTTGTAAGCATAAGCCCTTCAGCAGGGTTTGCTGGTTTTTTGTTGTTGTTGTTGGGTTGGGTTGTTTTGTTTTGTTTTGTTTTGTTTTTTTGTTTGTTTTTGTTTTTGAAGTCAAGTGAACAAAACTGCCAGTGATTCCAGCTAAAAGTCTGGATTGTCATTAGATGTTCTACCGAGGCTCATGCAAAACAAAATGCTCTTTCCCTCTAATATCAGCTGATTTTAATATCCTCTCTTCCAACTTCCAAGATTCCGTGACCTTAATATGACATTTGAGTTGGGTGATTAATCGCTATTACAGGGCATGTGCTGATTAACCATGGCCTTGTTGGCATAGTAGCCGGTTACAATGCCTCAATTCAGAGGGATAAGTTTAAGCACACACAATCAGATGGAGCAATATCTAATTTGTCAAAGCTCTTGTGGCTTAATTTTCTGCCACAAGACTTGAAAGGCATGGTGGCTGAACAAAATCTTCCGATTTATTGCTTGTGAGTCTTTGGTAAATTGGTCCTGCCTATCACGTAATCTCATTTTGGGCATTTTGGGAGACAGCGAGGGGCAACTAGGCTGAAACCTCCTTTAAAAATGGGCCTGAGGGTTCCTGATCAAGAACTTTAAAGCTAAGTGGCAAGATATGATTGTCTCTTCAGAGGCAGACAACAACCAATTTGCCTGGCCAGAGCTTTCCCTGCAGAATAATTGCATAAAAAGAGTAAATGTCAGTAAAAGGATGAAAGATTCACGGGGGGAAATAAAAATATATACCAGGTCCTGAAAAGATCAGACTGAAACAGACCTCTGCTCCATTATGGGAAAAATAAACAGGAGCAGCTAAAATTTCTTTTAGGCCAGTTATTGCAATCATAAAATCCTAATTATCTTAACCTAACAATAGTTGCTTTTCCCGGCATATGTTTTCAAAGCTGGTGAGGATTTTTTGTTTTTAATTTGTAAAAAGAAGACACAAGATAAGCTTCTCTTTCAAGCAGTAGCATAACAATTATTCTTCTCTTTGATCAGTAGAAAAAGAGTGAATATGAACTTTTTTTTTGTAGACTAGAAAAAAATAATTATTTGAGCCTAAGTAGATAGAGTAACCATATACCCAGTGAATATCCCACAAATATATTGGGTTACCCAGAGCCTGTTATATGCAACACATTTCCCCAGAAACCATGAAAATAGAGAAATTAAGAAGACTACCACTCCTTTTCTGAAGTCACAAGTAGCATCTATAGCCAAATGCACAATGATAATACATACCATGAGTGAAGCCCAAAGGAAGGTTTAATCTTGTCAGAAACAGCCTAGATGGTGGAGGATAGGCTTGGGAAGACAAGCAATGTCAGTCTGAAGCTCTAAGTCGATGGTATCTGAGCAAACTATTGCTGGAACACTAGAATTCACACCCATGGGCCTGGGCATTATGAGATACCAATAAAACATGGTGCTATGAAAGCATAAGTTGGAATTATTTCATATGTAAGTCAATATTGCATTAAGTCACTTATACAAATTTCTACTTCCACATCCTTCAGTGATTTTGTATTCATTAGGGATTAAAACAAGAGGTTCCCCCAACATAGCTGTCCAAACAAGATGCAAGTTTTATCCTCCTTCATGGAACAGGCTTGGTGAGAGCCAGAAGGCCTTAGAGTGTAGGTACCTGAGCCCCCATGAGGTCACAGACCTTTGTATTTGTTGCATGTGAAATAAATCAGCAATCTTCCATAACTCTTAGGATTAGCTTTATCCTCAGGTTGAAGCCAGCTCACTGGAATGCTATCTGCTTTCCTAATTGTGAGTAAGAGCAGCTAAGGCAAGAAGGCTCTTTCCTAAGAATAGCTCAGGAAAGGGGTTCTATACCCAACCTTAAGAATTTAGCTGGAAGGCTTGCGCCTTGAAATTCAAAGAGTTCTATGACTAATCAGTAGGCAAGATCAGACACTGAGAGAATTAGGCAACCTCAGATAGTCGGTATTTGGTTAATGCTTACTGCAGAACTTATAATTTAATAATTAAAGGGACAGTTGAACGTTTCTGTGTCTCAAATAAAACAAAGCTTAACATGGCTATCAGTAACCCCTTATTCCCTTTTACAAACCAAAAGAATTAAAAAAAAAAGCATGTTCTATAAAGGTGAAGAAAAACTGGAACTGTCAGAGAAGGACGGGGTGTCACTTGTAACTACAGCCTCTCTTTAAGAAGTACTGTATCCTTAGTAAGAGAAGGACTTCTTCAGCAGATACAAGAGTCAGATGCTAACTTTTCAACACTGAGGCCCCAGAGCAGTCATGTGACCACCATAGTTGTACTCCACCAATCGTGTTTTCTCATCATTTTCAACAACCCATGTTCATTGTGTGCCCTTGACCTAGCTGTTAGGAAATAGCTTTCCCGAGGGAAAAAGTGTACAAAGGACTGCATATCCCCAAGTTTCCAAATGTTCCCCTTACTGCTTAGTAGCAATCAAATTTTCACTGAAAAAAAGTTTCTAAGGGCTGGAAAGGTTGTTCAGTTCATAAAGTGCGCAATTTACAAGAAGAAGGATCTAAGTTCAACCCTCTAAACCCATGTAACAAAAGCTTAAAGTTATAACGTGGATGTTTGTCATTCCAGCACCGAGGAGCTAGAGATAGACAAATCCTGGACTTAGGAGCCAGACAGCCTAGCTTACTTGGCAAGTTCCAGGACATTTAGAGAGCCTGTCTTTAAAAAAAAAAAAAAAAGTGGATAGTTTTAAGTAAAAGTATAATTATTCTCATCACAAGTGAGGACGCTATGAAATTTTTTGAAGACAAAGGTCTTGCAAGCAAGCACTGGTAGAGTGGCAGTTGGAAACAACTGGCAGAGAGGGCTCAGCTCCTGTGAATGACATCAGAAAACTCTAGGGAACTGTCAGAAAAAGGAAAGCAGAAGGGTTTCAAAGGTCTGGGTGGTTGAAGTTTGTCTGCACGGGACCTTTCTTTTGACAGTTCACATCCGTCTTAAGCCAAATTAGTGTTTATTCTTATTGTGCCAGGTTTCCTTTCATACACTGCTGCTTCTCTGGGGTGTCATAGGCCAGTAGTTTGAGTTTTCAATTTTCAAAAGCATTTGGGATGCCAAAACAACAAAATGTAAAGGATAGCCCACAGCACAGTTTACCTAAGAGGTTTTAATCCTAATACTCTGCACAATGTACTGCAAGATCTCCTGACTCAACTGTCTCCTTCCGTTCCCTACAGCATCTAAGGAAAAGCCAAACATGTCTCCCTCTAATTTAAGTACACTACAAAACTTTTGGTGGAAACATGTTGTACCATGAGAATTTTAGTTTCTGTTTTAACCAAATTAGCTTCTACAAGAGCCCACTGGCACCATGTGACAAACTGAGTCACAGGTAGAAAGTCAAATGCTGTCTTATGACACTTAGCTGTGGCCATTCTGTGGAATTTGGAAAATTCTATGAATGTCAATATGTGGCATGGCTCTGCATGTATCCCGTGCCTTCCGAGATCTCAAAAGACTTACAGCAGCCTCTGCTGAACTTGAGTGGTAAACACTGACTTTGATGAATAGATGTCTGATAGACGTGATCAAAATGTCGTCTGGACCAAAAGGCATAAAGCAAGATCAAACGCCCATAATTCAAGCATGACAAAGAAACCATTGCAAAAGAGATGCGCCGTCATCATGCCAGACAATGAATGAGTTATTTCTCTCCTGCCTGTCTTACCACAGTTGCCTCCCACTTGGCCACACATGGCAAGCTTTCATCTAAGTTCCACAGCAGTCCCCCAGTGTTATCAGTAGATCCTCACTCCCTAGAACTGGAGCACGATGATGGCGTACATGTCTCCAGTGCAAAGGGATTGACATCATTACTATTTGAATTAGCCAGTTGCCAGTTTACATTTTTCCCCTTTTCTCTCCTTTCCCTCACTCACTGTCAGTCCCCAACACACACGCGCACACACACACACACACACACACACACACACACACACACACACATTAGTTCACTACATTTAGGGAAAAGAAACTGGTTGTAAGTACCGAACAGGAGATTCCAGGACAATTCAGTTTGTTTTCTTTACTGTCACAATACCCCTGTGATCACTGAAGGGGTAAGGTGAGGGCTTGTGACACTGTCACACTGAGATCTTAAACTTCCTCATGAAAAGTTGGCCTTTAAGAAAGAAAGAACAGGGTCTTCCCTTGAGTGGCCTGTTCAAATTAAAAAAAAAAAATAGCCATTCATTTATTTTATCAAAGAAAATGAAACAATAAATTTTAAATGCTGATGAGTTAACAATAAATATAAATAAAATAGGAATCATTAAGTATGGTTTGTCAGGACTGATCATGCAACTAATTCTGCTATAGATAAAATTGCTTTGTGTTCAGTTTTCAGTGTAAATTTTTAGACACACTCTTCTCTATGGATTGTGCAGTTTCGCATGCATAACTTGACAAAAATATTTCTGGAGACTTCAGGGAGAATGATGACAAGCATGTTGCAATCTCTTCAAAGGTCGTTTTAAATTTAAAACACAGATTTCACACACACACATATATTCTCCAACTTGGAAGAACTAGCTTCCGGTTGTAATCAATACAGATTACTCTTGGACTTAAAAAAAATTCAGACAAATATTTAAATTGTTGAACTTTCTGGGTACATGTATCTTCTGCTATGAGTTCATTTACTTTATACAGTTCCCCTTCTTTATTTCTTCAAGGTCTATTTAATATCAATGACTGAATCACTGCAGGAGCAACAGCATCACCTACTTGAGGCAGAATCAGTGAAGCAAGAAAAATGCTTGTCCAAAGATCCAGGAGAGGTGCTGGATGGTCTCTCGCTTTTGTTCACTCTAAGACTCACAGAACACTGACTGCTTTTAACTAGAAGACACCAACTGGATATCCAACACCTAACAGTCATCCCTGAAAACATACATAGACGAAATAGTATATGGACTGAACAGCTGATATTTAGGAATGTGCATCTATACGCATGTATCTATGAAATAACAATTAGTGAAAAAAAGACGTTATGAATTTAAAGGAAATGGGGAGGGCTGTAAGGAAAGGGCTTGAAGAGAGGAACAGGAAAAAGAGAAATGTAACTATACTATAATCTCAAAAGTAAAATTTAAAAGTAAGAAAAAATCAGAGACACTGGATCACCAACCAGGCAGCATACACCAGCTGATATGGGGCCTCCAACACATATACCGCAGAGGACTGCCGGGTCTGGGTTCAGTCAGAGAAGATGCACCTAACCCTCAAGAGACTGGAGGCTCTAGGGAGTTTAGAGGTCAGGAGGGGTGGGGGGTGGGGTGGGGACATCATAATGGAGACAGGGACAGGGAGGAGATATGGGATGTGGAACAGTCAGAGGGTGGATGGGGGGGGGTAAAATCTGAAATGTAAGAAAAATAAATAAATTGAAAAATTATAAATAAATAAATAACCTGCAAAAATGCAAAAAAGGTCACAAATTTTATATATTTGCAACTATTTGAAAAACTGTATATGCTAACAATAGTAATTTTAAAAATAAATTTACTTATTTATATTTTTACCCTTATTTTATGCAATGGTTTATCTTCTTGATAAATTTATGTTATCTTACTTATACCCTTCATTCTGAAGTCAAACCATATATCTCATTGAGTATTTGAGTCTTCACACAGGGTGAAATTACTATCCGTTTGTTTTTGTTGTTTGCTTTTTTCTTATAAAGTAAACCATTTAATTGGGGCTGGCTTACAGATTCAGGGGTTCAGTCCATTATCTTCATGGCAGGAAGCATGACAGCATGCAGGCAGACAACAAGATGCTGAAGAAGGAGCAGAGAGTTCTACATCTTGATCTGAAGGCAGCTGGAGGAGACTGTGGGCCACACTGGGCATAGCTTGAGCATAAGAGACCTCAAAGCCTAACCCCACAGTGACATGCTTCCTCCAACAAGGTCACAGCTCCTAATACTGCCACTTCCTATGGCCACACTATGCATTTGTTTTAATGTCAGGAACACTCATTAGTGAATGTCCCCATCTTGCTCCTTTTTGATTATGGCACTTGAGTTGAAGATTTACAATTCCCTAAGAGAAAGAAATTTGGTCATCAAAAGCAGGAATCCAAATGGTAGAAAGTTGAGAGAGAATGGAGGAAATGTCATACCTGTTCCTGTTAGCCTGGGCCCATGCAGGGATAGCAGATTAGACAAACATTTACATTATAAAGGACAAAGGCACAGAAGAGATCAACAATGACTAACAAACAACAGTCTTAGTTAGTTCTTCATAAAATAAAAATGATCATACTTAATTAGAATCTCATACTGCAAATATAAGTTGGTATAAGCCTCTCATGTTTTGTAATTAAAATTGTATCTTTGTTGTGGGGTTAGCCTCTTGCTACATTTCAGCTTCTTCGCTGCTTGACAGACCTTAGAAAATAATCCAGAGCATTTTTGACTGCTTTGAGCACGTGAAAATCTGATTACCAATTTATGTTAGTGTCACCAAATATATCCAAAAGAAAGCACACCGGCACATATCTGACTATCTTGTTTCTTTTTATTTATTTATTTATTTTATGTATATGAGTGCTTTATCTGCACACCTGCATGCCAGAAGAGGGCATAAGATCCCATTACAGGTGGTTGTGAGCCAACTATGGAGTTGCTAGGAATTGAACTCAGGACCTTTGGAAGAGGAGCCAGTGCTCTTAACCACTGAGCCATCTCTTGAGCCCAATTATCTTGTCTCATTGATGAAGAAACTTACAGAATTTAGTTTATAAAGGACAAATCATTAAAAATGATTCACTAATGAGAGAAGTCAACCCTGCTATGTTGTTTTTCCATCACTACAACAAATTGTCGAGATTAATCAGTTTATCAAGAGAAAGGGTTTATTTTGGATTACAATTTTGGAGGCTTATGTTCATAATTAATTGGTCCAGTTACTTTAGTCCGTGGAGAATCGGTACTTTAGCCTGTGGAGAAGGGTGCAGCATAGAACTATTCATGAAGCAAAGGAGGAATGGAGGAAAGAACTGAGATCCCATGACTCCCTTGGATGACATACCCCAAGAACAGTGATCTTTGTTCTCTTCAACACAGGACTACCTCTTAAAAGTTCCAACATCTCTCAAGAAGGCCAAGCTGTGGTAGAAGCTAACCATGGGACCTTAGAGAATATCCCAGATCCAGTCCAGCACCTGCTTAGTCTTATTTAAATAACAAAAAATTAAAATAAATCAAAGTTCGTAGTTTGTTAACATTTCCTAAAGCATCCTAGTTATTATAAATTCTATCTCTGGATCAAACAGGATTCTCATTCTTTTTCATATTGGATCATGGGGTGAAATAACCAGATGTTTGTTTAGTACTCAGATGAGCTACATCATAGCAATAGCTCAGTTTTAGGAGCTGAAGACACACGAGTGAGTGTTTGAGAGTGTCTCCTTTCAGGCTTAACAGGGTCTAATTAAAGTAGGAGCTGATGGAAAAGAACAACTGGCTAAAAGCCCAATTCCAAACAGGGAGATAAGCATTCAATACACACAAGGCATGCTGGGTTGCAGAACTGCTTTTAGACAATTGGATTTTCATGAGGCAGGCAAAGAGCAATGAATGTACATATAAACAATTACACGCTAACTCAGAGCAACCACAGAAGTAAGTCTGTCCTCATCAATGGATGAAGAAACTGGGCTTTTGCAAACAGACACAAATTTTGTGTTATCAAAAGAGCTAGATTCAACACATGTCTGGAACTCCAGCACTTGGGAAAATGATGCAGGAAACCTGCCTTGAGTTAGAGACTATTTAGGCTAAATAGGAAACATCAGGTCACCCTGTCTCAGAAAATAAAGAACAACAAATATCAAAAACAGTGACTTGCTAGGGTCTGGACATGGGGTTCTGGCTAAGTGTTCTTACATCATTACTGAGAACATTGATTCTATCAATATGAAGAGAGAAAGTGACCGAGAAAAAGTAAACAGCATATGTTTTCTTGGGGAAGTCACTAGTATAGAGTATCAGAAGCATGGAGTTCCAGAAAAGACAACAGAGAAGCAGAGTGGTGTGTCCTGTGTCATGTGGGTTTAACGCATACAGAATGCTCGATTTAGGGGTCTGTATTTCTAGCCATCACAGACTGTTCCTGATGCTGAAAAGTAGAAAAGGAAATTCAATTTTTTTTCAGTTTCCAGGTATTTTGTTTTGGATGAAATAGTACTTTTTAATTCCATGGTATACATTATAAAATTCTTCTCCATATCAGAAAGCAAAGTTTCAGTAGGGCAAGTTGATTTGCTCATGGTCACATTAGATATTGAAGAACCCTACCCAGCATGGTGGTGTCATGTCTTTCTTAGCTGAGTCTCCTTTTACTCTGATATATGTCTACCTTGTTAAATAATGAAAGCTGAAACTACCTTTGTCAATTTCTGGCTCTTATTAGCATAGGTAGCATCAGATTATCATTGATATATTTGAAATGATTAATATATTTAAAACATGTTGCTCTTTTATATTCACATAATCACAGAATATCTGGTTATTACCAATACAATTATCAAATTATTTATATTAAAAGAATTTATTACCTTTTCACCTCACAACAAGAAAATATATATTCAGTTCACTTACCTTGAAAGTATAGAATTGCTTAATCAATGTTTTAAAAGTACCTTCATTCCCATGAAACTGCTATTATAGTACATCTGGGTAAAACCATTGTCACAAGTTTGTCTTTATCAGAGAATAAGAGGAATGCTTTAGAAAATAAGAAAACATGTTTTCCTTTATAAGTCTCTAATCTGCTATTCCATATTTTCCTTCTGGTAACCTTCAGCTATCATCTGAGTCAACATTTAACTCTTAGTTACTGTTCATCTTATCTCTACAAGTTTCCTTCACACACACACAAAACAGAGTCACATGTACATTAAAGATAGAGTTACTTTTGAATGGAAAGACAAAGGGGGTGTGTTGTGTTCTTTTAAACTATCTATAGCATTCTCTGTATCAAAAGGAGAACAATGAAAACAAGACCCCTGTATACATTTAAACTTTAAAGGGTAATTTATAAAACAATTTTTATTTAAAATCTGCCTTGAAAATCTAATATCCTTCCTTATCTCATCTTTCCTGAGAAGGCTGCTGCTCAAACACAGTGGCCAGAGCAATGTGTGCCTTGTGACTTGTGCAGCTCTGGGGAATACACACACTTACATAGAATAGGAATCTCTGGAGTCCAAGAGGCCAGGATAGCATTCTCAAGATGTGCCAGACCAATATGATGCCTAAAGCAGAAGGCCACAAACATGTGTTTTGTATCCTTCTCTATGTCAGACAGCAGAACCTGGAAGAGTTAGCTACACCACCACCACATCTTAGTAACTGGGATTCTGTCTCCATTTCCACTATATCCTTTTTAATTCCATTGTAAGATTTGCTCAAGGGCTGTCATTCACTGATGCAAACTTGAAGAAGGCAGCCATTAAAATGCAGTCTTGTGTGTAGTGGAGCATGTCTTTATTGAGTGGCAGAGACAGACAGACACAGAGAGAGAGAGAGAGAGAGAGAGTCACATACACACTGCTTCATCTTTATAGATGTTTTATATTCATATGAAGTCCATAGATTCAGATTTAAGGGACAACTGAAAAAGAAAATCTGTGCTTATTTCTTCTTGAAACATTAGTTTTAATATCATAGAATGAAGAAAGTCACAGAATCGAAATGTGAAATAATTAATTGTGAAAAGAGACTCATTCATTACTTTCAGAGAAGACCTTAAAGCTAAAACATTCCTTTCTTGGATTATTTCCAAAGGCTCTGCTCAGTTGTTTTGAAGTTACAGGGGAAAAGAAATGTACGTTTCCTATCATACCCATTGACATTTTTAAACTGAAATAATTCAAAGATTTTTAAACAGTAAGACTTCAAATGCCTGTAGTTAATCCATTGTTGAGAAGAATCTGTAGGAGAAAAAAAGCTATGAAAAATAAATTGGGAGTATGATCATCTTTTAAACCCTGGAGTCAAACTAAATTTTCCTATGTTTCTTCTTGTCCTATCAAAGTTTAGTTTATTTTAAGCTAAATGAGAAAACAGGTTCCCTTATTGTTCTCTCATAAAGTCCTTTCAGTCTCTTTTAACGTCTTTCAAAACTCTATCATCTTTAGAATCTAAGAAAACTGGGGCACTTCCTCATGAGTTTCTGTTCATAAAAGATTAAGCTAATTATTCTACTGTTTGAGACTTTTAGAGACAGTCTTCTAAGATTGCACAAAGGAAAATTAACATGTGACATTTCCATTATAACTAAAATCCTAATTGAGTTCTTAAACAGTCAAGAATATATATGCACATATGTGAAGTTGTCATGAAACAAATGTGATTAATAAAAAATGCATAATTTAGAGGGAAAACCACATGACACAGTCACACAGAGATGCATGTTTATTTTTGTACAAGTAATGGTCTTTTTCTGATATTTACTTTATTTACATTTCAAATGTTTTCCCCTTTCCAGGTCTCCCCTTTGGAAACTCCCTATCCCTTCCCCCCTCCCCCTGCCTCTATGAGGGTGCTCCCCCACCCACCCACACACACCCCCACTTCTGTCTTCCCTCCCTGGCATTCCCCTACACTGGGGCATCAAACCCCAACAGATCCAAGGGCCTCTCTTTCCACTGATATCCAACAAGGCCATCCTCTGCCACATATGTGGCCAGCACCATGGGTCTCTCCATGTATATTCTTTGGTTGGTGGTCCAGTCTCTGGGAGCTCTGGTAGGTCTGATGGCCTTTTAAATTTAGAGAAGATGGAAAATCTTTGGATTTGAATATATTAACTTATATGTATACAGACACATAAATGTCAAAGGCCATGATATATTTAAAGAGTGTAGGTAATACCTTGAACACGGTACTTATTTTGTACTCGTAAGCTTTCTTCTCCTTTATTTAAAGCAAATAAAGATGGTAATACTATGACAGTATTTCTTTACTGAACTTCCAATGTATTTATCCACTTGTGTACGGGCCTTGTGATCTTGTTCATAAAATGTTCTTACTAGGGACTAAAGCTTTTCTAAAAATTTGAAAAGCCGACTTAATCCTGTTCTCACTCACAACATTTTTCATTTATATGAGTTAAGATCACCTCATGCATATGCTAATGTTAAAAATTCATAAACGTAGTTTTTTTCCAATGAAACACATATTCTTGTATATCACATGGCACAAGATATTCTCACTATTCAAACCACACAGACATTGTTGGTAGACCTATGAGCCACGTAGAATGTGTAGAAAGATTTCCATGGCTAATGCCCTGTGGTCAAAGGTTTGCTGAACTCAGGGCAAAACATGGAGGGGAAAGAATGTATCACACAAAGGAGACAGCACATGGCTGGTAAAGAACATTTCTCTCACAGAACAAACTCGGTCTATCAATGACTGGTTTAGTCATAACACTGTTTAGCCTTTTAAAGAGTCAGAACTGTATAAATACAGTACAGGAAGTTCAAAAAGTAATATTTTAGAAACCACATTCCTTTCTCCAGAGCAGACATCACAGAAGGTTCCATTTCCCACATTAAAACACTCTGTCTTCTCCTGGGGACACAGTGAAACATTTACCAAGAAGTCTGAACAGCCAGGATCATGAACCCTGATTTTTTTTTCGTTGTTCACAAGAGCAATGGATTCAATGGCTGTCCAAGAATCTGAAATAGCCTGTTCAGATTTCTTTGCTCCCTCCTTCTTAGCTCAGCTAATACGAATTACTTTGACTAAGTGTTGTCTTGCTTTGCAGAATGGTATTCTGACATTATTAATAGTTGGCTCTGTTGAGTTGACCACAATAAGAGCTTTCTCCAGCCTGAGAAAGAGCCAGCAAGCCCTTGTGAATGTCAGCATTAAGCTTGGGATGGACTCAGATCCAAATTTTAAAATATAATAAACATGCTTCAGAGATATATTACCATGAACTAGCTACTAAAAACCATCATAATAGTGTAATTGTGGAATTCCAGATTAAACTTCATTTTTAATGCTCCAAATGAGAATATATCACAGAATGAAGCTTCCTAATTACTAAATGAAACATGTTCATTTTCTGCTGATAGGCTGGGGGTGGGGCAAATGAGGCCCTACCTGTAACTGAAGCACTTCAGACAGTTGATAAAGGGATGAGGAGTTAGGTTTTTAAAATCTTTATTTTAAGGATGTGGTCCCTAGTAGATTGACCATGCTCTAGGCAATGTACTCACATGCATGTACATATGGATGGCAATAATTGGACTTAGTTGGTTATAAACAAGCAACCAAAAACAAAACAGAGGACATAATGTTAGAAAATGAATGTTCAGAGAGTCAAAGGGGAATGGCATACATATGATCAAAAATATGTATGCATGTATGAAATTCTCAGAATAAACCTTAAATGTTATATTAAAAAAAAAAACAACCTAGCTCGAACCTCAGTTAACTTATGAAATAGGAGAAAATCTCAAAAATATCTTCTGTTTTGACATTTCAATGGCATGTACCTAATAATATGTTATGAAGAAGTTTTAGAGATCTGTGAGTATCACCACAGGCATGTTTCATGAGGGCCAAGTACAAAAAGACCATTGCAGGAGGGCCACACTTATAGGGATTTGGGAAATTGACTCTAGACCCGTGTATCTTGATATAACCAAACAGGCTTAAGCTATCATATATAGACCAGAAGAAATACTAAAGTCACATAATCTCATGACCAAATAAAGACAAATATTTAACAAAGAAATTCTCATTTGTTTACTTTTCTTAGAGGAAAAATTGAATTTTTTAACAATAAAGTTTTAGAACTGTTATAAACGTTCTAGAACTTTCTTTGTATTGCCTATACTAGTTAGTCTAAATTTCACTTAAAACCTCAGTATTCAAACAATACTGAAGCCATCCTGCCAGAAAACCTGCCTGCTAATCTTTTCCTCTCTGTCTATCTCTGTTCCTCAGATTTCATCACTCAGTCTTGTCCTTAGCTCCCTAGCTCTGCAACAGAGCCTTCCTTCTTCCCTATCTACAACCTGTTCGGTTCCTACAGACTCTTCTGTCCTGACCTCCTCCCAAAATTCATCATTATATCCCAACCTCCAATACTAGCAGGCAACCTTGGGAACACACCAGCTGAGCAGGTCAGCAAAATGGGCAACCCACAGCCATCACACTCTCCAAAAAAATCCAATTAGGAGACAAAACAAAGAACAAAACACTCACCCAACAAATACAAATCCTAAAATTAGTACTTATAATTATCCCAAATCTAGATGCCTAGACACCAGCATAAGAACACAATGACAGCCATGTAGTATGTCTTCACTAAAGACCACCTTTCTATCACAGTAGCCCAACACAGCTGAAGGAAAAAAAAAAAAAGATCTATATGAAGATGGTAGAGGTCCTTAAAGAGGAAAGGAATAGATAACAAAAAGAAATCAAGGAAAACACACACAAATAATAGGAAGAAATGAATAAATCCCTTAAGGAAAGCTAAGAAAAAAAACAGAATTGAATAAACTGTTCAAGAACTGAAAATGGAAATAAAAGCAATAAAGAAAACACAAACTGAGAGAATTCTAGAAATGGAAAAATCTAGATAAGTGAATAAGAACTACGGATGCAAGCTTCAATAACAGAAACCAAAGATGGAAAAAAGAATCACAGGCATTGGAGATATGATAGAAGAAAAGGATACATTGGTCAAAGAAAATGTTAATTATACAAAAATTCCTGACACAAAATATACAGGAAATCTGGAACACTGAGAAGACTAAACCTAAGAATAATAGGAATAAAGAGGAAAGGATCAAGCTCAAAGGATCAATATTTTCTACAAAATCATAGAAAAAAATTCCCCTAACCTAAGGAAGGAGCTGCCTAGAAACATACATGAAGCAGAGAGAACACTAAATAGATTAGATCAGAAATGGAAACACCTAGCTACATAATAATCAAAACATTAAACATAGGGAACAATGGATGAATATTAAAAGCTGCAAGGGAAAAAGAGCAAATGGCACACAAAGGGAGACCTATTAGAACTGCACCTGACTTCTCAATAGAGAAAGCTTTAAAAGTCAGAAGGCCTATGAGGTGGAAACTTCTGGTTTCTTTTGAAAGTCAGTTATGCCAAACGATGCTTTGCTAGGGCACACAGGTGAAAGGATGTTTTTATAAAGCAGTCACCTTAAAGAATGCTTTGCTGCAGCAGACACGGGTTAAAAGATATTTTGCTATAGCAGACACATGAAACAACATGTGATATTTAGAAAGAATATAAATATGACCCCACAGACAGTGGAAGTTTGAGCTTTGGTTTGCCTTGTTCTGCCTCACTAGTCTTTGCTGACAACACAGCATGTATTGGTTCGTCTTACATTGTGTGGTTGAGCTTCACTTGTGGTGACATCATAGACAGAAACTTGCCAAAGTACTTCTAGTGAGTTTCCTGTGGCTACTTGCCACTTCCGCCTCAAGCTGGTTCGTGAGCCTCGCAGTTTCCTCTGGATTAAACTGTCCTTGCTGACTTGTGTGTGGTGTCTGCCAAGTGGACTGGACTACAGCTGCTAATTCTTGTTTGGTGTTTGCCAGTGGACTAGGCTGAGAACAACAAAGATTGGAATCTTCCCAAAGAGCAGTTCCCTGTGTCCTAATAACCTTTCTTGTCCACTGTCTCTTGTGGGTGGTGGGCTAGAGGGGATGTTCAACCCTTATTAAAGTAGGTTGAGAAAAACCTTATGCCTACAAGTCTGAACAGTAGTATACCCAGCAAAACTTTCAATCACCATAGACAGGTGGTTTTCAACCTTACTAATGCTGCTACCCTTTAATACAATTTCTTATGTTTGTAGTAACCTCCAACCATAAAAGTATTTTTGTTGTTATTGTAATTTTGCGACTGTTACAAATCATAATATAGATATCTGTGTTTTCCAATTGTCTTAGCTGACCCTTGTAAAGGGTCCTTCAATACCCCGAAAGGGAGTCATGACCCACAGGTTGAGAATTACATCCATGGATGGAGAAAATAAGATATTCCATTATAAAGTCAAATTTAAACAATATAAACAATATCCATCTACAAACTAGCTCTAAAGAAAGTGCAGAAAGGAAAACTCCAACCTAAAGAGATTAGTTAAATCCATGAAAACACAGGAAATAAATAACTTCACAGTGGCAAAACCAAAAGAAGGGAAACACACACACACACACACACACACACACACACACACACACACACAATCACTGCTACCACCAAAAAAGCCAACATCAACAAAGTAACAAGAATCAACAAAGGTTGGTTGTTAATATCTCTCAATATCAATGATGTTAATTTTCCAATAAAAAGACACAGACTAACAGAATAGATGCAAACACAGGATAATTTCTTCTGCTGCATCTCAACATCAAGAGATATTGCTTCAGGGTAAAGGGGTTGGGAAAAGAAATATCAAAGTAATGAACCTAAGAAGAAAGCTGGTGTAGCCATTCTAATATGTAACAAAATAGACTTCAAAGCAATACTAATCAAAAAAGAACAGGAAGGACACTGCATACTCATTAAGGTGAAAAACTTATGAATATGACATTTCAAATTATTAACATGTATATCCTAAACACAAGGACACCCTTGGAAAAGAAGCACTACTACAGATTAAATCATATATTGGCCATCACACACTGAAAATGAGAGATTCCAATATTCCACTCTCACCAATGGACAGTTCATCCAGACAAAAATTAAACGGAAACACTGGATCTAATAGATGTTGTAACCAAATGGACCTATTTACAGAACTTTTCACCTTAACACAAAAGAAAATACCTTCTCAACACCTCATGGAACTTTCTTCAAAATTGACCTCATACTGTGACATAAAGCAAGTCTCTACAAATACAAGAACATTGAAATAACTCCCTGCATCCTATTAAACTATCGGGGATTAAAGCTGAATATCAACAATAGAGATAACAGAAAGTTTATCTCATGGAAACTGAACAACTCTCTACTGAATGAAAAATTGGTGAAGACAGAAAGAAGAAAAGGAAAGACTTCCAAAAATTCAATGAAAATGAATATGCAACATACATATCTTTATGTGACACAATGAAAGCAATGCTAAGAGAAAAGTTCAGAAAACTAAGTATCTAAATTAAAAATTGGAGAGATTACAGTCCTACTCAGAAGGAGGAAGAAAATAATCTTGGGAAGAAGAGGGAGAAAGGGATATAGGAGGGAGAGAGGAGAGGGAGGGAAAAAGGGGGCCAGTTCAGATACAGGAGAAGATGGGAGGGAAATAGAGAGGGTCAGAAATTCAAAAGTAAGTGTGTAGCAGTGGAAGATGGAGAACTGAGGGTAGCCACTAGAAAGTCCCAGATGCCAGGGACCCAAGAGGTTCCCAGGACACAACAGGGAGAACATTAGCCGAAATACCCACCAAAGGGGAGATAGAACCTGTAGAGACTGTATCCAGTGGATAGGCATAGCCCCCAATTGAGAGATAAGACCACCCACCCACTTCAAAAATATTAATCCAGAATTCCTCCTGTCAAAAGGAAAGTCCAGAGAACCAAATAACCCCATCAAAAAATGGGGAACAGAGCTAAATAGAGAATCCTCAACTGAGGAAATTTGCAAGACTGAGAAGCACCTAAAGAAATGTTTAACATCCTTAGTCATCAGGGAAACGCAAATCAAAAAAACTCTGAGATTCCACCTCACACCAGTCAGAATGGCTAAGATCAAAAACTCAGGTGACAGCAGATGCTGGCAAGGATGTGGAGAAAGAGGAACACTCCTCCATTGCTGGTGAGATTGCAAGCTGGTACAACCACTCTGGAAATCAGTTTGGCGGACCCTCAGAAAAATGGACATAATACTACCTGAGGACCCAGCTATACAAGATGCTCCAACATGTAATGACACATGCTCCACTATGTTCAGAGCAGCCATATTTATAATAGCCAGAAGCTGGAAACAACCCAGATGTCCCTCAGCAGAGGAATGGATACAGAAAATGTGTACATTTACACAATGGTATACTACTCAGCTATTAAAAACAGTGACTTCATTAAATTTGCAGGCAAATGGATGGAACTTGAAAATATCATCCTGAGCGAGGTAACTCAGTCACAGAAGAATGAACATGGTATGTACTCACTGATAAGTGGATATTAGCCCAAAAGTTCAGAATACCCAAGTTTCACGTCACAGTAATTGTTGGACTGAGTGTGAGGTCCCAGATGGAAGAGTTGGAGAAAGGACTGAAGGAGCTGAGGGAGCTTGCAGCCCCATGGAGGGAGCAACAGTGTCAACTGGCCTGACCCCCCGGTGCTCCTGGAGACTGGACCACCAACCAAAGAATACACATGGAGGGACCCATGGTTCGGACCACATATGTGGCAGAAGAGGGCCTTGTTGGCCATCAGGGAGAGGAGAGGCCCTTGGGCCTGAGGGTGTTAGAGGCCCCAGTACAGGGGAATGCCAAGGTGGGAAGATGGGAGTGGGTGGGCGTGTGGGTGGGTAAGGGAATACCCTCATAGAGGCAGGGGGAGGGAGGAGAGGATAGAGGGTTTCCAAAGTGGAGAACTGGGAAGGGGGAAACATTTGAAATGCAAATAAAGTATCAAAAATTAATTTTTTTTAAAAAAAAGGAAATGCAGGGATGAAGAGTGGAGCAGAGACTGAAGGAAAGGCCATTCAGAGACTGCCCCACCTAGGGATCCATCCCACCTACAGACATCAAACCCAGACACTATTGCTGATGCCAAGAATTGCTTGATGACAGGAGCCTGATATAGCTGTCCTCTGAGAGACTCTGCCATAGGCTGACCAATACAGATGTGGATGCTTGCAGACAAACATTGGACTGAGCATGGAGACTCCAATGGAGAAGTTAGGGCAAGGACTGAAGGAGCTGAAGGAGTTTGCAACCCCATAGGAAGAACAACAATATCAACTAAACAGACCCTTCAAAGCTCCCAGGGACTAAACCTCTAACCAAGAGTACACATGGGGGACCCATGGCTCCAGCTGGATATGTAAGGATGGCCTTATCTGGTGTTACTGGGATGGGAGCACCTTGGCCCTGTGGAGGCTCAATAACCCAGAATTAGGGGATTGCTAGGGCACTGAGGCAGGAGTGTGTGGGTGGGTGGAGGAGCACCCTCATAGAGGCAGGGAGAGGGGGAAGGGGATAGAAGGTTTATGGAGGGGAAACTGGGAAGGGGAATAACATTCTGGTTCAAGTCTTGGTTTAACATCTTAGTTAACAGCTCTCATATTTACCTTGTTAAGACCTTAATTGTTCTCCTATTGTTGACTTTTTGGCCCCTATATTTTAAACCGCTTGCCAGGATATAACAAATGGTGGATATGCAGTACTAGATTAACCCCTTGTGTCACTACTTCAGTTTTCAACCAGTCTAAAGATTTCTGTATTATGGTACAGCTTGTTCCCCGAGTCTATTACCATCCTGGAGGAGTGGTCATTGATGAATATGACTCTCAACCCACTCGGTTTAAAAGGGAACCTGTATCTCTAACCCTATCAGTCATGCTGGGGCTGGGGGTAACGGCCGGAGTAGGAACAGGGACTGCAGCCCTAGTCACTGGACGACTACAGTTAGAAAAAGGATTGAGTGAACTTCAGGCCTCCATGAACGAGGACCTTCAAGCTTTAGAAAAGTCTGTCAGTAGCCTGGAAGAATCCTTAACCTCCCTATCAGATGTAGCTCTACACAACAGGAGAGGGTTAGATCTGCTATTCCTAAAAGAAGGAGGATTATGTGCAGCCTTAAAAGAAGAATGTTGCTTTTATGTTGATCACACAGGAGCCATTAGGGACTCCGTGAGCAAGCTTAGAGAAAGGCTAGGAAGACACAAGAGAGAACAGGAGGCTGGACAGGGGTGGTTCAAAGGATGGTTCAGCAAGTCGCCTTGGATGATGACTCTGTTTTCTGCCTTAGCAGGACCCCTGCTGATTTTATTCCTTTTACTCACTACTGGACCCTGTTTAGTTAATGGATTAATAGCTTTTGTTAGAGAACAAGTAAGTGCTGTACAGATTCTAATGTTAAGACAGCAATACCAGGCTTTGGGGGAACCCAACAAACAGGTCTACGACTAGACAGAAATATAGTTCTAAGATTAGAACTAACCATTAGAAGAAGTGGGGAATGTAAGACCTGACTCCCTTATGAGGAAAGTTAGACCCCTAGCACACTTGGAGCCAGAAACAGAAATAGGCCTGAAATTGCCTGCTTGATCAAACCCCACCCAGCTACATTCTTCCTCCTAAGAAACGGGTGACCTTGGCCTGGCCCCAGGGCCAGAGGCACAATGTTTCAGGAACTAGAAATGTTTGTGCAACTGACTCGTGACTAACTTAGAACATTCTGTACTTCCCCATAACGCAAATTCCTTCCGTTCCCCACCCTTTTGTGGTTTATTCCTTTAAATACCCCTGACTTCAGCTGCTCGGGGTCGGACTCCTCTGCCCCTGCGTGGGTTATGAGCACGACCCCAGTGCACTGGCCCCCAATAAACCTCATGTGATTGCAGCAAGGAAAAAAAAATATAAATAAATAAAATAGCCAATGAAAAAGAAAAGAATTGGAGAGATTTTACACTAGCCACTTAACGGCACACCTGAAACCTCTAGAATAAAAAGAAATGATCACACCCAACAGAAATAGATGGCAAGAAATAATCAAACTGTGGGCTAAAATCAATAAAACAAAAACAAAGAGAACAATACAAAGAATCAATGAAACAAAGAGTTGGTTCTTTGAAAACAATCAAAATGATAGGCAAACTCTTACCCAAAGTAACTAGAGGACCCATAGAGAGTATCTAAATTAAAAAACAAAAAAAATCAGAACTAGAAAGGCAGACATAACCATAAGTTTGGGGGAAATACAAAAATTCTTAACAAACTTTAAAACCTGTACTTGACAAAAAGGAAAGTCTAAATGAAATTGATAACTTTCTCCAGCCACTTACCCAATTTAACTGAAGATCTGGTGAACAATTTAAGCACACCTATAGCCCCTAGTAAAATAGAAGCAGTCATTAAAAATCTCCTAACCAGGAAAAGAAAGGTCCATGGCTAGGCAGTTTTAGCACAGGATTCTAGCAGACTTTCAAAGAAGTATTAATGCCAATACTCCTCAAATTATTCCACAAAATAAAAACAAATGTAACATTGTGCCATTATGTATTTAGAGTCTTCCACTTTCCTACATCATCATCTATGATGCCCTTTGAATATCTTCTACATGTTTCTTGTTTGTACTGTTCTTAGAAGAACAGTTGGGTGTCATAGGAACCAAGAAAATGTTAGAGGTTTGGTGGATACAGTTAATTGTCTGTATCCATGGATGCCATTTTCCATTAAAAATATTTAGGAAAAAAAATGTATCTGCACTTAACATGTGCAGATGTTTACTGTTATTCATTACATCCCAAAAGAATACAATGTAGCAATTATTTATACCTGTTCACTAGGATTTATAGGTAGTCTAGGAATGACTTAGAGTACAGCAGAGAATGTGCATAAATTATAGGTCAATATGCCATTGTCTAAAAGAGACTTGAGCATTGGTATCTGTAAAAATTCTGGATCCAATTCCCTGAGAAGTGGCTATATTGCTAAATTGCATCCAAAGAGTTTCCCTATCTGTTCCCCCGTTCTCTAGTCCTGTTGTAGATTACCGTTATTCAAAGAGCCTTGGAGATACTCCTCAGTAGTGTGGATTGCAGGTATGTCGTGACTTGCTTCCATAAAATGGAAGACGTTAAACATGATGCACTACCTTTTCAGGGGTTCAGTTAAGCAAATCTGTGAAATTTCTGTTTCTCTTTGTGTCTCTTTGTCTCTGTCCCTTTCTTCAGGCCCCCTCTCTTGCTTGCTTATACTGCAGAAGGAAACTGACACATTGCTAGGAGCTCAATGGGGATACAAGTAAGAAACCTTCATTGTAACAATCCACGGGAAAATGAAGTTTGCCAGGAAACTGTGAACGATGGTCAGCGACCCCTTCATCTTGGTCCATCTTAAGATGTAATTTCATGAAAAACCTTGAACTGAAACCTAATTTGTTTTACTCATTTCTGGCTTGCTTGTTTGTCTCTGTCTCTGTCCCCCCTTTCTTTCTCTCATCCAGCCTTGCTTCAGATTCATAATCCTTCTGCCTCATCCTCTGAGTGTTGAGACATGAGCCAGAACACTAGGCCACCACCACATTCTTGATGCATATAAACTGTAAGAAACTGTTGCTCCTAGTTGTTACATTTAGGAGTAAATTCTTAAAAAGCAACCCATAAGAAGAACAATATCAACTAACTGGACTACCCAGAACTCCCAGGGACTAAACCACCAACCAAAGTGAATACGTGGAGGAAGCCAGGATTTCAGATACATACATAGCAGAGGTCGGCCTTATCTGACATCAAGGGGAGGGGAGGTAGGCTTGGTGCCCATCGTAGGGGGATGCTAGAGGGGTAAGGCAGGAGTAAGTAAATGGGTGGAGGAGCACCCTCATAGAGGCAAAGGGGAGGGGGAGAGGTGTATGTAATGGGGTGGTTTATAGAAGGGTAACTGGGAAGGGGAATATCATTTGAAATGTAAACATATAAAATTATTAATAAAACTTAAATTAAATTTTAAAAAAGCAAAAGGTAATTACCACAACCAATTATTTTTCCCATTTTTGCCAGTTTTAAGAAGTTTATCTACTGCAAAAGCTTAGTTCTCTAGTTCATGGGTTCATTGATTATTTGTATTTCTTTAATTGGGAATTGCCTATTGATTTATTTTTGTTTCTTAAAAGTTCATTGTATACAGAAGATACAATATTTTATGACTTACATATGTTACAAATACTATTCTCTCAATTTTCCACTTTGTTTATATTTCTCTAATCACTGAAAACTTCTTATATAAAAAGTTTTCAATTTGTTATAGAAAAGTCTATTCATAGGGCTGGTCATGGTGGCTTATGCATTTAATCCCCAGCACTTGATAGGCAGAGACAGGAGGATCACTGTGAGTTTGGGGGGGGGGGAGAGAGAGAGAGAGAGAGAGAGAGAGAGAGAGAGAGAGAGAGAGAGAGAGAGAGAAGAGAAAGTCTACCCATGTAACTGCATTCACATGACCTTTATAAGTTCTACCCAGACCAAATCTCAGTATTTATGGAATAAGTAGTCACAAAGTTCCACCCTTTGCTGAGGAGCTACTGACTGACAGTTGCTGAAGGAGGAAGAGTCACTCTTCTTCAGAGACTCTGCCTCTGGGAGACTACTCATGCTCTGGCTGATGGTTCTATACTCATATATATACAGATAGCACTAAGTGGATTCAGTGGTTGAGGAGAGGAAAGGCAATGGGGGGAGGAAATAAAGAGTGGATTAGATCAAAGCATTACATGCATGTACAAAGTTCTCAGCAACAACAAAAAAAGAAAAATAATCTATCCATGTTTTCTTTTACAGTTTTTCTCAGTTTTTCTGTTTTAGTGATAAGAGAAATCTTTCTTATCGCTAAATTAGGCACATACCAACCTGTGCTTTTGTTTTAGATAACAAAACATAAACACATAACTCTTCAGTGTGCTAATTTACCTGTTTAGGCCAATGTAATGCATATGTTGGCAGCTTATTATAAGCTAAGGCTGGAGGCTCTCTTTGGCTAAGGGGTGACTCAAAAGAATGAAACGTGTTTGTATAATATCACATATGAACATAAATAACTCCCACCTTCAAAATGGATTTCTGATGTACATGAGTATTTATGGAGCAACATCTTTCAGACTCGTTGGAATTCTGTCCCTTTTATTGCTCAGTAAATTCTAAGGGTGGCACTTCTCAAAATGTGGCCTGTGGACCCCACGAGGTCATTAGACATTTTCACAAGTTTCCCAAGATCAAAACTCTTTTTGTAATAATACTAAGGCATTGCTTAACTATTTTCACTGTCTTGACATTTGTACTGTGGGTTGAGTAACAGGTAGCTCTCTGAGTGCCTAAGCGCAACTCAAGACCATTTCAACACCTGTATGTCTGACATCTTTATGTTCTACTGCTCTACACTTTGTCCCTAAGAACTAAAAATCAGATGCTTTGGTAAAGAATTAAAAATGATTTGTTTTAGCAAATCTGACTTCGGGTAGGTATCTTTTAATATGTGAGACATGACAGAAAGTACTTGGAAAAACCTTTTCCTGCATAAAGAAGAATGACTGTTGTCTTGAAAACTTTGTGTATGCTTCTCAAAATGACCCACAAACACCTCTTTTACTTGAAAGGAACTGAGCTTCCTGAGACAGGCTTCTTGGGGACTTGAAAAATAGTCACATGAAATTGTCACCTTTAGGAAAACAACTGAGATGATTGTTTGAAAGTGGCCCAAGTCTGAGCTTTCATGTGACTATTGTAACTCTTTCAGGACTTGTCTTTAAAGATTCCAGTGAGGAGGCCAGCAACAATATTAATAGCTTTGATATTTTCATGTTGCATAAAGGTTTGGTTGATAAAACCAGCAACAATATCAATAAATGTGATATTTCTGTGTTCTATAATAAAATCTGTCAGCATCTGGAAGACCTGCAGAACTAGATTCTATTTTGGGAGACAGATGTGTGGATTCTCCAGTACCCAAGTTTGTTTCTTCGGACTCCCTGCTGCAGTCTTTAGGAGACCATCATGGTGAGTTTTAGTGGCATGTTAAAAAAGCACACCGACACTTCGTCCCCCCTCCAGCATCATGACTGTGTGAGGCCAGGTTAGGGTTCTTCATACACATTAACTAAAGCAACATATGGTAAGGGACTGAGCACAGAGGCGAATATTAAAATCCAGCTGTCTTTCATTAAGGATGTTAAAGAATTTTTGAAAAAGTGCCAAGCAATACCATTCTCATTACCAATCGCTTCTCATTTTGGAAAACGCAGTTTTTGAAATAAAGACATGGTGTATATGTGCATATGTAGTTGATTCCTTGTGACTCATATCAATTAAGTCCATTAATGATGAGCATTTAATGGTTCCTCGGTTATAATTTCTCATAGACTAATGTTGATACAAATACAAGGCATAGACAAGACAATTAGGATCCTACCTTTGTTCCTTCTCACACAGCCTACCACATTCTTCCAGCCAACGATTAAATATGCATGCTCGGAGCCGGAAGTTTTTAATCTCACTTCCTTTCTCAGGTATTACTTTCCACCTCTCCTTGAAAACCATTCTCTTCTCTTACACTCTCAGTGAAAACAAGCTGCCCACATGTCCCTTCCTCGATGGCACCTCATGCTCAAACAACTTCAAGTGTATGTCACCCATTATCCTGATATTTGTCAAACATTTAGAGTACTGTAAGCTTGGGTCTTGACACACTCCTTTCTCTTCTGTCCGTCAGCGCTCTCAGTTTTGTACCTATGTAAATCTCATCAATATTTATTTCCCTTGTCTTTCACTTCAGACAAACATACGATAATTTTTATGTTGCTAAAGCATTCAGCTGAAAATTAAAATACATCATCCATGTTTTGTAGATTTCTAAAAAAAAATTGGTTAGATCCACAGTTCTACATATCGTATTGCAGCCTGGCAGTTTTTCATGGCTAGCCCTGGTATAAACAAGAATTTGGGAAACACAGGCAATTTTAGTTTACATGAAAGACTTTAGCAAGCTGGGTGTAGAGGAACATGTCTGTAATCCCAGAACTTGGGAGGAAGAGAAAGGAGGGTATTTAAGGCCAGCCTTAACTACATAGCAAATCGAAGATTGAGCTACCTGAGATGCTTTCTCAAACAACAAAAAGGTTTAAGCCACTTCAAGGAGAAATTAATGGAATAAGTGAATTAGGTACCATTATCTGGGACTACCTTTCCTTCCCTTTAAGAAGCATGCAAGCTTGTATGATCAGGGTATTAAATTATTCAAACAATCCCATCAGTTAACCTATATTTAAAGAGCATACTTAAAAGAAATCAACCACTGCTCCAGTGCAACAAAGGAGGTTTTTACACTTCTTTGGGTTTTCAGCAGGACTTGTCCTATTGTTAACTCGGGTTGAAAACACACGGCCAATAACTCAGTCATTATTTTCAACATAATCTTATGTGTCATTGTACAGGTACTTGGGGGTTTTGTTGAGTATGAACATTAAAACCTATTTTAGGGAATTTTATGAGCACACAATGCAAAATTTGATCTGTAATGAATACTTTGGACTAAATGCTAACTTTGGACTTCTTTAGTGTACACATATCATTAATTTTTCTGCCCTATCCAAATTCTCCGGGTGATGGGAAGTCTCTTTCTTATAAAAGATTATGATGTGATTCAGCCACATAGCTTTCTGTGTGACCTTAGGCCAGTCTTATATCTTTTTGATACTTGGTTTTAGAACTTTCAAACTCTCTCATCAGCATAGCCTTGATCATAGACAGGAAGCTTCGGTAAACAACTGTTATGAAGGTAAATGTATCACAAAAATTACCACAGTGAAGAGAATTTCCTATGATTTCACATACTATCTGAGCATACATTTTCTACTTATTTCCTCTTGAGGCAGTCTCTGAACGGACTTGTTTTGCTATCGCCGTTAAACAGCATGGGTTACACTGTTGGGTCCAATTGGGTGGGAAAAACCAGCGGTGGACTTCAAGACTGCTGGATTTGCACAGGAGAAGCTGATAGCAGACCACCAACTGACTTCACATTGAGACCAAACAACGCTCAGATGGAAACAATGACTTTTAGTCATTAACAGCCGGATTAAACAGAAACCGTTGACCCAGAGGTGAAAGGCTCCATTCTCCATTTTCTAGTCTTGGGCCTGAAGTAACCTACCAGTTACTTTTTTTTTTTTTTTCTTTTTTTAGCTTAATTACTTAGCTCATTAATGAAATGACAAACTGAACCTGTGTGTAACCCACACCCACAGACACATGTCGGCTACTAGAGCAGACTTCATACTTCAACCGTCCACTTTCTCAGCATCGATTTAGAGATAACCTTGGGAGGGGGGAGTCCGCGGCTTTGCTTAAGCCACACAGATCACACGGGAAAATACATGGAACACAGAAAGGACGCTTAAGAAGATCAGAGGAGATTACATTAGAAAGCAATATTTATACTATCACATACACCAACAGTCCTACGATGATTAGGGTCATGTTTCGGGTTTCAGAGGCAGGCAGTTCTGGCAGGGATGAGTTATTGCCGCACTAAGAGCTATGTGGCTGTTGAAAGACTCCCAGCCCCTGATAGGTTTGTGAACTGATGGGGTCTTTTTTTCCCCCTTTCTCCAGATGAGTGCTATCAAAGCCATAGGGAGAACCTTAGAGTGTTGCAGTACAGCACTGAGGGGAATATATTCACATGAGGTGATTATCCTTGACGTTTCTGGACAATCTAAAGATACATTACATTTTCCTAATAATACTTACCTTCTTTTTAATATGATGTTTTAGAAGAACAGCTTGCACTTCTAATCAGGACAATTTATCACCTATCCCCAAAGTCCCCTGCTGATGAAATCCCTGACATATATATTGGGTGTCATGGATTTAGCAAAAATTGAATTATAAATTGCCCTGCCAGTTTTTGCCTCTGGAAATAATGAAAAAGTGGGGTAAAGAAATGTTCTCTTGAAGGATTTACTTCCAAAATGACTACGAAGAAAGAAACAGCCAAAGTGGATTGCCAAGATATTATCTCTCTGAGCAGGGGTTATTTGGGCATCTAAGAAAAATATGACAACAGAATTAAGATAATGTGAAAATGCTACTTCCAGGGGAAAAGCATCAGTGGCAAAAACTGTCAGTTTAAAGGCACTGAGAACTGAATGTCTGAGGAGCTCGGAGTCTCCTTACACAAAGCCAAAAGCAATGCCGCACACAGTTCTTAGAAATTATAAGTAGTTTAGTCTTATGACTTAGGGGCTGCTCTGCTGGAGTTCATTACTTCACTTCTCACTGGTAGACAGTCAAAACTGACTTGTTCTTCAACATCATTCAATTTATTTGACCTTGTTATTGTGTTTATGAATAATGCCATAGAAACATTTTATTAAATGTGCATCACATAAAATTTGAAAATACAAAGGTTTATGAACTTACTGAACTTTACGCCTTATCCCAATTTGTTGATGTGTGTCTTCCTAATATACATTTTAAACAAAGTTATAAGCATCTTCCATCTACTTACATTTTTCTTTTCCAGCCTCATTATGACTTAGTCTATTAGATAGCACAAGAAAGCACACTGTGAATGCCACATGAATATGCTCTCTATATTTGAACACGGGGCTTTTCTAATTCTCAGTTATTTGAAATAACAACAAAAGAATGATTTGTAATTATTCTTTGTATCTTTTCTGAATATTTGCTGAGAAATAGAATTATTGAACCAAAATCCAAAACTTTGTAGCTACTTATGGAAATTTCCAAATGCATCTTCAGTATTCCAGATGACAGTTGTCTATCAGACCCACAAAAGGCCAACCTCAAATTTTTTGTCTTTCAGCCTTTGAGCAGGTAAGATATTTTATTTCCCTTTAACACGAATAATTTGTTAACAAGTTACAAGAGTGTCTTTTGCTTAGAGGCCAATTGGTTTTGAGCCAAGAATTGCCTAAAAATGATCTTCATATTTATCAAGATATACAATTTATTTAGACTTACTTTAGTTGAGTTGATATTATATATATTTTTTTTACCAATATCTTATAATGAAAGCTATGATTGGTTATAGAGATGCTGAGCCACCATTTGAGGTATGCTTTTACTGTTATATCTGTAATAACTGTCTAGCTTGATATCCTGAAATCTGGAACAATACAGGCTTTGGTTCAGTCACGTTCATCTAGAAAGGAAGATCTCACAGATTGGCTGACCATTTCTACAGAGTATTAGCGTTTTTGTTTGTTTTTTTTTTTTTTTTTTTTTTTTTTTTTGGTTGGTTGGTTTTGGTTTTTTTGCTTTTGCTTTTGTTCTTGTTTTTTTTTGTTTTTTTTTTCCCTTCTCACATTAACATCACCAATGCATTTGCCTAGGTAGATGAATTTGTTTTAGAAACTTATAGAACATTCATTATAGCTGAAGTTCTTAATACTCTATTTATGTTCATTTCTTAGCAGGAATGGACTATGAAGATCTTGGCAATTTCAAAGAATTTCTCATAATCATGGTAATAAGCCCTTTTTACCTCACCTCTCAGAAGTAAAGGCCTTATCAAGTTGTACTCTCTTGAGTCCCAATGCAAAAGAGAGCCATGAAGCCAGGAATGTAACAGTAACCACTTCAAATAAGAAGAGAAACAAGCTACATCTCTATCTTCTACTCAAATACATGTAACATTCACTTCCTGGGTTTAACATTACAATGCACACTTGCTGAGAATCTTCAGACAAATTGCTTCCCATTTGTCTGAAATGCAGCTTTTTGCTCATAAAGATGGCATTTAGAAAACAATCTACAAAGCTATTAGACATTTAAAAAGAGCTTTAGGAACGCTATTCAGAACAGCTGTTAGTATACACGAAGAGCTACTGAGGAAAGTGTGATTGGAGATTGGCTCTGACTTGACTGAATCCCAGAGGCCCATGTGTGGAAGACTGTTTTGAGGTATGAGGATGCTGACAGGCAGTGGGTCTTTAAGAGGTGGAGCCCAGTGGAAGGAGGCTAAGTGAAAGGCAGCATCACACTCCGGCAGATGGTCCATGTGGGTACTAGTAAGCCCCTACAAGAGCAGCTTGTTATAAAACGAGCAGGCCTGGTTTCTGGCTTCTTTTCTGACCATGACCTCTTCCACAAATGATCTTGCCACTATATTGTCAACTGCCATGGGTTCCTAATCAGAGGTTTACAGGTGGGAACATTCATTGAGAGACTTTAATCCTTCAAGAAATGTTGGCGATATACCCTGCCCCACTTTGGAGAGCACTCAGACTTAGACATGTTGTAGCTACAGAAAGCAACTAATTCAGATATTCAACAAAAGATAGCCTCTACACCTAATTTGATTACCTCAACTTCTGTTGCAGTATCATGTCTACTCGTATTTAAGTATGAAATTCTTATTTTATTTGAAATGGTATTCACATCACTATTACCAAAAAAATATCTTCAAATTTATTGAAAATCCTCCAGTTTGATAATAGTTCACGCTAAGGTCTCATCAAACTTTTTTTTTTGGAATAAACATGAGAAGTATTATTGTCTTGGTTTTATAAATGCAGAAACTAAGTTCTAGGATGAAAAACAAATTCTAACATTAGAACCCACATTCTTAAATTTTTATTTTAACCTGCTACTGTCACCAGGGATACTTGTCACTCGGGAGATTATAGGTTTTAAATGAAGCCAAACAAGTTCTCCTATTCCTGTCCTCTTGGTATCCACTGTTACTTCTTTGGCTAGCTCACTCATCAAATAAAAGTCACTAGGGTTCTAGAGAAGAGACACATTCTTCTCAAGGAAAGCAATGTAACTAAATAAATGAGCACACAAAAGCCTTCTGGGAAGTGTGTGTCACTAATACTGAGGTTTACAAAGGAGACTGTTCCTGAGAAGCCTTTTCCTGACAAGGTAGGTGTTCCCTAACACTATGATTGGTCCTTACATCTATATGTAAGTTTGGCAGTGTGAGCACGGTCAGCATGTCTATATCTACACCGGGAATTGCTTGGTAAAGAACTGAATCCAGATTTCGACTTTTTGAAATAATTACTTTGATTGTTTACTGGGCAAATGAAGAACTAACATTCGTATTTACATCTTTAAAACTGAAAATTCTATTTTTAGAGGGAGAATAAAGAGGGCTTTACAATATATAGAAACCCAATTCTATTTTCAACATTACTGTGGCCCCCTTGATCTCTTGCTGGGTGATATTTCACTCCAGAGAATTAAGAATCAAGTGTTAAAAGAAACATCTCGAGACAGAGCAAACCATAAATCTGCTAACTCATTTCTTCTGGGTTTATGTGTGGCAGGACAGACAAGAAACTCAGATCTACATAATAAAAGTAGCCAATATATCCTTGCTAATAGCAGGCTTGCTGCCACTGGAATTACTGTCCTGAATAAATGCTATTTTAAAATATCTCCTGGGCTTCATTTTATTTTGGCTGACTTCCTGACTTTCCAAAATAGTGATAGAAGTCAAGACCCCAAAGGGAAAATAAAGCCAAAAAGGAAGGAGGATTCATGTCACAAAGACATAACACAGATCAGCTAAGTCCACCCTCACCTAACAAACACTAGATAGTGGAAACAGGAACTACAACCACAGCACATTCTATAAGGAGCCCGGCATCTCCAAACAGTCAAGCAGTGTGTACGTTCATAATTTAATTCTTCCATTTAAACGTTCAGCCTGTGATCAAAAACAGAAAAAACACATAATACCTAAATGTTCTAGATTTTGACAAGTCTAACTTAGCACTAATTTAAGGTCCTGAGCTATGATATATGTAAGTATGGTTTCTCTCTCTTTCAGTAGCCTCAATCCACTAGGAGAAAAGGGCTTTGAATCAGATTTCTTTAGATTTTCATACCTATAGCAAACAAAATCAAAGCACAATGAAATTCACTGAAAAACAAAGGGGGTAATTCATCTGCAATAGTCACAGGTTTGTTTAATTTGATATTCCTAATTCTAAATGATTATATCCTAATGGTCCAATGCTACTTCAGGGGGGACAAGTTTTTCTGTGTCCACTTATAAAGCCAGTATTTATGTCTCTAGCTTTTAGAATTAATCCAAATATTGTTATTTGGTTCGTTTCCCCTGACTCTAGGAAGACATTATTTTTACATAAAGAATGTGCAAAAGTAATTCTGATTGCCTTACCCCTTAAGAGTTAGAAAACTGCATGAAAATCTTGTATGTATAAATTCACATAAAATAAATATACTGATATTTTGTAAAGTGTTGAAATATAAATAAATCTCTCTAGTTGGCTGCTATATCTGTAAGAAGAGGATTTGTCTGAAAATATCAGTTCTGACTCAGATTTAAAATTTTAACATTGACTCGGTTGCCTCTTTATTCTTAGTCTGTTTACCTCGCTGAGCCTCTCCCATACCTTTAAGTGTTAGAATTTGAGCTTGGTCTACGTGCTTGCCCTGTGCATGATCCCAAGTCTGCCATAGCCTTATTGTAATCACAGTTTGCTACGTCTCCTCCTATAAACTCTGAAGCATAGCCCTGAAGGTGAGTCTAGGAAAGCTTTGGTTGGTTGGTTGGTTGGTTAGTTAGTTTGTTTGTTTGTTTGTTTGTTTGTTTGTTTTAGAACAAGGGTATATGAAAAAGCCCCGACTAGCCAAAAATTTAACAGAAATCCACCTGCCTTTGCTTCTGCCTCTTGGGACCTGGAATTAAAGATATGAACCACCATACCTAATAAGAAAGAAGTATTTTAAGTAACTGCCCATTCATCCTATAATTCTGCCAGTTTAGGATTTCCAACTGTACTAAACTTGGCCATTGTCTCTACCCCTGGCCTTATAAAACATCCCTGTGTTCAAGATGTTTTACTTTGAGATCTAGTTCAGACACCGCTTATCTCTACATTTGACTTCATCACTTGGTCTCCTAAACCTAACATGTTTTAAATTAATCTATTTATCATCCACTGTCATATTTATTCCTTTTGGCCCTTTTCTCTACAGATGACACTGAAATCCACTTAGTCACCCACAGGCTGGAAGCAATTGTGATAACTCCTACAATACAAACCATTATGGAGGTCTGTGAATCATACCTCCACAGTATACTGCACCATCCACTGTAATCATGCATATTTCATCACCACTCTCCTTGGAAATGAGCCAGCAATGCCTTGCCTAAAGCACTGGGATAGCCTCATAATTTTTTCCTAAAAGCCAGGTAATCTTTGCTTGCAACCTGGATCACTTTTTGCTCAAAATTATCAATTTCTTAGTGCTTAGAATAAATTCCAGTTGTCTTAGTCAGGGCTTCTATTCCTGCACAACACATCATGGCTAAGAAGCAAGTTGGGGAGTAAAGGGTTTATTCAGTTTACACTTCCACGTTGCTGTTTAGCACCAAAGGAAGTTAGGACTGGAACTCAAGCAGGTCAGGAAGCAGGAGCTGATACACAGGCCATGGAGGAGGGATGTTCCTTACTGGCTTGCTTCTGGCTTGCTCAGCTTGCTCTCTTATAGAACCCAAGACTCCCAGCCCAGGGATGGTACCACTCACAAGGGGCCCTCCCCCCTTAATCACTAATTGAGAAAATGCCTTACCACTGGATCTCATGGAGACATTTTCTCAACTGAAGCTCCTTTCTCTGTGATAATTCCAGCTTGTGTCAAGTTGACATACAAAGCCAGCCAGTACACAAGTTCTTCCCCAATCTTCCATGAGATATTCTCTCTCTCTCTCTCTCTCTCTCTCTCTCTCTCTCTCTCTCTCTCTCTCTCTCTCTCTCTCTCTCTCTCTCTCTCTCTCTCCCTCCCTCTCTCCCTCCTTCTTCCTCTCCCTCTACCTCCCTCTTTACCTCCCCCTTCTCCCCTGTCTCCAGAAATATCCTGACATAGCCTGCAACTTGTATCCTTTTGTCTTCTCTCTGGCCAATCCCATGCAGGATAACTGATGATTGGCATCGCCATGGAGGAGCTTGCTGACCACCACCCCTCAACCAAATCCCTCACAAGCTCTTATACAGCTTTCCTTCCCAATTACTTATGTGTTTATTATTCCTTTTTGGTAATGTAGTTCACTAAACCACACATGCTTGAAGGTAGGGATCTTCTAAGCCTTACTAAACATACTGCCCCTATGGCTCAGTAGATTTGCATACTGGACTTTCAATGATGCTTTTTGAATTAATGAATATGTGAATGACACCAAGCACTGAGGACACATTTAAATTTCAAGCAGAAAAGGATCCACGCTTTTAAGGACCTAACGTTCAATGAGGGAGATTTTATAACCAGAGTCACTTGCTACATTTAGGGACAGAAGTGAATATAAATTTAAAATCGTAACATGAAAATCTTTTACGTACATTTGTTCATGATGTAAGAAAATAAACTATTGGACCATTTGAAAACTTGTAGAGTTATGTGAATTTTAAATTTCTTTTCAAAAAACATTTAGTGACATTTTGAGTTTTGTCACCGACTTCACTGGAGGAATGACAGATCCCAACATCGGCAGA
Organism: Uromys caudimaculatus; assembly: GCA_028551405.1. Classification (NCBI taxonomy): domain Eukaryota; kingdom Metazoa; phylum Chordata; class Mammalia; order Rodentia; family Muridae; genus Uromys; species Uromys caudimaculatus. The sequence goes on from CM052719.1 coordinate 42,928,248, forward strand.
CATTCTTTGAACGCCCAGAGGCAAGCCACGCGGGGTAGTCCGTGCTTCTAAGCCACTACTCATCCACCCAATGAGAATCGAGAATGAGAATGCTCTCTCTGCTTTATTGGCCGGGGAGAAGCCAATGGTGTCCACGAGGACAGTCCCACAAGGGGCCTTACAAAAGAAAACGTGAAAACATTTACCCTCACGATCCCGTGAAAGATGAGCTAATGAACCTAAATTAGGACTAGGAATGAGTCTCATTTGGTAGACTGCTTAGCATTCAAAAAGCCCTGAGTCTGATCTCCAGCCACAAATGTGTTGGTACACAGGTATAATCTCAGCACTGTGGAGACGCTAGGAAGATGAGAAGTTCAGGACCATTCTCGACTACGTGAAGAGTTCAAGACCAGCCTGTGCTACCTGAGAACCTATCTCAAAAGGAAGTGAGAAACTAATTAATCAGATGGCACTTCTGATTTTGTGCAAGCCATGTCAGAAACGTTTTACAGAAGTTGTAGGAAAAAAGAAAAAAACATCTGTATTCAAAAATGGTAGTAAGTTCAGGATAAACTCCAAGGCTGTGGCACTGTTTATCAGGCTATCTTGTACTGAAACATTACATTGTGGAAGAAGAGGAAGAGGGAGAGCGAGAGGGAGAGGGAGAGGGAGAGGGAGAGGGAGAGGGAGAGGGAGAGGGAGAGGGAGAGGGAGAAGCAATGTGCCATGTTTTCTTCACCAGGAACCAGTGAGTACAGTCCATTTTAATTTGAGTCCCCCTTACACTCTCAAAGGAAAACATTGTCTTGATTTTCATTGCCTTGAAAGCACGAGATCCTGCATAAAAATGTCAGCGTCAGATTTCTAAGCAAATGTTTCCTTTTACAATACAGCACACATCATAACTCCTTTGCCCTGGTTCTCCCTGGAAAGGGGGGGGAAGGAGTACTAGCTAGCAGACAGTCTTCTAAAAATGCCTTGAAACGAGATGAAATATAGCAACAACAAAAGGAGCTGTACAGAGCAGAGGTCTTGCCCTGGGTTTATCATTTGTTTATAGTTCCTCTAAAATTCTGTAGGTAGCCCCCACCCCACCAAAAAAAAAGAAGTCACTTAGTAAATTCATCTTGGAAACATTTTCTCCAAGTAAGACAGTTAGGTTCACAGCAAACAAATGCTGAAAAATGTTTACTGTGTTCCTGGTAAAGTGTGTTATACCCCTACTTCTATGAATATTAACATGAAAAGAAATAAACCACTGATGTTCTCTTCTCATTCAAAGAAAGAATAGGAATGCTTATCAAGAGATTGGGTATTTAAGAGATTAGACTGGAGAGAGTGTCCTTGTCCCCCGTAGTATCACTAATAGGTAAGGTGGGACAGAGCACATGTGGAGATTGAGTGGATGAAAGAGTCCAAAAATATGTGGAAGCTGTGCACAGACAATTGGATGTTTTATTTCTGCTCAGTCATGCTCACTTCCTCTCTCTTTTCCCAACTCCAGTCTCCAGGAAACTCTATTTGGATTTTCAAATGTTCTCAAGACACCCATATATTATTGAAACGAAACTGCATTTACAATATATTTTAAGCTCTTTTTAAGTAAATTGTATTTGCAGAATGATTTTGTGTGTGTGTGTGTGTGTGTATGTGTGTGTGTGTGTGTGTGTGTGTGTGTTGCAATCCTCTCAACATACAGCAAGTTGGAGATGAGAGTTGTCTCAGATGGAACATCACTCTGAAAGCAGTAAGCAACACTATCTGCTTCGAGCCAGTGAGCTAAGCCACTCCCCCAGTGTTAATCCCAAGAAACAGGTATTAAAGTTGAATTTTGTTGGCACGTTGACTGGAATAGTGAGAGCCTAACTGGATTCCTGACACACTTGCCTATGCCGTGCTTCAGAGTCCACTGGTTGCACCTTCACTTCCACACACCAGGGATAACCTTTTGAGGTGGCAAGTGACGGTGATGTAAGTGAAAAGACAAAACCTAGCTCAAGCCAGCTTAGTCACAAACTAGACCCAGGTAGAGTTTAAACAATGTGCTATTGTCAATATTTAGTAAACATAAAGCCTTGGCTAAAAGTAATTTTATTCAGATTTTATCTTCTGACACTCTTAAAAGACTTTGCTTTCACAATAAATTTGGCCATGTGCCCAAAATCTTCAAGAATGGTAAACCTTAGTCCCAGTATTCAGGAGGCAGAGGCAGAGGCAGGAGAATCTCTGTGAGTTCAAGGCCACACCTATTGATATAGAACATCAAAGGACAGCTAGGGCTATTTATATAGTGATATCCTATCTTAGAGAGACACAGAGAGACACACAGACAGAGACAGAGAGAGACAAAGGGAGACAGAGAAAGACAGAGACAGAGATAGACACAGAGAGAGAGAGATTGCTAAGCCAAGAGATGAAGATGCTGCATTCTCTCATTTTTTACAAAAAGTTTTTCTTTACAGAAGCAAAAATTCTGCAGAAATATTACAATAATGTGTGTGTGTGTTTGTGTGTGTGTGACTAGATTGAATGTCTGATTCCTGACTACCATTATCAGTCTATATTAGTGTCAGTTCACATGACCATATGGGCTGTAATAATTTCATCAAAAATGTAGGTAAGTTATTCATTAAAGGAGATGATACATTCAGATTCCTCTGACTCCTGTGCACTATCGGCTTTCCTAGAAAAAAGTCTATTCTCTCTCCATATGTGCAGTCCATAAAGAGGATTGAACTGTCTAACAAACAGGCTTAGAAGACACACTCAGGTAGGATTCCCTAGCTCCCTCGGCTTCCATCTCTTTTGGAATCTGTGTACCTCAGAAAGCATGGGTTGGAGGCTGCGCTAAGCCATTCATCCTAGCCTTAGAGCGCTATAGCCATTGACACAGATTCGTGTCCTTCCCTGCTGGGCAATCTGGAACACACCAGGTACTCAAAAATGTTCTTGTATATACGACTTTCCTAAAATTTCCATAAAATAATTGGTGTGATTGTGGTATGAAGTTTTTAAAATTCTATTCTTCTTTCATTTTTTAATTTTCAGTTATTATCTGTAGCCTTCTCGATTGATTCCACAACCTCCTAATAGGTAATACTATAAAGTCTCAAAGAACTGACAGTCTCCTCCCACTCCACCTTTTTGTCAAAACAGAATGTTACTCCCATGTGACTCCCTGGTGTTCCCAGAATCTAGGATTTTTTTCTCCTTTCCTTCTCTGGAATGTAAGCGCATGCTCTGATCACCTCTGTTGTGTCACCGGAACCATTGCAATAGTACAAATAGAGATGTCAGTTCCCCTCTCAGAGCTAACTGCATAAAGAGAGGCTGGTCTCAGAGCGCTGCATGTGTACTGCTGCTTTAGTGCAAACAAGTCTTGGATCACCTCTCCATTCTTGCCTCTAGCTAAGCGTAAGAGTCTTGCTTCCCTCTGGTTTCCAAATCAGTTGCAACAGATCATACAAATAAAGACACATGACTTTACTATTTGAAATGACCACAATTGAAAGGACAAGCTCCATAGCAAGAAAACATCAGTCTCACCAGGACCTCCTAAGTCTATCTACTCCCCTTCCGCTAGTACCTTCTGTTCAAATGGCTCTCCCTCACAACGCTTTGATGTCTCATGATGTCCTTCCTCCTGACTTCATCATCCTTGGTGCTCCTAAGGGCTGTGATTCATATCTTCGACCTATCTTCTCTTTGGTTTTTGTTATTTTTTCTGGACTTTAAGCCCTGGAGGGTCAGCAGTACAATGTTCTCATCTCTGCACTTCTGTTTTCATTACTGAAGTTCTGCAGGTTCTGCTAACCACATCCTGTCTGGACTGTGTGACAGTTTTTCTCCTCTTATTGCCACTGGGTGCAACTTAGGTAACATTACATTACATGTGTATAAGTATATACAATGGTCATTAGAGACACTAGGCCGGTTGTTCTAGGTCTGCTCAAGCAGTAGCTTCTCTTTGATACTCTCTCTCTCCCTCTCTCTCTCTCTCTCTCTCTCTCTCTCTCTCTCTCTCTCTCTCTCCCCCTCCCTCCCTCCCTCCCTCCCTCCTTCCCTCCCTCCCTCTCTGCTACTTTTATTTGATGAGACAAAGCCTTTTTAAGTAGCCCAGGCTGGCCTCAAATTCACTATAAGAAGTGAGGCTATCTTCCTGCCTCAGCCTTACAGGTGCTGGAATTACACGTGCACATCATGGCATCTTGTGCTTAGAGCCTGTTCTGATTAGGCCACTGTCTACAACTATGAGCAGAGTGTTACTTCTATCATTATGCTCAAAGAGTCTCACTTTTTAACCTTCAGAGATTGGCCTAAGCTTGGGGATAACAAAACTCTGATAGTTTACAGTCAGCCATTTGTATGTTATTTACATAGAATCTTTAAGAATTGTTGGAGCATAAAATACTACTGAGCGTACCCAACCAACAGTGATTACTCGCCTGAATGACCTTGTTCAATGTCATGAAAGTAAAACTCTAATTCTAGTGTAATTAATACAGGCAGCAATGAGACAGTCGGATATTTTGAATTATACTATTACATTTTTAGCATTTATAGTGTGGTACATTGGCATCCTTTAAGTTTAGGAATATATAAGATCTGCTATGTGCTCCACTGCTCTCAAGCTTTTCAGAGTCCTCAATGGGTCTTTCTTGTTATTTCCATTGCTTACAGGGCCCACAGTCCTTACGTGAGATGTTCTTTCTACATTCCTCACAAAAAGATCATGTGTAACTGAAATTGTTTAGATTAAAGAGGATTTAGCTTTAACAGTCATTTACAAACCAGGAGGGGGGAAAATGTAAGACTAGGCCTTGGCAAAAGGAAGAGTGAGGTCCTGGCTGGTTTTGTGTCAACTTGACACAAGCTGGAGTTATCACAGAAAAAGGAGTTTCAGTTGAGAAAATGTCTCCATGAGATCCAGCGGTAAGGCATTTTCTCAATTAGTGATCAAGGAGGGAGGGCCCCTTGTGGGTGGTACCATCTCTGGGCTGATAGTCCTGGGTTCTATAAGAAACCAGTTGAGCAAGCCAGGAGAAGCAAGCCAGTAAGAAACATTCCTCCATGGCCTCTACATCAGCTCCTGCTTCCTGACCTGCTTGAGTTCCAGTCCTGACTTTCTTTGGTGATGAACAGCAATTGGAAGTGTAAGCTGAATAAACCCTTTCCTCCCCAACTTGCATCTTGGATTTTTGTGCAGGAATAGGAACCCTGACTAAGACAAGTGACATCATGAATGCACTAGAGCAAGAATCCGTAGCCAGGCAGAAACCCACTAAAGAGAACAAATATTTTGTCTCAAAGAGGGAAGAACATCTAATTGCTTCATTTTATTTTTCAAATATAATGAACTAAAATAATGAAATCATCATATAATAAGATATTAATGGAATGATGCTATCACTCATTATTAAAACTGGTTTTATTTGGTTTTGAACTTAGACTTCTTACCATGTCATTTCCAGGCTTTTCCCTCATGACACTCTAGGTTCTTTTTAGTCAAACCAGCCTAACTTTTCCTTTCCTGTACCCCTTTAATCCTAATCTATCAACAGTCATAGTTATTCTGGACTCAGAGAGTGCCCTAAGTGGTCTTGGTATGCCCTGTTTGTTATGGTACCTGCTATGAAAGAACAAGGCTACACAAGCCACGTTACACCTTGTGCAGCAATCTACTCATGAAAGGAATTCAATTCATCACTGTTCCACCAGCCAAGCCTCAGGTAAGCACTTCATAATTCATATTATTTGATTGAAGATTGAGATGCAAACCATGAAGAATAGCTGTTTATAGCAATGAACAGAGAAACTTGAAATATAATATGAATAGGTTCTTGGAAGTTAACACATAATTTTGAATGACTCTTCTGCTTCTTGGCTTCATGTTAAATGTGCAGCTAGATCCCTGATGTTTAAGGTCACTCCTTCTTCAGGAACAACAACATATAATTATTTAATGTATCTGACAGTGTTTTATAGGTACATAGAGCAACCAGTCCATTCTGAGTTAATGCAGGCTGTGCAGACCAACTGTAACTGTATATGGGTGGTTAAAAAGTGAAATTGAGACCAGAAAATCTGAAACTAAGTCTGGTTCTATGAATTCCTAGGTAAATGACCTTGTTCAAGTCAGTTTGAATGTCTGATTCCATACTTTTGATACTGAAATAAAATAAACGTTATTATTTTATAGGATTATACAATCAGTAAATCAAGTAATCTGGAATAGAAGGAACATTTTGTAAACTGTAATTTTATGCAGACAAATGTTATTACCTTATTAGCTTTTTCTGAAACCTCTCTCCTACTAGATAAGTGTACAAATTTATTTCAAAAATATTAAAGAAGACTCAATTATGAAATATAGTTTAGAGAACATTGGTGCTTTTTTTCAAAAGAACAATCCTAGGTCAGAAATATTTAAGAGCATTTTAACGGTACTGACAATTTTGGAAAGAACTCATTATGAACAGCACCACGCTGCATAGGGAGCTTAGCAACTTGGGAAAATAACCACGTTTTAAAATGACCTTGAAAAATGAACAGAAGTAATGAGAATAATATGCAATCTGAACAAGTAGAAAGAGAAAGGCAATGCAATCTGAACAAGTAGAAAGAGAAAGGCAAACTGTACAAGCATGATGATAAAGGCTTGGTTACCAGAAAATACAGCATAAACAAAAGACAGAACTATAGAGCTCACATGAGCCATTAATGCCGAGTTAATGTTCAAAACTGTGTTGATAATAAACTGAAATAAATAGGATTTTAGCATGTGGGAGTTGCTACACAAGCTTTCCAGCAGCCTCAGAATTTTACCTGAAAAGTACTTATCAACCACCTACTTCATGAAAAGCACAGCGGTAGAGAAGCGTGTCTGATTCGAAGCCTTAAAAATGAGGTGTGACACAGAGAGAGAGAGAGAGAGAGAGAGAGGGGGGGGGAATAGATAGCTAAAAAGGAAACCCATGTATCTATAACCAACTGCTCTTTGGCAAAAGCAAAGAACAGTCAGGGGAGACAGAATATGTACCTCATAAACAGTCCTAGGAAAATGGGATCTGAACATGCAGAAGAATGAGGCTGGACCCTGTCTCTCCATATATGAAGTAAACTGAAAACACATTAAAGACTTAGATGTGAAACTATGAAACTCTTAGAAGAAAACCTAAGTGAAATGCTTCAGGATATTCACGGTGCTGGACATGGGCAAGGACGTTTTTGGATCAGATTCTAAGAGCAGAAGAAACAAAACTCAATGTAAGCAGATGGAATTAGGCCAAACGTAAAAAAAAAAAAAAAAAAAAAAATGAGGTGTGGATCCTTGGATGGGATCCCAAAAGAAGCAGTGAAATGATTCATAGTTTGCAAACGAAGGGCTCTCGAGTAGAAGTTAAAAGGATTAGGTTTATTTAGGACTAAGGAAGAGGAAGCAGGGTTGCGGAGGGTGGGTGAGATGAATACATATCTGGAACTACAAGAAAGAACGTCGAGATAGAACATGAGACACTGCAGTGTATCAGCCACTGGAAGGATTTGTCTTGGACCGTGCAAAGCATTGTTAGAGACTTCTATGGAAAGGCATCCTGCCAAAAGAGGACCTCTGTTATCATGTCCTAAACTGTGTGGTCAAGGAAAGCTGTTCCATGCAACTGAAAAGGAAGTTTGTTGTTTTTTGTGCCTATTGCTTACCAGATTTCTAGTCCATTTCCTTATGCAAGCTAGAAGCCTACCAGTCAACCTTGATTCCCCCCCCCCAACCTATCACCATCTCCTAAATCCCTCTGTACTGGCTAGTTTTGTGTGTCAACTTGACACAAGCTGGAGATATCACAGAGAAAGGAGTTTCAGTTGAGAAAATGCCTCCATGAGATCCAGCAGTAAGGCATTTTCTCAATTAGTGATCAAGTGGGGAGGACCCCTTGTGAGTGGTACCGTCTGTGGGCGGGTAGTCTTGGGCTCTATAAGAAAGCCAGCTGAGCAAGCCAGGAGAAGCAAACAAGCCAGTAAGTTACATCCCTCCATGGCCTCTGCATCAGCTCCTGCTTTCTGACCTGCTTGAGTTCCCGACCTGACTTCCTTTGGTGATGAACAGCAGCATGGAAGTGTAAGCTCAATAAACCCTTTCCTCCCCAACTTGCATCTTGGTCATGATATTTGTGCAGGAATAGAAACCCTGACTAAAACATCTTACTTTTTTTGTTCCTTTTTTCTTTTTATTCTTTTAATTTTTTTCTTTTTTTCTTTTTCTTTTCTTTTTTTTTTTTTTTTTTTTTTTTTGGATACATTATTTCCATTTCAAATGTTACCCCCTTTCCAGATCTCCCCTTTGGAACTCCCTTATTCCCTCCCCCCTTCCCCTGCCTCTATGAGGATATTCCTCTACCCACCCACCCACTCTGGTCTTCCCTCCTTGGCATTCCCCTATACTGGGACATCTAACACACTCAGCCCCAAGGGCCTCTCCTCCCCCTCATGCTAACAAGACCCTCCTCTGCCACATATGTGGCCAGGACCGTGGGTCCCTCCATGTGTATTCTTTGATTGGTCTCCGGGAGCATCAGGAGGTCAGGCCAGTTGACACTGTTGCTCACTCTATGGGGCAGCAAACTCCCTCAGCTCCTTCAGTCCCTTCTCCAACTCCTCCATTTGGAACCTCACGAATAGTCCAATGGTTTCTCTGAAGTGAATCTTGGGTATTCTGAACTTTTGGACTAATAACCACGTATCAGTGAGTACATACCGTGTTCATTCTTTTGTGACTGAGTTACCTCGCTCAGGATGATATTTTCAAGTTCCATCCATTTGCCTGCGAATTTCATGAAGTCATTGTTTTTAATAGCTGAGTAGAATTTCATTGTGTAAATGTACCATATTTTCTGTATCCATTCCTCTGTTGAGTGACATCTGGGTTGTTTCAAGCTTCTGTTTCAAGCTATTATAAATATGGCTGCTATGAACATAGTGGAGCATGTGTCTTTATTACATGTTGGAACATCTTCTGGGTCTATGCCCAGGAGTGGAATAGCTGGGTCCTCAGGTAGTATTATGTCCAATTTTCTGAGGGACCGCCAAACTGATTTCCAGAGAGGTTGTATCAGCTTGCAATCCGACCAGCAATGGAGGAGTGTTCTTCTTTCTCCACATCCTCCCCAGCATCTGCTGTAACCTGAGTTTTTGATCTTAGCCTTTCTGACTGGTGTGAGGTGGAATCTCAGACTTGTTTTGATTTGCATTATCCCTGATGACTAAGGATGTTGAACATTTCTTTAGGTACTTCTCAGCCCTTCGAGTTTCCTCAGTTGAGAATTCTCTGTTGAGCTCTGTTCCTCATTTTTTGATAGGGTTATTTGAATCTCTGGGGTCTAACTTCTTGAGTTCTTTGTATATATTGGATATTAGCCCTCTATCAGATATAGGATTGGTAAAGATCTTTTCCCAATCTGGTAGTTGCCGTTTTGTCCTATTGACAGTGTCCTTTACCTTACAGAAGCTTTGCAATTTCATGAGGTCCCATTTGTCAATTCTTCATCTTAGAGCATAAGCCATTGGTGTTCTCTTCAGGAACTTTTCCCCTGTGTCCATGTGTTCAAGGCTTTTCCCCACTTTTTCTTCTATTAGATTCAGGGTATCTGGTTTTATGTGGAGGTCCTTGATCCACTTGGACTTCAGCTTTGTTCAGGGAGGGTCAGGGAGATAGGAATGGATCAATTTACATTCGTCTACATGTAGACCGCCAGTTGAACCAGCACTATTTGCTGAAAATGCTGTCTTGTTTCCATTTGATGGTTTTAGCTCCTTTGTCAAAGATCAAGTGACCGTAGGTGTGTGGGTTCATTTCTGGGTCTTCAATTCTATTCTATTGATCTACCTGCCTGTCGCTGTACCAATACCTTGCAGTTTTTATCACTACTGCTCTGTAGTACAGCTTGAGGGCAGGGATGCTGATTCCTCCAGAAGTTCTTTTATTGTAGAGAATAGTTTTTGCTATCATGGGTTTTGTGTTATTCCATATGAATTTGAGAATTGCTTTTTTAAGTCTATGAAGAATTGAGTTGGAATTTTGATGGGATTGCATTGAATCTGTAGATTGCTTTCAGCTGGATGGCCATTTTAACTATATTAATCCTGCTAATCCATGAGCATGGGAGATCTTTCCATCTTCTAACATCTTCGATTTCTTTCTCCAGAGACTTGAAGATCTTGTCATACAGTTCTTTCACTTGCTTGATTAGAATCACACCAAGATACTTTATATTGTTTGTGACAATTGTGAAGGGTGTCATTTCCCTAATTTCTTTCTCAGCCTGTTTATCCTTTGAGTATAGGAAGGCTACTGATTTACTTGAGTTAATTTTGTATCCTGCCACTTTGCTGAAGTTGTTTATCAGCTGCAGCAGATCTCTGGCAGAGTTTTTTGGGTCACTTAAGAATACGATCATATCATCTGCAAATAGTGATATTTTTATTTCTTCCTTTCCAACTTGTATCCCTTTGACCTCCTTTTGTTGTCTAATTGCTCTAGCTTGAACTTCAAGTACTATATTGAATAGATAGGGAAAGAGAGGGCAGCCTTGTCTAGTCCCTGATTTTAGTGGGATTGCTTCAAGTTTTCTCCATTTAGTTTGATGTTGGCTACTGGTTTGCTGTATATTGTTTTTACTATGTTTAGGCATGGGCCTTGAATTCCTGATCTTTCCAAGACTTTTATCATGAAGGGATGTTGAATTTTGTCAAATGCTTTTTCAGCATCTAAGGAAATGACCATGTGGTTTTTTTCTTTGAGTTTGTTTATGTAGTGGATTACATTGATGGATTTCTGTGTATTGAACCATCTCTGGATCCCTGGGATGAAGCCTACTTGATCGTGTTGAATGATCATTTTGATGTGTTCTTAGATTCAGTTCCCGAGAATTTTATTGAGTATTTTTTGCATCACTATTCATAAGGGAAATTGATCTGAAGTTTTCTTTCTTTGTTGGGTCTTTGTGAGGTTTTGGTATCAGTGTAACTGTGGTCTCATAGAAGGAATCGGGTAGTGTTCCTTCTGTTTCTATTTTGTGGAATAGATTAAAGAGTATTGGTATTAGGTCTTTTTTGAAGGTCCGATAGAATTCTGCACTGAACCCATCTGGTCCTGAGCTTTTTTGGTTGGGAGACTTTTAATGACTGCTTCTATTTCTTTAGGGGTTATGGGACTGTTTAGATGGTTTATCTGATCCTGATCTAACTTTAGTATTTGGTATCTGTCTAGGAACTTGTCCAGTTCATCCAGATTTTCCAGCTTTGTTGAGTATAGGCTTTTGTAGTAGTATCTGATGATTTTTTGAATTTCCTCAGAATCTGTTGTTATGTCTCCCTTTTCATTTCTAATTTTGTTAATTTGGATACTGTCTCTGTGCCCTCTGGTTAGTCTGCCTAAGGGTTTATCTATCTTATTGATTTTCTCAAAGAACCAACTCCTGGTTTTGTTGATTCTTTGTATAGTTCTTTTAGTTTCTATTTGGTTGTTTTCAGCCCTTAATTTGATTATTTTCTGCCTTCTACTCCTCTTGGGTATATTAGCTTCTTTTTGTTCTAGAGCTTTCAAGTGTGCTGTTAAGCTGTTAGTGTATGCTCTCTCCAGTTTCTTTTTGGAGGCACTCAAAGCTATGTGTTTTCTTCTTAAAACTGCTTTCATTGTGTCCCATAGGTTTGGGTATGTTGTACTTTCATTTTCATTAAATTCTAGGAAGTCTTTGATTTCTTTCTTTATTTCTTCCTTGTCCAAGTTATCATTGAGTAGAGTGTTGTTCAGCTTCCATCTGTATGTGGGTTTCCTGTTGCTGTTGTTGTTGCCATTGAAGACCAGCCTTCAACCGTAGTGATCTGATAGGAGGCATGGGATTATTTCAATCCTCTTACATCTCTTGAGGTTTGTTTTGTGACCAATTATATGATCAGTTTTGGAGAAGGTACCATGATGTGCTGAGAAAAAGGTATATTCTTTTGATTTAGGATGAAATGTTCTATAGATATCTGTTAAATCCATTTGGTTCATTACCTCTGTTAGTTTCACTGTGTCTCTGTTTAATTTGTGTTTCCAAGATCTGTCCATTGATGATAGTGGGGTGTTGAAGTCTCCCACTACTATTGTGTGAGGTGCAATGTGTGCTTTGAGCTTTAGTAAAGTTTCTTTTATGAATGTGGGTGCCATTGCATTTGGGGCATAGATGTTCAGAATTGAGAGTTCTTCTTGGCAGATTTTTCCTTTGATGAGTGTGAAGTGTTCTTCCTTATCTTTTTTGATGACTTTTAGGTGAAAGTCGATTTTATCCGATATTAGAATGGCTACTCCTGCCTGTTTCTTGGGACCATTTTCCTGGAAAATTGTTTTCTAGCCCTTTACTCTAAGGTAGTGTTTGTCTTTAACATGGAGGTGCGTTTCCTGGATGCAGCAAAATGCTGGGTTCTGTTTATGGATCCAGTCTGTCAGTCTATGTCTTTTTATTGGGGAACTGAGCCCATTGATGTTAAGAGATATTAAGGAATAGTGATTGTGGTTCCTGTTATTTTCAATGTAATTTTTTTGTTTGTGTGGCTATCTTGTTTTGAGTTTGTTGAAAGATTACATTCTTGCTTTTTCTAGGGTGTAGTTTCCCCCCTTCAGTTGGCGTTTCCATCTATTATTCTTTGTAGGGCTGGGTTTGTGGAAACATACTGTGCAAATTTGGTTTTGTCATAGAATATTTTGGTTCCACCATCTATGATAATTGAGATTTTTGCTGGGTATAGCAGCCTGGGCTGGCAGTTGTGTTCTCTTAAGGTCTGTGTGAGATGTGCCCAGGATCTTCTAGCTTTCATAGTCTCTGGTGAGAAGTCCGGTATAATTCTGATAGGTCTGCCTTTATATGTTACATGACCTTTTTCCTTTACTGCTTTTGATATTCTTTCCTTATTTTGTGTATTTGGTGTTTTGACTATAATGTAGCAGGAGGAATTTCTTTTCTGGTCCAATCTATTTGGAGTTCTGTAGGTTTCTTGTATAATTATGTTCTTCCCTCTCTTTAGGTTAGGGAAGTTTTCTTCTATAATTTTGTTGAAGATATTTACTGGTCCTTTATGTTGGGAGTCTTCACTCTCTTCTATACCTATTATCCTCAGGTTCTGTCTTCTAATTGTATCCTGGATATCCTGGATGTTTTGAGTTAGGAGTTTTTTGCATTTTGTGTTTTCTTTGACTGTTGTGTCAATGTTTTCTATGGTATCTTCCACACCTGAGATTCTCTCTTCTATCTCTTGTATTCTCTTGTGATGCTTGCATCTGTGACTCCTGATCTCTTTCCTAGGTTTTCTAACTCCAGGGTTGTCTCCCTTTGTGATTTCTTTATTGTTTCTATTTCTATTTTTAGCTCCTGGATAGTTTTGTGCATTTCCTTTGTCTGTTTGATTGTGTTTTCCTGTAATTCTTTAAGGGATTTTTGTGTTTACTCTTTAAGGGCTTCTAGTTGTTTACCTGTGTTCTCTTGTATTTCTTTAAGAGAGTTATTTATTTCCTTCTTAAAATCTTCTATCATTATCATGAGATGTGATTTTAAATCTGAGTCTTGCTTTTCTGGTGTGTTGGCGTATCCAGGGCTTGCTGTGGTGAGAGAGCTGGGTTCTGATGATACCAAGTAGCCTTGGTTTCTGTTCCCTTGCCTTTCATCATTTGGTTATTTCTGATGTTAGCTGGTCTTACTCTCTCTGACTGTGGCTTGTCCTTCCTGCAAGCCTTTGTGTCAATACTCCTTGAAGACTAGTTCTCTCTGAGAGGAGTTTGGGTTTGGAGAGCTGTGGTAAAGGGTCAGCTCTGGGTTGCAGACAGAAACCAGAAGGATCTAGTCACCAGCTGTCCCTTGGTTCCTGTGTCCTAATGGCTCTGCAAGGGTCCCTCTTGATCCAGTGAATTTGAACAGAAGTATTGATCTTGCCTGTGCTTGAAGGTGTATCGGCACTCTTGGGATACCAGTTCTCTCCTGGCATTATTTGAGTATGGAGACCTGTGTCACAGGATCCGCTCCCCAGCCACCGAAAGAAACCAGAAGACCACTCCTCAGTCCCTGTGTCCTGGGGATTCCAGGTGGGTCCCTCTGAGCAGACAGACTTGCCCACACTCCTGGGAGTCTAGCTTTCTCCCAGCACTATTTGGCTATGTAGCCCTGGTGGCCCAGACAGAGGTCTCCCACCACCGATGGAAACCAGAAGGCTCCGTCCTCCAACTATTCCTCAGTCCCTATGTCCCAAGGATTCCAGGGGAGTCCCGCTGAGCAGTGGTGCTTGTCTTACCCCCTCTCACGGGCTTTTCCGCACTCCTGGGAGGCTAGCTTTCTCCCAGTGCTATTTGGCTATGGAACCCTGGTGGCCCAGACAGAGGTCTCCTGCCACAGATGGAAACCCTAATTTTTTTTATTATTAATCATTTTATTTGTTTACATTTCAAATGATATTCCCCTTCCCGGTTACCTCTCCACAAACCCCCATCCCATCTCCCTCTTCGTCCTCCCCTTTGCCTCTATGATGTCCTCCACCCACTCACCCACTCCTGTCTCACCACTCTGGGGCTCCTCTACATTTTTGTATTCTCTGTCTTAACATTAAGTCTTCTTTTTTTTTTTTTTTTTTTTAAGAAAATAAATTATTTTTCATACACTATGTTCTGATCATGGTTTCCCCTCCCTCATGTCCTCCCAAGTCCTCCTCACCCTTTAAACTCCATGTGATCTTTCATTCTTAAAAAAACAAACAGGCAAATCTCTGAGAACTGAGGGCATCTCACCTGCCAGTCTTCTCAAGCAAGGTTCGTCTAGCTCTATCACTACTCAAGTTAAGTCCAACCTCTTTGACCATCAAACTTCTCCTTGATTGATACCCCTGGTCACTTGGTTGTTGGTTTTCTCTTTCTCTCACCATTCTGCTACTCCTCTTTCTCTCTCAGTCTGTAAGACTTGTCTCCCATCTCAAGTCAGTTCCAAGCGCTCTTTATATTCTCTGCTGCCAGGTCTTTCCTGACCCTTTAAGTTAAGAGGCACTGTTGCTCATAAGTCTAATCCATTTCCCCCAAATCAGTGAGCATCTTGCAGGTAAGATCAAGAATATACATTGAACCATACTGGATCTCCTAAAGTCCTCTGACATATGTGCTAAAATAGCACATTCTTAAAGACCTTTTATGAAGATCCATTGAAGGAATGAAGAACAAGAGAATTATCCATTTTCATTAAAACTCTTCATAAGAGTTTCAGTTTTATTTTAAATATTTAAATTTAGGACTGGGGAAGGAACTGAGTAGTAGAAACTTGCTTAGCAAGCATGAATCTCTGGATACGATTCCTGCCATGTAAGGGGAAAAATAACTTATAGTGTGACTTATAATTGTCTCCTTACCATCCATTTTTTTTTCTTTTAAAGGTTTTAATGGGGCTTCCTGCTTTGAAATTCAACCAATGGGTTTCTCGGCATCTCTCAATAAATGACAACTAGTTACCGATACTTCATTACACCTGTTTCCATTAGAACTCTAAAGAGAAGGAAATACATAAATAACACCTTTACTCTACATTACCTATTAGAATTTTTATGATAAAATATCTAAGCTAATAAAAACTTAAGTTCTACTAGAACAGAATACCTGCACACATATGAAAGTCAAGTCTATTTTTTTTTTAATTTTGCAGTCTAAACAGTTAGATACAATGACTAAGTACATGATAGACAACATTCTTGATTGAAAATCATGACAAAGCATGATATGGAATGACAACCGCAAGGCACGACGGGGTTAGGAACTTGAAAACCTACAGAGTTAAAACTTGGAGAATATGGGAAATTGTGCATGTGCAAAGTGAAAAAAGGAAAAGTAAATTGTGTAACGTGAACAAGCTTAGTAGAAGTCATTCTTTCTTTTTGCTATGAAGTGGCAAAGTCTTGTGGCATCTGATTTCCACCTACCTCTTCACCACCTATTGTCTTGCTTTGCTATGCTTTCCTCCAGGGCTGCCTGCTCTCTGCAGCATTCTCTCTCTGTTCTTTGGCACTCAGCTGAGGAGGTGCTGTGTTTGAAATGCATCCAGACCTTGCCGAACAATACCTACACCATTATACCACAAGTGTCCACCTTGCAGAAAAAGTGTCTGAAAGTATCGGGTGCGTAAGTCAACTTAGACTTACTGTACTTTCTGTGCAAATAGTATCTCTTTGCCAGAAAGTCTCCCTGCCCTCCATAGGTCATTTTTCATCTTTCAATTTAAGGTCCCCTTCCACAATGGGACAATTCTATAGTCAGTAAGCTTTCCTTCATTGACCCAAATCCTCTTATAATGTTTCCAAGTATGTTTTATGGGATCCTTGAATTAATGATTTTCCACTGCATCTGAAGCCCAATAAGGCAACTATGGAACCAAATTTTAGTAGTATTAGAACCTCATAATGCATGGCAGATGTCAAACATTTATAGGATTAATAATTTAATTCTTAAAGAGCATATAAGGGCATATAAGATTTCTCAGTGATTAAATTGCTACATTTCACTTCCAAATTATATAGTTGATAATTAAAATAAAATAAAACATGGTATACTGGTCTTTTCTACATTTTCTACATTAGTTTTTCATTTTTGCTTGATTCATCATTGCAGTGATATAATTATTTTCACCCTCAAAGTTTATTGTTAAAATAATAGATTAATAATTGGTTTTAGCGTCTTTAAACAAAGAAGCATAAATATTTATTTATTCATTTAATCATCCATCAAATTAGTAAAAGTTTAACACAGGCTTTCTACACAGGTTGATAGAATTTTCAAATGTATGCTTATTAAATAGTGAAGTTAATACAAAATTCAGTAATGAAGACAGGTTGATTATAACTGTAAACCAGTCACTTATACACTTAGGACTTGTACAGCTTTTAATTCATCAAAGGAAATAATTAGCACACTGTGGCAGCGAGTGATGGAATTTATTCATTTGAAGGGCCATGGGTTTCCTGTCATTAAAACTACATCATGTCCTTCCTTTTCTATTAAACTCCCTCGAAAGGTAGTAAGAAGTCACCAAGAGGAAATGAAGAGGTTTTTTGGCAACGTTCTCCTACAATGATTTAATACTTTTAAAAGATAGCAAGCCCATAACATATGCCAACAAGTGTATTATAGAAGACGAGAGGCCCAATTACCACGTTATTTCTTTTATTTGAAGTTTCGTTTGTGACTCAATTAACTGCGATTTGCAAAGTTGTCTCAATAAATTTAAGCTGCTTTTTGAAAGTTAATGTCCTTTTTGGTTTTAATTAGTAATACTGGGCTACAGCGAAGGACTAGATACAGATTCTATGATACAGCATAAAGATTTATATTCCTAAGGCTGTTACTTTTCTCCTGGAACGATCAGTGGCAACTTATTAGCCACAGAATCATTGTAGTTAAAGCTCAGACACATTTCCCTGCCTCGCTGAAGAATTCTTCAGGGAGATAAATAGCAAATCCTGATATTTGTTCTATTTAAATAAGTCTAAGGATTGATGTGACTCCATGCCAAATGCAAGAATTATATATAGCTCCTACTCCTAATGAATGTTATCCAGTTTGGAAAGATTTTCCTAGCATCTAAAATAGGCCTGTGTGGGAGGCAGAATTGGCCTCTCATGTCCAGAAGTGGGTGGTCCTTTGAAGCCACAATCAATGGTTAACTTGGGTAAAGGTTTTAGTCACAGAGCTCCATGAAGGCCTTTGGAAGAGAAGGGGAATTCACACAACGTCTGGGCGATTTGACCCAAATGTAAACAAACACTTGGCGCGAACGCTTCACTCAACTCCATATATTCCGTTTGAATAGAATACACTAAGAAACAAGAATGCCCCTATGCTGAACAGGAAATGAATCAGCAACACCACAACCTCTGAATACTTGGTTATAGCTTAAGTCAAAAGGATATTCTTTAAGATAACACATCACAGTTTTATCAGTACTTACAGGTAGCTCAGGAATTTATTTTAGGCCAAATTGTATTTAAAAACTGTTATATTCAGATTATGAATTCTCCTCACCCAGTCCCTCCTGTTATCAGTATCTCGTCTGGTTCCTTGTAAAACTGAGATGTTGGCATTTAATACAACATTTAAAAACAGCCATTTCATTATTAAAATTTTCTCTTTAAAAGAAAAGTTTTGTTTTCAGTGCAGCATATGTTTTATGGAATTTCTTTGGCTACAACATCAATTGTAGGATTATTTTCTCTGAGCCCCTTAAACCAGACACTAAGATTGCTGCTGAGTTTGGAAAATTAAGATGTAAGCTCAGAGCCTGGTGAGTTCCCATATCGTTCTCCTTTCATTTGGAAAGGTAGAACGGGGCTAGAGAGAGACCCATAAAACAGCCTTTACGACTCTCTCCGCGACAGATATGGAAACTCATGCTCCAACCCCTTTGCCCAGCTTCTGCGACTGCATTTCCGCAGGAAGAAAGAGAAGGGATTACAAAGACGATAATGTAGCCTTAAATCACTCTTCTCACCCTTTGCCTTCTTGTGGGAGCCCTGGACTTTTATGACATGGCCCTCATATTGTGTAGTGTGGCACAACAGAAAACACAACTTGCTTGACCCTTCCTCAATAAAAAATCATTTTGTCTGACATCCTATAAACGCTATGCACATGTCCATTCTAAGCTGAGTGTCTCCTCCAATTGGCCACAGCGAAGTAGTGTGAATGCACACTAGAGATCTGTTTCAGCACAGCTCACAAAGAACTGGTAACTGAAAATTACTGAGGCACCATTCCCAAGCCTGAAGCGGACTGTCAATCATTAATGTGGAAAAAAAAAAAAAAAACTGAAACAAAACCACAAGTGTGGATCCTAGTGGCATGGAAGATAAAGCATTAAGTTGCCTTCGAATTCTGTTATATGCTCTATAAATTACAATTAAAGTGTTCTTAAAATAAAAACATAATGTGATCCACTATTCTAGTCCAGATTTGTACCATGCCAACTAGATGACAAGAAAGCAGGGCTTGTGTGTCTGAGCATGTGCAGAAAAGGCTGCACAGTCTCTGCTCTCCACTGCCTGACCTTATGATTAGACCGGTCTAATGAGATGGAGAATCCAGGACTCATGGCTAGTTAACATACTTTGCATACACAGTTCCTCTGCTCCTTGCATTCTCTGCTATGAACATATAAACACAAAGCCTTCATGAACAGGTACGGGTTATGAGGCTGTTTCTCATAAAATATTCCATGCTATGTATCATCTAGTGGTTACCAAGTTTAACAAAATTGAGGACAGTATTTCTAAGTATACTACCTTTCAGTTTCTAGCCTTGTTTCTAGGTCATAAAGAGAGATTTTGCCCTCCAAAATGAAAATAAATTGTTATATAATATGTTGTATAAATAAATGTTTCTTCTAATTAACATATGAGCATCTCTCTAATCCTTGTAACTGATAAATCAAATAATTTTTTACAGAAAAAAATGCCATGATCTATATTTTTCCTGTGATTTAAAACTATTACATTAATTATAAATAAATATTTAATTATTTTATAATGAAAACACAGCGCTAATTAAAAATAGAAAAGCCTAGGTTTTTCCATGTAGAAATGTAATTTTATATGTGCTCTTAAATGTTTTATGCCTCAGTTTCTCCTCTGACAAAACGGCTAAGAAAACAGCAAAAATATGGGGAGACCAAAAATAACAATAGTTATTTTTTATAATTGACTTAAACCTAAACTTTTACCATCAATATACACAGAAGTCAGATATTCTGTCACAACACAACACACACACACACACACACACACAATTCTTTTAACTTACATAACAGGAAATAAATCTAGATTAGTTTATAAAGCAAAGTATAAATGGACAAGAATTATTTTCTAAAGGCTTGGTATTATATATTAGAGCATATAATAAGTTATATTTATAAGTAATTCCTTTCCTGAATATAACAGTAGCTCTATCCTTTATAAAGCTAAATATGTAAACACACACACACAAACACTGTTAAGACTTGTAAAATATTTAGAAGACCTCATTCACACATACATTGTAGCGGTTTCCAGTCCCTCAAGCATGCTGTGTAGATCTGGTCTTAAAGAAAAGCAATTCTTCATCAATTATGGTTAAGGATTCCCAAACTGAAACACATGTGGGTGACCATCATTCAAGGGGCCAGTCCACCCTTGCTGGGTGGGGGCGGGGCAGGGAAGAGGAGATAAATGGCCCACATGATTGATTTCAACTAAGACCAAAATCTTGGAGGACAATTATTGGATTTACTGTTTGTTTTTTCAATGTTTTAGAAGTTGGGGTCCTAAAAAAAAGTGCTCCTAAAAATCAAAGAAGTGAGTGTCAGCTAAGTAAAATAGTTTATATAGATGCATACACACACATATATTTATATACATAATATATATAATATATATATTTTACATATGTATTGTGTTTTTCTAAAATTTTTAAATTTAGCTTACCTGACACAAAGCATTGGCATTCATCCCTGGTGAAACTGTCAGCCTTTAAACTTAAAGGTAAGCCTGGTGCTAAACACAGTTCAGTTCGTGTTCCACCATACACATGTCTAATATACATTTTAAAGTTTCAGTGTTAAAGTACTTTAAGTTTGCAGCCACCTTTATCATTTGCCCTTTCTTTCAGAAAAGCTAATTCTTTCCATTTTGTCTTGAGAGAGGTATTACATCTAATTAACATATCAACTTGTCTCCCCCTGTAACTGACAAATGCTAAATGCTTTATCAGTCTGGCACCAAAAACGATGTTGTCTCAGGCTTTCCCAGACTGCCCTGTCTGAAACACTGCATGAAAAGCTTTAATGATCATATAGTAGGTGGGAACTTTAACCTTCTTTGTCCTGGGTCAATTGAGTAGGTAATTTAGAAAAGTCAGCTCCACTTGTAATCCACTCAAAAGGAAACTTAGATTTACACAGCTTTTTGGTCATAGAAATAGTACAGGGCTATGTAGAAAAGCAAAACAGGACACAATTATACTAGGTATCACTTTCCATTTATTTAATAATACTGGGTAAAATATTAAAATAAGAACAAAAGGTATAGCATATGTGACATCTTTTTTATGTTGTACGCTTTTCTTCTCAATAGAGGAGAAATTAAATTATAAATTTAAATGTAAATGAGTAAGTAATTGGGAGTTGATTATATGCCTGAAACTACATGAATTATTATTTTACTTACGCACACCCAAAATATCATTTTATGTATTCTCAAAATGACCCGCTAAAAGGCAGACACTTATGACCACATGATCGCTAACACTTGTACAGTTAGGTCTTCAGACCTGGTAGCTCACTAATATCTACCACTTATTAACTACATAACCTAAAGCATCATATAGTGAGTTCACTTCCTGATACATCAGATTTTCCCATCCTTAAAGAAGAAATGATACAGTGTCCACCTTGCAGGGATGATGTGAGGGGCAGAAGATGTACAAATACATGTTCCATGGGAGGGAATTTTTGCTGATCTTTCTCAGATAATGAAACAGAGGCTGTAAGAGATTTTAAATTTTGTCCAACTACAGTTAAGTGGCGGGACAGAGGTCTCTAGACCTGCCTGTTCTTCTGGAGTCTCCAGATTAGTTTTTTACAAAAAAGGCAGAGAAAATCAGATGTACATCCCCCTGATTTAGAAGTGGGACATAGGAACATTCAAGACTTCCCAGTGGTAAAGCAAGAGATAGACTTCCAATTTAACAGAACACTCCTGGGGGTGTGTGGAGAAGCCAAGAGCAAGCCAGGAGCAAGCCAGGAGCTTCCAGCCATCTGGAAGAAGAGATAGAGTTGTGGACAGAGGTTCCAGGGACAGGCTCAGATGCGGGTGACACACACCAACCAATCCTACATAGCCACCATATCACTCTTTCTGTCACTGTGACTGACAGTTGAAATCACATGCTGATCATATTCCATCAGGGCCAAAAGATGGAATTTGTAAAAACAGAATTATCTTCCAAAGCGTGTACCACTCCAAACATACCAGCTTCTGCAAGTGAGCCTCTCTAAATTATGGATAATCATTTTAAACTGTATTACTTTGAGGTTAGTGCCAATTTTCTCTATATCACCAGTGAGAGCTGGCATAGTCTGGCCCTGGCTAGTCTCATTAAGTATCTTTTTACCTTGCAGCAGCTAATCCACCTCCATCCATTTAGGGGCCCTTTCCAGGCACGGGGCTTTTAAAGATGTTCTGCCCATTGTTTAGACCACTCTTTACAACTAAAATATCCTCTACCAACTTTTGTATTGTAGCTCAAGAGTCACTTGCTAAAGGAAGCCCTGGGGCAAAAAAAGAACCTCATAGAGGACTGTTTGGAAAACAAAAAACAAGTGAGCTGGAAAAATGTAACCATTTGGTTTTTCTATGTCCGTCCCAGTTCTAGAATAATGACACCAAGGCTTATTTATTTATGAATAAATGTCTAAGCTGGGCAGTGGTGGCGCACGCCTTTAATCCCAGCACTCGGGAGGCAGAGGCAGGCGGATTTCTGAGTTCGAGGCCAGCCTGGTCTACAGAGTGAGTTCCAGGACAGCCAGGGCTATACAGAGAAACCCTGTCTCGAAAAACCAAAAAAAAAAAAAAGCATGAATAAATGTCTAGACCCTAAGCTAGACTTCTTCTCCTCAAGTAGCTCAATTATCCTGTTTATACTATCCCACCTCTGCCACATGGGGGTTATCTCTCCACAGTTTCAGACATCTGACTTCCTGGGAGTCAGTCAGGATGGAGAATCTTCCCAGGCCTGACTATTTCCCAGAGTTTCTCTCTCTCTCTCTCTGCCAGATGTCCCACCTTTTAATCCAGCCTCAGTTTATTGACCATCAACATTTTATTGACAAGCAATGCTTCCACACAGTAAACAAGAGATTATCCCTACAGGGAAAGGAGAGCAAGGGAACAGTGAAAGCAATGCGAATGCGAGAGTCAGGTACATAATGAAATATTTATAAATACATTTATATTTATATAAACTATATACAAATAACATATATTTATAAATAAATACATGTGTTTAACAAATAAATAAATTATAAATAAAAATATTCATAAATAATAAATACATGTACAAAAATAAAAATGTTACAGTAAAATCCATTAATTTATCTAATGAATATATGCTAATAAATGAGCCACATTTTCTCCTTTCTTTCTCCTCATTTTCTTTCCTGTTCTTCATTCCCTTTGCCCTCTTTTTCCTTTCCTCTTCCTTTTTTCTCTAAATGTGTTCTAATAGATTGTATTATTTATTTATTAAGCAAATTGCCCTATGTAGCAATTACTTAGCCCTGAGCATGCTTAAGTGAGGACGAGTTCCTGCTTGTATCATTCATTTCCTTCGCTAATATGATTCACAGCCATCCCCCAGCAAGCCTGTGAGCTCCAGGACCTGCCACCAAGGATAACATTGATGTTTACTTGTTTCGGTTGTTTGATCTGAATCTTCCATAAAGTCCAGCTCATAGAAATAATTAATGAACATCTATTAAACAAGTCACAAATAAATCAGTTAGAAAGAAATTTAACATTAGTATTGTGGTTTGAATATAAAATGTTCCCCACAAACTCATTGGTTAAATCCTCAGTTCCTAATTGGTGGTCAAGCTTACACTGGCCTACGTGAAGAATGTAGGTCAGTAGGAAGGTCAGGATTGGTCCTTGGCTTCTTGCTCATTCTCTACTCCAACCTCACCTGCAGAGTTACATTATCCATGCCATCTCACCAGAATGATGTTCTGCCCAGACACATTGGGCCCAGCCACTGTGGTCTGAGCCCTCTGAAACTGTGAGCTCAAGTAAATCTTTCTTCTTTTGTTTCTGTCAGGTATTTTGTCACAACAAGGGGAAAACTAGTTATTACAGCCAACATACTCCTAAAGCAGTTTGATAGAACATGAAAATAGAAGGTCCCAAACACTAACTAAAGATAGAAAGGACTAGAATCCACCTGTCAAGACTTCTCCATAGCTAAATCTTGCATGCCTCTCCACAATCATGATGAAGGGGAATTCTGAGAGTATGAGGCTGTAGAGATTTCTAAATTTCCCAAAAGTAAAGAAACAGGTGAAAGTGTGGGGGTGGGGAGGGAGAGAGGGTATATACTTTGAATCATGCCTTCTGATAACTAGCACTGAGCCACTCATAACTTGTGTTCTTTCTCAATAGGAAAGACAAAACAGAACTCCGTCCTCTAGTACATAAATCTTTTGCTACTTGTACTTGTTATGGTAATCAAACCACAAAATAACTTTAAGTTCTTAAATGAAATAAACAAGCAGTCACGGCATGTGTAATTAAATCTGGCACCAAAAATAATGGAAAAATTAGATTATGCAAATATTAATTAGTGAGAATGAAATTGACACAAGAATCAAAAAACACAGCAAAAATTGGATAGATGATTGAATAGCTCATAGAAGATATTATAAAAAATATTTCAACTGTATCAAGTACCAAAGATCAGAGGCAGATAAAAGCCTCCTAAGAAGGACAATGCTCACTCATTGATATAAGAGGAATTCCAGATCTTATCAAAATTAAATTAGACAAGCAGAATAAATGACCAGAGCCCAAACCAGATGTGGATTCTCTAAGCCAGAAAGGAGTGATGGAAAACAAGAGAAGCAGGATTGTATTGAGCATAATAAACAAGGAATGCTGAAGCCCTATTTGCTTTTCAGAATCATTCTCTCACTCTAATCCCAGATATCCTCCTGCTACACAGAGAGCTCAAAATCATAGAGAGCTGGGTCAGGGTGTAGCCCGTGGTTGGACACTTGCCTAGCAGGTGTGAGGTCTTGGATTTAATCTGTAGTGTTGCAAAAAGAGGAAATATAATCATGAAACAAGACCACAGGCAAAAACACTACACTAGAAAGTGGTTTGCTGCTGCATTCTAGCTAAAGTACACCAGTTTGTTGCGCAAATGGACTTACACAGAACTATGTAATTTTTTGGAATTATAACATCTATTACACCAGAGTGCTTTCATCAATATTAATAGCATGAAAGGGCCTTCCATATTAATAAAACGAAGCAGTCTCTCTATTGCTTGATGTCTTTTATGATCACACACACACACACACACACACACACACACACACACACACACACACACTTTGGTTTGCCTAATAAAGCTTATTTCTGGACTCACCAAAATGTCATTCACCATATTTTTTTGTAGTTTCCTTGACAAGCTCAGATAGTACCATTTTTAAAAAATTGTCTCTGTGTGTGCAGTGAATACATACTATGTATGCACATATGGGGGTGTGTACATGCGTGTGTATAGACATGGATTCATATCAGGTATTTTTCTGAATTGTGTTCTGCCTTTTCTTTTTTTGAGACAGGATTGCTCACTGAATCTGGAGCTCACCTATTATCTCGCCTTGCTGGGCAGCAAGCTCCTGTGCACCCCTTCTCTACCTCTCATTGCAACTGTCCAATTAAGCCTTTGTAAATGATAAGCACTTCAACTAAGATTTTTTTTTAAATTCATCTTACTGTAAAGGCATTTTAGTTGAATAAAACATATTAAATAGTGTATTTATCATGTAATGAAGTTAAATAATGTTTAAGAAAAGTATTACACCACAATATAAATTCCTCCTGGTAAGTGTGTGTGTGTGTGTGTGTGTGTGTGTGTGTGTGTGTGTATTTATATAATTCACATTAGTTTTGCTTAATTATTGATTATCTGAGGTTTTTATTCCTAACTTATATTTAGGAATATTTTCACTTTCTGTGGAACTTTGGCTTTACTGTGACTTTAAAACTTTCAAGACTTTAAATATGATTCTATTTCCAGTTCTCATTCCTTACATAAGGACCTTGCAGGTCACCACCATATCTTATCAGTAAGTTAAAAAGATAGACAAGCTGAAAAGTCAAAAGCACTTCTTAGATCGGACTCCTAGAGCAAGAGAGGTGAGGGTTACAGTCACAGGGCATGTGCCAAGCTTTTCCTCCCTGCAATAGACTATTGAACAGAATGACGTTTGAGGAAGGGCTTACTTCAGCTTTTGGTTGCTAGGGAATTTTAGTTCACCATAGTGGGAAGGCCTGGCCTAACGCACTATAGCAGGAGATGAAACAAAGTTTCTGCACATCACAACAAATAGGACTCAGAGAGCAAGGATGGAACCAGAAAGGGGTATGATCTTGAAAGCCTGAAACAATAACTCCTCTCCTGCAGCCTTCAAAACAGTGCCTTGCCCCATCTTCCTTACAGTATGCCCAATACACTTGGGGGACCAGGTCATGGTAGAAACTGGAAACTGGGCAACCAAACTGGGCAAATCATAAGAAGATGCTCATCTCTATAACTTCTTCAAAGGACATGTATTTATTTTTGTTTTAAGCACATTAGAGTTTTGCCTAAATGATTAAGTAAATATGCCATGAAAATACAGTGCTCAGAAGCACAACCATCTGGATGCTGGAACCTAAACCTGGTCTCAGAAAGCACAATAAGTGGTTTTAACTGCCGAGTCTTCCCTCCATCCTATTTATCTCTAAGAACTTACCAGGGTTTTCATAAGAAATATTGGGAACCATGTTCTTGTAATTATGGCAAAGAAAAAGAAAACATAAGCTTTGGAGGGCCACCTGGGCAGGCCTTCAGAAGAACCCATTCAAGTGAGCCTATAGAGTTATATTTTTCAAAACCTATTTTAATAATGGTTCTGAAATGCTTGAACCTCCCTTATAGCCCACCGACCAAAGATAGGGAAGGAAAATGACTAATAGGACAAGGGGGACATGGGCCTGTTTAGAAGTAGTTCCATGGGGCAATTCCAATCTCCATTGTCTGTAGTCCAGTCCACTAGTGAAACACCAAACATGAATCAGCAGCAGCTTGATACAGAAGAAATCAAGAGGCTCTGCTGATTTGCAGGAGTCCCCTGAAACAGCAAAAAGCAGTTGGAACACCATCAGAAGTTCTTTGGTGCATTTCTCTCTATGATGTTCTGACAAGGGAAGGTCATCAAAGAAATCAAAGTGAACCAATGCCAGAGCATCGTCAACAAAGGCCAATGTCAACTAAAATCAATGAAGACTAAGGAAGACCAGCAAGGTGAACCAATGCCAGAGAGTTATCCACTGTCTGTTGGGTTATATGTATACTCTTTCCAAGCATGGTGTGTCCTCTCAAGCATCTGCTCTAGCGAAACAGCACATGCCCTTTCACCTGGCAGCTTCCAGAAAAACTGCATGTGTCTGTTCTCTGCAAAACATCCTCCCACATATCTGCTTCAGGAAGAAATCCTCCCAGGTGTCTACTTCAGCAAAACATCCTCTCATAAGATAGTTCCCAGAAAAACACCACATGACCTAACTGGGTCCCCATCAAAACCATAAATTCTCACTTCAAGAGCTTAACCCTCTTGGGTGTTATCAGAATTGAGGTGACCAACTCCAGTTCCACCTTGCTGTTCTGTTCCACCACTGCTTTTGAGAGGCAGGAGCTGAAAAATGCTTGTAAATAGGTCAAAACCCAGTGGCATGGACTCACTTGAAACTGGTAAGGCTAGAGAATGCTTCTTATCCCCCACTTCACCACTTCCTGTCCTGATACTTCAAAAACTACAAGGAGAATGGATGGGTTTGAAGCTGTAACATGCCATACTGCCAGGACCTGCCTCCAAAACAAAATACTGCAGTAAGTAGGCAAAACTAGAGGTTTAGAGGGATGTTTTTAAATAAGCAAAGCTAAAGCTTGCCATGATGAGTGACACCTATCATCTCAGCTCTTGGGTGATTGAAATAGGATGATTTGATGGGAGTTTGAGGCCAGTATGGGCTAAGATAGTGAGTTCTAGGCCAGCCTCAGCTATACAGTGAGACCTTGTGTCAAAAAGAAATCACATAACAACAATAGCAACAAAGAAGAGACTTAATTTGGAAAAATAAATGAAAATACAGAAAAAAACTAAATATACACAAATAAATATTGTGATTTTTCTCTATATGGAGTAATTTTACATTATCTTTTTTAATGTACATGCATTCATATTTTTTGAGACAAAGTTTCAATCTCAATACCAAATTTGCCTGAATCTTACTACTGTACCCCTGGCTAGACTAAAACTCATGGCAATCCATGAGCACTGGAATACAGGTATTAGACACTGTGTCTGGAAAGAGTTTCTAAAATTCTTTTTTTTTTTTTTTTTTTTGGAAAAAAGAAAAGATAAAAATTAGAAAAATCTGAACAATGCTTGTTTTCAAGCAGAAGTGATGGAGGCAGAGAACACACTACCATTTGTGTCTGTGAGCTGAATCAAAAACCACTCACGTACACATTTGGCAAATATTTATTGACTTACTAACTTGTAACAGGCAAGAAAATGTGAAAACTAAAGACGATAGGGTGATTAAAGGTATAGGAGAAATGATTTCATTCTCACTAAAGTAGAAAGTAGAGTCCATGGCTACCATGAGGTTAAGATAATTGAGAATTAATATATAATATATATTGTGTATATTATATAATATATTATATATCAATATATATGAAACAATCCTCTCTCTCTTTTTTTAATCCAGGAGCAAAAGTAGAGAGATAGAGTGGAGG
>CM052719.1:42956974-42978447 GCA_028551405.1 Uromys caudimaculatus
AAAGGAAAGGAAAGGAAAGGAAAGGAAAGGAAAGGAAAGGAAAGGAAAGGAAAGGAAAGGAAAGGAAAGGAAAGGAAAGGAAAGGAAAGGAAAGGAAAGGAAAGGAAATTACTAGGATGCATAGAGACAACAGAAAGGTCCTGGAGTTAAGTCATGAGTTGGCAGTAGAACTCTGGAATCAAAAACCTTGGTACAGGCAGGTATCACAGAACACAAATTCTCTGAAATGGTGAAACAGTGACTGAAGACCAGAAGCACAGTAGGGTTACTTATGGAAACCACCTTTACTCTATCTAGTAGAGTTGAACTTCATTGGAGAGAAAAGAATTAACCTGCCACACCTCCTCTCTGACTCTGAAACTCAAAAGTTATTTTTAAAATATAATTAGGATTTTGAAACCACTCAGACTGACTACATCAACTGTCAAATGACAGACTGAAGCATCAACTGTCATTGACTTTTTTTTTTTTTTAGGTTTTCCATTTCTTGTGAGTACAGTATAGTTCTCTTACTAGCAAGCTGGTGGCAATTCTTCAACTGGGTGCCATATTCTGGGTTTCACATTCCATTTCAGTTAGCAAATCTGTCAACTAAATAGACACAATTAAATGGCTCATCGACAATCAAAGGATCCTCCCTGGAGCTCAGGCACTCCATCTGAGCTGGTTGATTTTCTGCTCTCTGCCTTGGTCATTGCTCAGAAGGAATGATTAGTGCCTGAAGTACAAAGACACTGGCTTGGTTGTTTGGGCAGTAATTGTCTCTCTTCCTTGAAAGGAGCCCTTAAATTGCTTCTATGTTTAGAAACAAGATTGCTCTGTTGTTCCTATTGGTCAGAGAGACTTACCTCTTAGAGCTGCTATTTGACTGATGAACAGACATTTGTTGAACACAAGCTAAAGACACAGGAACCCTTATTTGAATGCATGCCTATTGAGGCCATTATGACTTTTCTATGAGAACATTAATTGTGGGGCTGTTACTGCCTACTAGCACTTTGACTAAACATAATGGCGATCTCACATTCCTGGTTGTTTTTTGTTTATTTTGATTCTTGCAGAACAGGACATTCATCTCTTGGCCTTTAAGCATGCTAACAAGTACTCTACCAGTGGATTCTATCTCCAACCAAGTTTCTGATTTATTTTATTGAATAAGGAGAGTTTTTTTTAATTTTTATTTTTTGATGCTTTATTTATATTTCCAATGTTTCCCCCTTTCTAGGTCTTCTGTTTGGAAACCCCCTATCCCCTCCTCCTCCCTCCCTCTATGAGGGTATTCCACTTCCCACCCACCAGCCCACCCACTCCCATATTCCCACCTTGACATTCCCCTTTACTGGGTCCTCTAACACCCTCAGGCCCAAGGGCCTCTCCTCCCCCTGATGGCCAACAAGGCCCTCCTCTGCCACACATGTGGTCTGTCTGAATCATGGGTGCCTCCATGTGTATTCTTTGGTTGGTGGTCCAGTCTCCAGGAGGACCGGGGGTCAGGCCATTTGATACTGTTGCTCCCTCCATTGGGCTGCAAACTCCTTCAGCTCCTTCAGTCCCTTCTCCAACTCCTCCATCTGGGATCTCACTCTCAGTCCAGTGGTTACTGTAAAGTGAAACTTGGGTATTCCTGACTTTTGGGCTAATATCCACTTATCAGTGAGTACATACCATGTTCGTTCTTTTGTGACTGAGTTACCTCGCTCAGGATGATATTTTCAAGTTCCATCCATTTGCCTGCAAATTTCATTAAGTCATTGTTTTTAATAGCTGAGTAGTACTCCATTGTGTAAATGTACCACATTTTCTGTATCCATTCGAATGAGGAGAATTTATTTGTTAAAGAAAAAGTCTCTTGAGCCAACATACAAAAAGTAAATCCCAACTTAATAACCATCAGTTGCATAAACAGAGAGGAAAATAGGGTCAGCCACATTTAATATGCATATGGCTGTGTCTGAAAGAGTTCCTATGCCATTCATCCATACCTGCCTCAGAGAAAGACACCAGAATACTGATTCATCCTAGCAGCTAGAATCTCTCTTGGGGGATAGTGTGAGTGTTCTTCAATCTGTGGCCTAACTCAGCCACATATTAGAGCTTTACTGTTCAGTAAGTACTTTCCATTAATGTGATCTTGGCCTAGATTTTTAAAACCCCAGATATATGCTTCTCTATTTACATTAAACATATTTTCTCTTGACTCTGTACCAGAAAAGTTTCCCTATTAAGAAAGGAGGGGTTGTATCCCAATTTGGACCTGTCACTGGACTTCCTTTTTCTCAGGCTCTTCTCCATTGTTGTTCTTTCAGACAGAAACAATTCTGGGTCAGAGTTTTTGACTATGGGATGGCAACCCCATCCCTCTACTTGATTCCCTGTCTTTCTACTGGGGGTGGACTCTACAAGTTCCCTCTCCCCACTGTAGGGAATCCCAAATTGGGATCTAGCTCAGGGGAAAATCTCAAGGCCTGACACTATGACTGATGCCATGGTGTGTTTACAAACAGGGACCTGTCATGACTGCTCTCAGAAAGGTCCAACAAGCAGCTGGAAGAGTCAGATGCAGATATTTACACCCAACCAATGGACAGAAGCTGCTGACCCCTGTGGTTAAATTAGGGAAAAGTTGGAAGAAGCTGAGGAGGAGGGTGAACTTGTAGAAAGACCAGAAGTCTTAACTAACCTGGATCCCCAGGATCTCTCAGACACTGAGCCACCAACCAGGCAGCATACACCAGCTGATATGAGTCCCCCAACACATATACAGCAGAGTATATGCTGGGTCTGGACTCAGTCAGAGAAAGTGCATCTAACTCTCAAGAAACTTGGGGCCCCAGGAAGTGGGGAGGTCTGGTGGGGGGGGGCATCCTCTTGGAGATGGGAGCAGGGGTCGGGGGGGGGGGGGAAGTGTGAGATGTAGAACAGTAGAGGGTGGACCAGGAGGTAGATAAAGTCTGGACTGTAAAAAAAGATTAAAGAATAAAATTTTAAAAAGAAAGGAGAAGCCATGAAACAGTGTGTACACAAACAGACTATAGAGATTTTCTATTTTATCATGAGCAACTTCAACTTATTGTCCTTTTAATTTGTGGTAGATAAAAATGTTACTCAACGTCTTAAACAGATCAGTCCTCCAGAAGACATTCTATGCAGAGTAATGCAAGACTCCTCATGCCAAAATTAAGCTCTCTAGACTTACTACACTAGAAATTGAACAGTGTTGCTCTCGTTATGATGAAATGAAGTTGTTGCAGCCCTCCCTTTCCCATTCTCTCTGATACCTCCGTTCCACACACAGCCTTCCCTGGTTCAGCCAATGGCAGCTCTATTTTCCTAATGCCTCAGACCTAAGACTGTAGCATCATTTTTGGCTCTCTTTCTCAGTATATCAGTCAAGCCTGTTGACTTTGCCTACAGAATATGTTCAAAGTCATACCAGGTCTTTCACTCAGGGGATCACTTTCAGCAGCCTCTAATCTGGTCTTTCTAAATGTATCTCCCTGTTGTCTATTCTCCTCTTGAAAGGCCATGCTCCACTGCCATTACTCCATTACTGATAAAAGTTAAAGTCCACTATGGTCTCATTTGCTCTGCAACATTATCTATCACAATTTGCCCTCAGCTCCTTCTCTTCCACCCATTTTATGTTTCTTCAAATACATAGTCTTCCAAAAGATTTTGGACTTGCTGTTCCCATAGCCAGGAATACTCGTCCTCCAAATGATCATGTGGCAATGCTTCCTTTCTCTCTTAAGATTTCATCTCAAATATAACATCACCAAAGGAAGGCCAATTTCAGCACCCATATAAAATGATTACAGCCTTCTATTTCTTTACTCCTTACCATCTTGCCATGTCTTATTTTCTTCCATGTCTTGATTCACAATATAATTGCTTATTTTATATCTCCCTTGACTTATGGTTCATAGTAAGTACTTAATAAACATATCATGAGGTATAGTGATGATAATAAAAAAATTAAAATGGTTTCATCTTCTGGATTTCCTATAGAGCTGTAAGTAGCCTTTAGTACAACATCTATAGTCAGTCACCCAAGAGCACAACTTCTACAAAAGTATTTATAAAAGCTTGCATTGCAGCATCACACGGAGCTCAGGGACTCTGGTGAGGAAGTTGGAGAAAGGACTGGAGGAGCAGAGAGTAATTGCAGTCTCATAAGAAGAACAACGTTGGCTGGTGGAACCACTCAGAACTCCCAGGGACTAGACCACCAATCCAGGAGTGTACAGGGAGGGATCCATGGCTCCAGATACATAAGTAGCAGAGGATGGCCTTGTCTGACATCAATGGGAAGGAAGGCCCTTGGTCCTATGGAAGTTTGATGCCCCAGTGAAGGGGGATGCTGGAGCAGTGGGGCGGGAGTGGGTGGGTGAGTGGAGGAGCACCCTCATAGAGGCAAAGAGGAGGGAGGAGAGGGAGGATGGGATGAGGGGGTTTGTGGAGGGATAACCAGGAAGGGGAATATCATTTGAAATATAAACAAATGGGATGATTAATAAAAAATAAAATAAAGTTTGCAAGATATAAATCAAAACAAGAAAGAAGGAAGAAAGAGAGAGAGAGAGAGAGAGAGAGAGAGAGAGAGAAAGAAAGAAAGAAAGAAAGAAAGAAAGAAAGAAAGAAAGAAAGAAAGAAAGAAAGGAAGGAAGAAAGAAAGAAAGAAGACTCTAAAAGTCTTTCTTCTTTCATGTCAAAAAGTGTGTCACATCCTCCTTCTCAGGCCTCTCACCATGTATCTGTGATTATAGTGCTTCTTGGGGCTCATTTTTCCTTCTTTGCTAAGGCAAGCTGTTGTTTTCTTTTCCTGTCTTTAAGTCTCTTCCCTCTCAGTGCAATCCAGACCCAGCAAATGGACACATGGGTCTCTGCAATCTGTGGGCTAATTGTAGGTGTGACGTGAGGGACTGTGTAGGGGTGAAGATCCCATGATACAAGATCTCTGGGGGATTCTGAAATCTTAATGAAAGATTGCCAAAAAGTCACCAGATGACAGAAGTATGGAGAAAGGTATCAAGTACATAAACAGGGAAAATGTTTTTTCAATCAACTATGTATCAAAAGAAGCAATATAAATATTCTCTTCTTATAAATTGTCCACTGTTTTAGTGTAAGGATAACAGGTATATGAATATTACCCCTTGTGATAAGTGCTGGAGTTTGTGAGAGAACATGGAAGAGAAATATCATCGAAACAGGCCCTGGAAATAACAGATTCTGGTCTAAAGCCAGTTCTCCAACTCTTACCTGTGACATATTACACAAATAACTCAAATTCTCCAACATTTGGTAGAAGGAGGGAAAAAAACTAATGAAAACCATTTTAATGTGACTAAAATGTGTGTAACATTTTGAGCATTTGTTTCCTCTAGAAATTCCACTGTTTCATAATTACGTTAGAAGCTGTTATCAAAATTACTCTTTTTAACTTTATGAAGTACAGACTGGAATTCCTATATGCCATGTGGGGAAATGGAGGCATCGATTGTTAGAACCCATAAGGAGCCCTTCTGAGGTTCTACAGTTCCACAGCCCATTGACAGAGACCCATATGGAAGCTTATGGAGAAGACTGAGTCAGGGAATCGGGAAGACAGTCACCAGCTATGAAGCTGAGGGCTAGGAGGGGACCAGAGTGTAGTCTGCACTCTTGAAATGAATCTGTAATATGACAAATACATTGAAGATAAGAATGAATTTAAAGAAAAAGACTAAAAATAAAATTCTCAGGTAGACAACTTCTTTTCGTTTTTGTTTTTGGTTTTGGTTTTTTTTTTAACTTCTCTCAAACCACAGTGAATGATAATGAATGTGTGTGTCCCAGCAGCAGACTGACAGTAGGAAGTAGAAAATATGTGTCTAAATCTGCAAATGTGAACTCAGCCAGACCCTTAATTTGAAAGTTCTAGAAGTGCATGTACCTTGTTCTGAGGAAGAGTCTGTGGCTTCTGGTGTCTGCTTGTTTCCTAATGTGAACTCTGACTAAGGAGAATGTCTGTGCTGCTGCTGTTTCTGAAACCTTGGTGTCATTGCTGGGACTTCATGGGTGGCATTAATGAGAACAATAGGTGCCTTGTGATAAACAGTTGATCATAGCTAATCACTGTGCAAATTATTGTATGTACACCATTATATGCAATTCTTTTGATGATTCTGTGACGTTACACTTATTTTCTCCATGTTCTAAATAAGGATATTCAGCCCTCAAAGAAATGAAATAACTTGCCCATAAGCTTGCAAGTACTTGGCAAAGCACTATAAAATAGTTGGCCCACCATGCCTCTCTAATCTACAGCTGTAGTAGTTTTACATGGTTAAACCATGGGAAGTATAAGACTCCATAACCCAAGCTAAATGTGTGCAATCAACTGCCAGGATACTCCTTGCATAAAGCTAAATGTACTTAAGGCTGAGAAAATAGAAAATCTGGCTAGCATTCAGCAAATGTTTAATGTTGCTGAGTTCAATCCCCTGAAAGAAGAAAGAGAGGAGGGGGGAGGAAAGAAAACAGGAAGGGAAGGAGAAAAAAATCTTGCCCAGGTGTCATAGAGCACACCTATAATCTCAGCACTGGAGATGTAAAATCCAGAGGACCAGGAGCTTGGGGCAGCCTGGGCTTTAAGAGATCCCATATTGAAAACAAAAAGACAGTACTGGCAAGGCACACACAACACCAGATTTTCACGTTCATTTAACTCTACATGCTGCCACTAATTAGATGGATATTCAAAACAAAGAAACTTTATAGATCAAGAACTGCTCATTCATTTTCACATATGTACCTCCTTTTGGCCTTATAAAAGACTAAGGTTTAAAAAAAATGCTGGATAGTGTTTGACAGATTTAAAACATTATTCATTCAAATGACATATATTTATTATGAGTAAAAGCACTGAGAATTTCATACAAAATTTTGTCCCTAAAAGGAAAGATAGGTTTTGCAACAATGGTAAGGAATGTGTTTAAGATAATCTAACTGAAGACTCTTTGTGGATCCATGCCATGGTAAGAAATGAAAGGGTTTAAGTTAATCGCTCAGGCATTTCTATTAAAATGCTATAAACTGAATTATATGAAGGGAAAAGTGGAGAAAACTGAGGGAGCTTTATTAGGTATGGGGTGGACAATATAGAGAGAGAAGAGAAAAATATAAAGCACACTAGGATGTTTAAAACTCCATACAGAACCATGCTATTTGATATTTATCTAAAATTGCATACAATGCACATGAGTACGTGTATATATAGTTTAAAATAAGCTATACCACTTGGCCATAGACTATCTAACAAAACCCCAGCACCAGGTAGGAGAAACTTCCTAGCCAGCTGTGATGCTTAGGAACCACAAAAATGATCCCCACAGCAAGCTATCCCTAAAGGGGTGTGATGGGTATTCTTGGTTGTCAACTTGATTGCACTTAAAACCTAAATGACTGAGTATATTTATGAGTGATTTTATTTATTTATTTATTTATTTATTTATTTATTTATTTATTTATTTTTGGTCAATAAAAGTGTACTTCAGCAAAGTGGCTGAATATAAAATTGACTCAAACAAACCAGTAACCTCCCTCTACAGCCACTTTGCTGAAGTTGTTTATCAGCTGTAGGAGTTCTCTGGTAGAGTTTTTGGGCTCATTTATGGTTACTGTCTTATCATCTGCAAATGGATTTAATAGATACCTACAGAACATGTCACCCTAAATCAAAAGAATATACCTTCTTCTCAGGACCTCATGGTAACTTCTCAAAAACTGATTATATAATTGCACATAAAACAAGCCTCAACAGATACAAGAAAATTGAAATGATCCCATGCATTCTATCAGATCACTACAGACTAAGACTGGTCTTCTATAACAGTGAAAACAACACAAAATCCACATACTCGCGGAAACTAAACAGCTCTCTACTCAATGATAACTTAGTCAGGGAAGAAGTAGAGAAAGTAAAGACTTTCTAGAATTCAATGAAAACTAAGACACAATATACTCAGACTTATGAGACACAATGAAAGCAGTGCTAAGAGGAAAATTCGTAGCATGAAGTACATTCATGAAGAAATTGGAGAGACCCTACACTAGCAACTTAACAGCACACCTGAAAGCTCTAGAACAAAAAGAAGCTAACACACTCAAGAGGAGTAGAAAGCAGGAAATAATCAAACTCAGGGCTGAAACCAACCAATTAGAAACAAAGAAAACAAAATAAAGAATCAACATAACCAGTAGCTGGTTCTTTGAGAAAATCAACAAGATAGATAAACCTTTAGCCAAACTAGCCAAAGGGCACAGAGACAGTATCCAAATTAACTAAATAAAAATGGAGACATAATAAGAAAAACTGAGGAAATTCAAAAAAATCATCAAATCTTACTGCAAAAGCCTATATTTACCAAAAGCAATCTACAGATTTAGTGCAATTCCCATCAAAATTCCAACTCAATTCTTCACAGAGATGGAAAGAACAATTCTCAAATTTATATGGGAAAAAAACAGGATAGGGAAAATAATTCTCAACAATAGAAGAACTTCTGGGAGAATCACTATGCCTTACCTTAAGCTGTACTACAGAGCAATAGTGATAAAAAAAACTTCATGGTATTGGTACAGAGACAGGCAGATCGATCCGTGGAATAGAATTGAGACCAAGAAATAAACCCACACACTGATGGACACTTGATCTTTGACAAAGATGCCAAAACTATACATTGGGGTGGGGGGAGCATCTTCAACAAATGGTGCTGGTCTAACTGGGGGTCTGCATGTGGAAGAATGCAAATTGATCCATATTTATCACTTTTTACAAAGCTCAAGTCCAAGTGGATCAAGGACCTCCACATTAAACCAGATACACTGATTCTAATAGAAGAGAAACTATAAAATAGCCTCGAATGCATTGGCACAGGGGAAATTTTCCTGAATAGATCACCAATGGCTCAGGCTCTAAAATCAACAATTGACAAATAGGATCTCATGAAACTAAAAAAGTTCTGTAAGGCAGAGGACACTGCCAATGGGACAAAAGGGCAACCAACAGATTGGGGAAAGATCTTCACTAAACACTACATCCAGTAGAGATGAAGGAGAGGGTGATTGTGTGGGGTACTCATGGAAGGGAGACCGAGAAGGGGGACAACATTTGAAATGTAAATAAATAAAATAATTAATGAAAAACAACAATAACTAATAAAAAGTTTGCGTGAAACTTTTACAAGGGATACATAGAAAAAGAGGGGATGAATTTTTCGCAAGGGGGACACACAGAGGGCCTGGGGAGAAAAATAATATATCTTATTTAAAAATAAAATAAATTAAATTAGTTATGTAAGCTAGAAGAATATTATTCAAGGACATGACCCATTTCTACTTGTAACACGTTTCTCTCGTCTACTATTTTAAAAGTCCAACAGTCGTTCAATGCCAGGGAGTAGGGGGTACGACCACTAAATGTTATTGTTGAACATCACATGAAACTGAAAAGATACTGAAAGAACAGCATTTTGCCTTTGCATGTAGTTTGAAATTTAATACAAAGACACCCATGGGGCTAATGCGCTAGCTCACCGCAGTATTTGCCTCCAAGCCTGGTAAGCAGAGTTCAGTCAACCCTGGGTTTCACAGGGTAGGTGGAGAGAATCTCTAGCAACTTGTCCTCTGAACTCTAGTCATGGCATGTGCACATACATGCTTACTCACAAGACACAGAGTAAATATCTTTAAAATATTAAAAATGTCCCTATAATTTTCACATTGGCTATCCCAAAGAATCATATAAAACCCCCTAACATTTGTTTTTAATATGTAAAATCCGGAAATATCACAAGAATTTTAATCAATTGTCTTTATTTTATAACAAATTATTACATGCTTAATACATTTTTTGTGATTTTTGTTTTTATCCTATGAAATTTTTATACCTGGAGAGCAATGTAGGGCAGGACCAAAGACTCAATACCTACTGGGAATTATACATTCTGATTCCCTTAAGAATCCAGTGTATCATGCAACAAACAGTATTTCTTAATTTATAAAATTGGCTTAGTCTTCTATTTAAATTTTTATATGTGAATACAAGGCTATTTCCCTTCTGGTATAATAAAAAACAAAGACATGATTGTTTAATAGCTACCTAATTGAATTCTAAATACTATTTTAAAAGAATGACTTCCAAGTAGAAGAGCAACATATGATAAAACAGAATTGCAATTCTAAATTCAATTTGAAAATCAATCATGGAAAAGGGTAAATGACTTCTAATTTTTGGTAGGAGACGCACTTTTTCAATACATGTTCCCTCAGTATAACCCACCATGTCAACAATAATTCAAAAGTTCAATTGTTTTTAAATTATATCATTAACTTCAAGTTTAAATCAGACTTAAAAGGCGTGTTTTACCTAATCTTTGTCATATCAATAATGATTTAAAGTGCAATGTGGAGAAAGCTATGTGTTAATGTAACCCACACATGAAGATGGAACTTGTAAAGTGTAAGTTGACTGTCATCCTAACCCTTCCCTCCCTTTCTCTTTCTACTGCCGTTAGCTGTGCCCTAAATCAGCTACCATGCAGCTGGTTAAGGCATGTGCCTAGCTCTATGGAGGAATGTATAATTTGAAACCCTTTTTCAGAAGCAAACTAGTCACTGCCAAAAAAATAAGAAGACAGAAAAATGAAGCCCTATTAAAACTCTTTGTTTTTCCTTAAATGTTAAACAGTGAGATCAGTTATGTTGGAGGCTGAAAGATGGACAAGATTGGAATCTATTTTCCAAACATATTTTCAAATTTCCTTTTTAATCATTCCGTTTACACCTATAATGGACTTGGAATCAACTTCATACAGAATTGTTTCCATCACTAGAGGAAATTTTAGTCCTAAAGTTTCAGGTAGAGAGTTAAATTTTATTTTTGCATAGTCATTAAAGACTACAGCTTATATTTTAAAACATATTCTCGTGGGTGAGCTACAGAAAATCAATGAATGGCTAAATAAATGTAAACGGGAGAGAGACTTGATCAATGGCTATACTAGATGAGTTGTAAATTTCTCCCTAGCATTCATGGACAGTTGTGGTTGGAGATTGGGCTGAGCTTTAAAAGTTGTGGAATGTTGCAGTGAAAATCAGGAACCTGAGCTCCAGAAGTGCTGACTGGTTTGCATAAGGTCATATTGTCAGTTGATAATAATAATAATAATAATAATAATAATAATAATAATAATAATTTTAAATCAGGACTATAACTCTAATAACATATTAGAGAATATTGTAGAGCATGTTCCCAGGAGCGCTAACTCTTCCTGCATCCTGCATCTCTTCGAGGGGTCTCAGACCAGAGGAAAGATGACCCATCTCACATCCACCTTAACCTAAGCCAGTGCTTATCCACCTTCCTAATGCTGTGACCCTGTAATGCAGTTCCTCATGCTGTGTGACCCTCAACCATACAATTATCTCATTGCTACTTCATAATTGTCATTTTGCCACTGCTATAAAACATAATGTAAATATCTGATATGCTGGATAATTGATATATGACCCCCAAAGGGGTTGTCACCCACAGGTTGAGAACTGTTAAAGCAGTTTTTTTTTCTCTCTAAGAAGAGAAGAATAATTGTTAATGTAATTTCACAGTCAAATATATTCTCCTATCAAAACAAATTTTAAACTAGTTCTCAATTCCTGATTCCATACAACCACATCAAAATTCCCCTGCTATCTGTACTAAAAGTCACTGAGAAAATAATAATTAATAATAATAAATGTTTTAAGTGTTTATATGACTGTGTAAAAATACTCTAGTGTGAGAAACAAAAAGGATTTGGAATAGCGGGAATCCCTTATAAACAATTTTCTGTCCCATAAACTAAGGATATTTGCCTCTGTAATGTCAGAAAGAGAACTAGATGAGGCCTGGTCTGTGAACTTTGAGGAAACCACCACAAAAGATCCCATTCAGAAAAAGGTAAACGGAATGTGTGCAGAGCCATTCTGAAAGCCAACTGTCTTTCTCTTACTGGATCAGGGTTCCTTGGTTAGGACTGAGTTCCGGTCCCAGGAGTAACTGTTCTGCATGCCTCTTGCTTCCTCCTACTACAGCATCCTCTCTTCTGTGTAGAGATGCCTGCTTTGCAAATGAGTTCTTTTCTATTTCTTGTCATTAGTAAAGAAAGCCCAAGGCCTTCTTTAAGATGAAGCTACCAGAACACTACTCTTCTGTTGCTGTAAGTTTTAAGTAAATCTTACGGAGTGTGGTTCTATTATACTAAGTTATACATTTAAGGTAAGACCTTGTGAATTTGTGTTTTCTGTTTTGCTTTGATACAGTCTCATTATCATAGCTCAGGCTAACCTCAAACTCACTATGTAGCCTATTTAACCTCAAACTGACTATCCACCTGTTTTAAAATCCCCAGTGCTGAGATTGAAGGTGTGATCCTTCATGCAAAATTTTAAGATTGATAGATGCTGTATTACGTTTAAAATGTAAGGCATTCAAAGGCATGCCTTTGCATCTTTAAGTGTCTTTGCATCTGTTTCTAAGGTTTTATGTGAAACTTCCTTAAACAAATACAAATTTGTTCTGATCTTTGTTCTCATCCCCTTTCTTACTTTGAAGCAAGAGAGAAATTTCTGCTTTTCATTCTTTATAGTTCTCCTGAAGTCTACTCAAAATCTGAAATTTATAATTGGCTCGTGTTGCTCTCGCTCTAACTCTTTCTCTGTCTCTTGCTCTCACTCTCAGGAAGCAACCTCAACACTGTGCCTAAAACTCTTATCAGCTGCCTCATCAGGATTTTGCAGTTCATCTCTTCCATGTAATTTGTGTAAACAACTATGCTAAATTTTCCGCCACGAGGCAAGAATCTCACTTTCTTCACTTCCAGTAATATTCCCCACTTGTCTCTGACTCACTGATGCCATGTGTCCTCTGCCAACCACTTATGGTGGCTTTGTAGATAGACCTCCCACCTTCCACCTTCCACCTTCCAACCCCTCCACAAACAAGGCAACAAAGCACGGACCAGCTTACATCCAAGTGTCACACTCTATCACAGGCCTGGTTGCTATACAAATCACTCCTTGAGTTAGTGGACGAAAATGACTCTCACTGTATCCTCTCTCATGGACCCTGTGGGTAAAACCTTTGGTAAGGGACTCATCTGTGCGGTCCCTTTTCAGGGGTTTTCCATCGCAGGAACAAGATGGTTGAAATTCATGTACTTCTTGTGTAATCCCAGGCCTTCTCCAGTCTTTCAATTCATAATCTATATGCTAGTTTTAAGCATGGCTTCCTTGGAGCATCAGTGCGGCAAACACTGGTGAGTCCATCTTTAAGCCTAAGTCTAAAGATCATAATTATATTTTGTTCATAAATGTACATATAGCTTTAGCTGCTTTGGAACAATACCAGCAGAATTGAGTTGCAACAGGTACAGTCTTGACTAACTGTTATTTTGAAGGAAAAAGTATGCTGACATTTGCATACTGCAATAAATAGGAGCTAGCCATGGTGATCCGTGCCTGTAAGTCCAGCACTCTGCAGGCCAAGGCAGAAAGATTGTGAGTTCAAAGCCAGTTTGTGCTACACACTGAGAGTGGTCTCAAAGCAGCAATAATAAATAAATGGGAGAGGAGGATTCTATGCTCCTTTTTGAAAGCGCGATCAACAACAGCAAAACACATTTTTATCTCCTAAGTTTCATGAAAGTGTTACCCCTTAGAGTAACTGAATAAATCTGTGAAATTAGGATTAAGAAATTCTAAATTGAAGTGTACCTTTGAAAAAGTAATTGTTATTCATTAATAAGCTCAAGTTTGAACATATAGTAAGACTTAAAGTGAGCAAAGGAAAGTCAAATAGCTGTAAGGGAGATTAAAAATCAAAATGCCATTATATGGGGGCCAGAGAAATGGCTTGGGAGTAAAGGTTCTTGTCTGAAAGCCTAAATTCAACCCCTGAGGCTCATGTTGTAGAGGAATTTTAATCCAGCATCATGGCTGCTCTGATCACATCCAAAGACTTTCTAAGTCTGTGTGATTCAGCTGGCACGCACAGCCTTAATTCACACCTTTAATCCCAAACAAAGATATACAATTGAAGGGAGAACAAAGTGATGAGTCAGAGAAAGATTTGACAGGCTTGGAGGATTCCTAAAATCCCAGACTTGGGAAACAGGAGCAGAGGGTCTTTGGATAAAGTGCTAGCTAGACTAACTAGAATCAGTGAGCTTCAGGTTCCAGGAGGGATCCTGCCTCAATACTCAAAGTGTAGAGTAATGGAGGAAGATAATGACATTAACTTCCGGTTTCCACATGCATGCCCACATATATGTGAACACCACATACATGCAAAGAAAGGTGAGGGGAAAGAATCATCCTGGTTATATAATTACCACTCTTTGTTGCTATGGAAAATAGGGATGACTGTGTTTCTTCTCCTTGCTGTGTTGTAGGAGTGAGAGGGTCTCATGCACTTTGAAAACTAATATGGGTCACATACAGCAATCATGTAGGTGGGAAAGCGAGCAGTTTCCCTTCAGAGTCTTCACAGAGGTTGAACTGTGCCTAGTAGTTTTGATAAAAGGTCAGGAGAATAATAGCAAACACAGGTCAAAGTCTCAAAGTCTTTTTGAACACCTGAACTCTGACTCTGATTGGAGGAGGGAGAAGGAAGTGTGCAGCAGCTCTGTGTGATTGCTTCAGCTTTGTCACTGATTAATGCTTTTAGAGGAGGAGGAAGGGCCCAAGCAGCGAGCAACCAGGAGGTTATTGGAATAATCGAGACAGAATCAATAGTGGCTTAGGGATAGAGAAAAAGGAAAGGAAGCTATAAGAAGTGGTAACTGGATATTAGAGTGTTGGAAGTTACACTTGTGTTACAAGCACTTTATCCACTGATCCATCTCCCTAGTCATGGTTTCGTGTGTGTGTGTGTGTGTGTGTGTGTGTGTGTGTGTGTGTGTGTGTGTATTACAGTACTTTGAAATGTTATTTTAGCTTTACTAATTTGTTAACTTCTAATCCTGCTGTCAAACTGAGTACTCCATGTAAAATAACAGGAAACTGAAAAAAACATACTTTAATGATTATAGTTATGAATTAGTGATCAGAGTTATGAAATATATAACTAAGCAAATTGTGTATTTATGTTACCTTGAATTGTCAGCACAGGTCCAAATCAAGATGGCCAGGGACAAAGAGGAATATCACCAGAGTAAGGCATGTGGCACGTACTCACCACCACCCTCCTTTCTCGGTGAAGTTATTATTACTCTAGTCTTGGAACCTTAATTAGAGAGAGAAATACCAATTCCCCATCTGGGAAATAATCTGGCTTTTCCTATTTGCCGTAATGATGACTTCAGTCTCCACATTAACTAGAGGTGAACTTCAGTCATTGCATGTTCTCCATGTCAGGCAAGTCTCATAACTGTTAAGTCTTCCTACTATTTAGGTTTAGTTTTGTTAAAAAGCGTAGCAACAACCCAGATGTCCCTCATCAGAGGAATGGATACAGAAAATGTGGTACATTTACACAATGGAGTACTACTCAGCTATTAAAAACAATGACTTCATGAAATTCGCAGGCAAATGGATGGAACTTGAAAATATCGTCCTGAGCGAGGTAACTCAGTCACAAAAGAACAAACATAGTTTATACTCACTGATAAGGGGATAATAGCCCAAAAGTTCGGAATAACCAAGTTTCACTTTACAGTAACCGCTGGACTGAGAGTGAGGTCCCAGATGGACGAGTTGGAGGAGGGACTGAAGGAGCTGAGGGAGTTTGCAGCCTCATGGAGGGAGCAATAGTGTCAACTGGTCTGACCCCCGGGGCTCCTGGAGACTGGACCATCAACCAAAGAATACACATGGAGGGACCCACGGTTCAGACCACATATGTGGCAGAGGATGGCCTTGTTGGCCATCAGGGGGTGGAGAGGCCCTTGGGCCTGAGGGTGTTAGAGGCCCCAGTATAGGGGAATGTCAAGGTGGGAAGATAGGAGTGGGTGGGCAGATGGGTGGATGGGGAATTCCCTCATAGAGGCAGGGGGAGGAGGGAGGGGATAGGCGGTTTCCAAAGTGGAGACCTGGAAAGGGGGAAACATTTGAAATGTAAATAAAGTATCAAAAAATAAAAATTAAAAAAAAACAAAGCATAACAAAGTTTTATTTAGTTCATGATGGTTTGGCCTGAGATCCCAGGTAATTTTAGTTATGCATCGGCACATAGCTCCTATTTGAGGAACTAAAGCTACTCTGAGACCACTGAATGCTGGAACATTTTCCCAGTGGACCTGCCCATTTGCAGAACCAGGTGTTTCTATTACTACACCACTGTGAGAAGCTTT
Source organism: Uromys caudimaculatus (assembly GCA_028551405.1). Classification (NCBI taxonomy): domain Eukaryota; kingdom Metazoa; phylum Chordata; class Mammalia; order Rodentia; family Muridae; genus Uromys; species Uromys caudimaculatus. Next base: position 42,973,345 of record CM052719.1, read on the forward strand.
CACAGTGCTCCGAGGCCCCCTAAACTCTCCTTCCACCTGGGTTTTTTTTTTTTTTTTTTTTTTTTTTTTTTTTTTTTTGGTTGATTCCAGTGGCCACTTGTGCCTTTCAAGAATCTACTTGTTTATGTAGGTGTCTTTCTTTGTTTCTGAGTTTATTTTGCTACATTTTAAAGAGGAAATTTTATAGAAAAAGGTTTTACAAGCTGGTGTTGCGAGTCCCTTACATTTCAACCAGGTGCTCTCCTAATGTGCAGGTGTCAGCCAATGAACAGGTAAGAAAGGCGTGATGTTGAGCCGAGCCTCTGGAGGATTAACTGTGCATGTCAGTAATGAATGCACCCCAAGGGACACTCTCTACATCTGGCATAAATTCAGGCATTCTCGCTCCCAGACTCCCCTCCCTATTTTTCAAGTTCCCTCTGTGATCTCAAGCATAGAGTAAGCATTGCTTAGTTTTGCGTAACATGAAAATGAATATATTATATAATATATAATAATGTTTAGACAAAGAGTTTTGTTTGTCTAAATAATGAATTGTTTTATATTTCTAAGTAGTCTATTTCTACTTAAAAACACCATACTAAAGATACATTAAATTTAACCCTTTACTTCACATTAAATAGTAATATACTCATTTACTGCAGGTTCCTACCTGAGGTATTTTCAAAAAGATAATTCGTATTCATATTAAGTAGTTTCATCATTATGGAGAAACATTACAAAGAAGATACTCAAAAAATTCAAATTCTACCCAAAATAGCTTTTCATGATTTCTCATTCTAAGTAATATATTATTTTGCTTCATGTGTTTCAGATTTCAGAACATCTTAGGTATTTACTTTCTAAATAATACATTAGATAATACTTTGGTTATTTTATGACACTATAGTCCCACTAATGGTGCTTTTATAAATTTGTGATTAATTATGTTTTTATTCGAAACTTGTTTTAGATTTTCTTAAATGAAATTTTTATAACTATGTTAAAACGTGTAATTAAGAAACAGGACTAGAAAATACACAATATTTTGATGAAATGAAATACCACGTCAATTCTATATATCTTTGTGTGGACAAATCACTTTTTAAGAAGATGTTGCACTTGATGAGTTTTTGAAGATTCCAACATTTATAGTCACTGAAAGTTTTCCACCCTAAAGAAAAGCAGTTGAATTGATATGTGCAATCATTAAAAAATTTAACACTGTCTATTCACCCAACAAATAGATTGACAGCTCTATTACACATAACACAAGATCAGAACCCAACTATAGATGGAATTGCTTTCCGATTTCTAAATGGTCTGACTTTCATGTTAATGGTTGATTGGATGTTGCTGGAATTCAGAAAATATGAAAGTCAGTGTATGGTCATTTCAAAGAAGGAAGCAACAGTCTTTTTTCTTTCTTTTGCTTAAACAGCAGAATTTCCATTTTCATAGATGTGGCAGCCGGAAGCCTGAGGTCCAGTTGCCTATGAGGTTGGTCTCTCCTGCGGACCCTCTCCCTGATTTGTGGATGCTCTTCTCTGGGGTGTGTCCTCTGGACATACACACTCCTGGGCTTTGCTTATCAGGCACCAGTGCTATTGGGTTAGAGCTCTATTCAATCCCAATTACCTTTTAAAAGGTCTCCAACTACCCATATGTGGTGGGAGTTTGAACTCCAATATATGAATTTAGAAGATGCCGGGCAGTGGTGGTGCACGCCTTTAATCCCAGCACTTGGGAGGCAAAGGCAGGTGGATTTCTAAGTTCGAGGCCAGCCTGGTCTACAGATGAGTTCCAGGACAGCCAGGGCTACACAGAGAAACCCTGTCTCAAAAAACCAAAAAAAAAAAAAAAAAAAAAAAAAGAAGCTTAGCAGGGACATAATTCAATTCACAATGTAAGATGATTTTAAAAGTCCAAGAATTCTATGCAGAAAATATGAGCTCTGTCCACTTGTGATGATTCATTGGGGTTAATCATCACTACTCTAAGTGTCTCTTTTTTCCCCTACAAAGCACTAACAATAACTAACACATAACTCATTAAATGCAAGAGGGTATAGGTGAAATAATCGGCCCTGACTTCGTAGTGCTAAAGCAAACTCCATGGAATTTTGGGGGAGCACTTTTTGTTTTGTTTTGGGGTGTCTTTTCTTATTGATATTTTTTTTTTTGCTTTTCTTTCTGTGTTTTAGGGTGTGTGTGAGAGAGAGACAGAGAGAGAGAGAGAGAGAGAGGGAGAGAGGGAGAGAGAGAGAGATGAAGTTGAGTGAGAAATGGTATGAGCAGAACCTAGGAGAAGTTGGGAGATCAAGTTATATTATATTAAATAACCTTTTCAATAAAAAGGGGAATGAGAGGAAAATGAGGACCATTTCTAAGGAAATCCACATGAAATAAAGTGAATTAAACCCTCTATGTTAAAATCAGAGTTTATAGTATGGCCGCCCAAGAGTCCTAAGTCCTAAACAGCCTGCAAACTGGTTGTTAGTCTGCACGGTTTCTAAAAACTGCTACATTAGTATTCGATCTTAAAAAGCCAATGGAAACCACATAAACATCTGAATTTCCAGTTTTACCTTTTTCTAAGCATAGTACTTCTAGACTAGTCATTGGAGCAGCAAGGCTGCCACCCAAAATACAGCTTTTACGGAGGAACCATAGTCCCTGCTTGCTTGTGCGCTGGTCCCAGTCATTTCTTGTCTCAACTGTGCTATTGTTGACATAAATATAATAATAATATAGCAACTCTTCTCATAAGAAGAAAATGAATTCATAAAGGCAGTCATAAATTACAAAATGTGACAGACTGAAAATAAAAACACCCACTCAATAACAATGTGTGTTTATATTTGTGGGTATTTTTATTCTCACCATAAAACTAAATTTGTCCCCACAAACATCCGAGCAGTCCACACTGGCACATATGAAAAGACTTTCTGTGTGTGAGCATTTCACATCTCTCTACTCTTCCCTGCAGTTCTTTTCTTGGTTGAACTATTAACACTGCCTCGCAGACAGTGGTACCACTGAAATCCCCCTTCATTCACTTGGAAATGAAGATGAATGCTTTGGAGAAAATAAGGCTAATTGTGATGGACTTCACAAAAAATAATCGGCATGAGGCACGCAACCTGAACATTAGAGACTGAATAGTTGGATCGGAAAGAGCTGAGAACAGAGCTCCCGCTACCCCACACTGAGTCATATTGGCAAGAGCTGAGAACAGAGCTCCTGGCTACCCCACACTGAGTCATAGCTCTGAAACAAGGCCTTGACTCAAAGCTATCAGGATGGGGCTGCTGTTTTCCTGGCTCATGATAAGCCTGTCTCTTTTTATCCAGAGGTTGGCCTGTGATTTAACATAGTAATGACAGCGATAGTTATCCCAAAAAACATCCTTCACAACTTGCTTCTACTATAAATCACTTATTCTTTGTGAATGGAGAAGTGACTCATGCAAGGGCAGACTGCCCATTAGTGGTCCATTGTTAATTGGCTCTTTAATTAGTTTAGTGGCATATAATTATTTGAGGTCAAATAATAATTAAATTTTGTACACTCCTTTTCCCCCCTGGTAAATCACTACAGGACCACCCTCCATGATAAAGGATCTCTAAATAACACACAGGATGTTTGCTGCATAACACAAGGAAGTGTGTAATTTTTCCCTACAAAAGCACCCTTTAAAAAAACCTCCTCTTTAAAAAAGAATCATTTTGTCATCATTGTGTAAAACTCTCTGTTTAAGAATAAAAATTATTGAATAAAAAATGTAATAAACTCTATTCATCTAATTGAGTTGTCTAAAGAAAACAAAATACATTGTTTTAATTCTCAACATAAATCATGAGTTAATTGAAATTGCAAAGAATATACTGAACTATTCTGTAGAAGCCAGACCAAAAAATAATGAAGAATTGTACAAAAGTTGTTTTGATAACACTTTGAGTGAAACCAAGCAGCTAAACTATCCTCAGTATTCCCCCCTACAAGTCAAGCACGTGATTGTTATTTAAGATGATTCTGCTAAATATTTCATAGCGTTCTGATTTAAAACTGGGCTCAGACATTTTACTTTCAGTTTTTTTGACCTAAAAATTATTTGTAAAATTCTCAATAATTTTGAATATTTTTGAAATACAACAAAAGAAAATATGACTCTGGAAATGCAATTTAAGAAATGCTAGATTAATATGTCATCAATACTGAGTAATAGAGCCTTCCTTTAGACTTCAAAAAAGGGTACTAAAGGATTCCAGCTTTAATTTATGGAAGCATGTTCTTTTTTAAAATTATTTTATTTATTTACATTCCAGTTGTTGCCCCCTCAGTCCCCCCTCCCACAGTTCCTCATCCCAGTTCTCCTCCCCCTTGCCTCCGAGAGGGTAACCCCCCCACACCAGACCTCCTCCTTCCCTGGGGCCTCGTGTCTCTCAAGAATTAAGTACATCTTCTCCTACTGAGGTCAGACCAGGCAGTCTTCTGTTATATATGTGCCGGGGGCCACAGACTGCCACGTATGCTCCTGTTGGTGGCTCAGTCTCTGGGAGCTCCCCGGGTCAGGGTTAGTTGAGTCTGCTTGTCTTCCTATGGGGTTGCTCTCCCCTTCAGTTTCTTCAAACCTTCCTCCAATTCAGCCAACTTCAGTCCAGTGGTTGGGTGTAAGTATCTACATCTGCCGCAGTCAGCTGCTAGTAGGGCCTCTCAGAGGACAGCCATGCCAGGCTCCCGTCTGTAAGCACATCATAACATCAGTACTATTACAAATTACTTCGCACAGAATTAGCATAAATTAATGAAATTTTCAAGTACAAGATAGACACACACACAGTTATTTACATGTTGAATTTGTTCATTTTCAGAGGAGTTAGTAAAATTCAAAACACCTTGCTGGGCCTGTTCAAATTGCTGTTATTCTGAACCACTGGGAATTTTAATTTTGATCAAATATACTGATCCCTGACCAAATGGAAGTTAGCTTTTTCACATTATTGTTGCTTTCACAAAACCAGATAAAAGTTCTCAGGCTTAACAGATACCTCACCTTTTCTCTATTTGGCATCAGAGAGAATTACTGATAAAATTTTAAAAGGGTGATTGACATTTTTTTTGA
>CM052719.1:42978947-42997667 GCA_028551405.1 Uromys caudimaculatus
TGATGACCAAGGATGTTGAGCATTTCTTTAGGTGCTTCTCAGCCCTGCGAATTTCCTCACCAGGAGTCCATAGCCAACTAGCGCCAGGAGAAAGCTACCCTCCCAGGAGCGTGGAAAAGCCGTGAGTGGGGTTAAGGGGAGCAACACCGCTCACAGAAACCTGCCCGGAACCGGCGGGATTCAGGGCCTGAAAATTCAGGGGCAGGAAACCTCTGAACCTTCTGGTTTCCATCCGTGGCTGAAAACCTCTGCCTGGGCCACCAGGAGTCCATAGCCAATGAGCGCCAGGAGAAAGCTACCCTCCCAGGAGCTTGGAAAAGCCGTGAGTAGGGTTAAGGGGAGCAACACCTCTCACCGACACCTGCTCAGAACCGGCGGGATCCAGGGCCTGTTGACCACTTCCTTAAGTGTTTCTCAGCCATTTGAGACTTCTCGATTGAGAATTATCTGTTTAGATCTATACCCCATATTTTAACTGGATTATCTGGTTTGCTGATGTCTAGTTTATTGAGTTCTTTGTATATTTTGCATATTAGCCCTCTATAAGATGTGAAGTTGATGAAAATCTTTTCCCATTCTATAGACTGCTGTTTCATATTGTTAACCATGTTCTTTGCCATATAGAAGCTTTTCAGTTTCATTTATTATAATTTTTTATTCAGGGCATTCATTCAGATCCTATTTATTAATTGTCAATCATAGTTTCTAACCAATTAGTATTCAGTTTAGGAAATTGTCTCCTATGCCAATGTGTTTAAGGCTATTCCTCTCTTTATCTTCCAATAGGTTTGGTGTATCTTGCTTTATGTAGAGGTCTTTGAACCACTTGGACTTGAATTTTGTCCAAGGGATACATATGGATCTATTTGCACTGTTCAATATCCTGGCATCCAGTCTACAGCACCATTTGCTGAAGGTACTTTTTTTCCGGTGTGTATTTCTGGCTTCTTTATAGAAAAATCAGGTATTCATAGGTGTGTGACTTTATTTCTGGGTCTTGAACTCAATTCCATTGGTCAATATATCTGTTTTTATGCCAAAACTAAGTGATTTTTATTATTACTATAGCTCTATAGCAGAACTTGGAATTAGGGATGATGATACCTCTGACTGTTTTTTTATTCTACAGAATCATTTAGATATCAAGAGACTTTGTTTTTTACATGAAGTTGACTACTGTCAATTCAAGATTTGTAAAGGATTGTTTTGAAATTTTGATGGGGATTGTGTTTAATCTGTAGGCTATTTTTGGTAGGATGTATATTTTTACTATGTTAATCCTACCAATCCATGAGCATGGGATATCTTTCAATCTGATATCTTCTTCAATTTCTTTCTTCAAAGAATGGGATTTTTTTCAGGAGGTTTTTAGATTTTTATTTTACATTTAGGTTAATCACTTTACTTGACTTAATTTCTCTTTTTTATATTTAATTTATTTACCTTTCAAATGTTTTCCCCTTTCCAGGTCTCCCCTTCGGAAACCCCCTATCCCATTCCCTCCCCCCCCCCGCCTCTATGAGGGTGCTCCCCACCCACCCACTCATTCCTGTCTTCCCTTTCATTTGTTTGGTTAGAGTTACCCCAAGGTATTTTATATTACTTGAGGCTACCGTGAAGAATGCTGCTTCCATGATCTCTGTTTTATTGATTCCAGTACTCTGATTGATCATTTCTTGCTGTCTACTTCTCTTGAGTGTGCTTATTTCTTTTTGTTCTAGAGCTTTCAAATGTGCTGGTAAGTTGTTAGGATAAGATCTCTCCAATTTTTTATGTAAGCGCTTATTGCTATGAACATTCCTTTTAGCACTATTTTCATTGTATCCCATAAGTTTGAGAATGCCATGTATTCATTTTTACTGAATTCTAGAAAGTCTTAATTTATTTCTTCATTTCTCTCTTGAACCATTTTTCATTCATAGAGTTTCCATGAGTTTGTAAGCTTTCTGTTATTTCTATTATTGATATCCATCTTTAATCCATAGTGAACTAAAAGATTGCAGGAACTTAATTCAATTGTCTTGTATCTGTGGAGACTTGTTTTGAGTCTGAATATGTGGTCAATTTTGAAGAAAGTTCTATGAGCTTCTGAGAAGTAGGTATATCCTTTCGTGTTTGAGTGAAATGTTCTATCAATATCTGTTAGGCTTATTTGATTTTTAATGTCAATTGTCTCTTGAATTTCCCTATTTAATTTTTTCTAGATGACCTGTGTATTGATGAGAATGGGGTACTGAAGTGGCCCACTATCAGTGTGGGGGGGGTCAGTATATGAATTAAGGTGCAGTGATCTTTATATTACAAAAAAATAGATGCCCTTAAATATTGGGCATAAATATTAAGAATTAAAATGTCATCTTGGTGAAGTTTTCCTTTGATGAGTATGTAGTGTTCTTCTCCATCTCTTTTGATTAATTTTGGTTTGGAGTCTATTTTGTCAGATATTAAAATGGCTACACCAGCTTGTTTCTATTTGCCTGAAATATCTTTTCCAACCCTTTACACTGAAGTAATCTCTATCCTTGATGCTGAGGTGGGGTTTGTGGATATGTTAGAAAGAGGGATTCGGTTTTTTACATCTATTCTGTTAGTCTTTGTCTTTTTAATAGCATGTCTATTAGAATATCACCTATTAGGATAACATCTTCCTTCTCAATGCAGATTCTAAAACCCAGAAGGCCTGGACAGATAGATGCTCTAAAAACTCTAAGATACCACAGATGCCAGCCAGACTTCCATATCTAGCAAAATTTAAAATCACAATAGATGGAAAAATAGTGAACATTTATTCAAATTTCCCATTTCTCCGTTTCTTTACAAAACTCATTGTAACTATCCCTGACTCCCTAGTCACTGCAAGCCATGAGATAGCATAAGCCTTCCCTATTTCTCTTTATTCCTTCCTGAAGAAAATTCTGTCCAGTCATACTGGTTCTCTCATAACAGGCTTGTTCATATATTTATTTCCACTATTTTAAGTTTGTTGTAGGCTGATTGCAGTATGTGAGCCATCTGTACGCTAGTTTCTATTCACATTTTGTGCTCTTTTTTCTCATAATTAGCTTAATATTTCTCTGATTCTTTGAGTGCCACATAATGCTTGATTGTATGCCAGATACATAACAGAAGAAAAAAAGACTGGAGTAGGTAAAAAAGAATCTTGCTCCCAGAGAATGACCCCCCCCATTCTTCATTAGGTGTCTAAGTTGGGATGGCAGAGGTAGAGTCAAATAATTAGGATGATGCTGGCTTCACTATAGCCAGAGATGATTTCCAATTTAACGCTGCTTTTCTCTTTTCTGTAGGACTTATTAATTAAGCATTAATGAGATATTCATCCTTCTCTCTCCCCATCCTAGCATCCATCTAACGAATAGCCTTACTTCAGTCTTTTCTGGATGAAGAACAACTCTTGTCCATAGGTCCCTGGCTTCACCTCACAACATTGACTACCTGAGCCATGAACCCACACAACACTGCTGTTACTAGGTCAACATTATGCTGTTACCACCATCATTAAAAACATAATGGCAGACGGTTCCAACATGATATAAGTGCCTCAAAATCAATATCTTTTATTTTATTTTTGATACTTTATTTACATTTCCAATGTCTCCTCTTTGGAAACCCCCTATCCCTTCCCCCTCCCCACCTCTATGAGGGAATTCCACCTCCCACCCACCTGCCTACCAATTCCCATATTCAAAATCAATATCTTATGTCCTCATCATCTCCCTCCCAACACCTAGTAAGTAGAATGCCCTGCACAAAGTAGATAAGCTCAGAACATCGTAGATTCTGAGTGCTACCTTACCACGTCCTAGAGCTTCCCTGTTGTCATGAAAAACAACCAGTGCTATTTCATGTGAAGCAAGATTTCTATTGTGTCTAGTTTATTACAAAACAAACTTTTTCTTTACTCATTGTACTCTCCCACAATACTTCTGCTCTCCAGTTGTAAGAGAAAGACTGTAAGCTCTTCACAATAGTTCAGCTCGATTTTTTATCAGACACCAATTATATGTCCTATTATAGTTCAATCAATTCAGACACTGTCTTCTAAGTTAAGTTTCAGATCCACAAGACAGACATTAGTTCAGATGCCAAATGTCAAATGCATGTACAGACTGTGTCCTGTGCTTCTATTTGACTGGCTGTAAATGGGAAGTTCCCACTATGTCTTCCCTGGGTTTGGCCTTTCCTTGAAAGAAAACAGTTTACTTACTACTCCACTGGCTTACTAGTTAAGGACCTACCTTGAGGACAGACTGATGAAAGAGACTAAATTTGAATAAGTGCAGAGAAAGTGTTTGACACAGAAGCAGTGACTTCTCACTAAACTCAAAGAGTAACCAAAAGTTTGACATCTCTGCTCTTGATTCTGTATGTCACTTGCTTAACTGTGCAAAAATGTCCATGCAAAGCCTGGTGCAGCCTAACCTCTCTCATTCTGTCTCAAGGTTGAAAGCATACAGATGAGAGTTTTCAAGGCCTCTGACTTTCTGATTTTACAGTGCCCAGCTCCCTCCCATCCAAAGTATGCTTGCAATGTTGTAGTCATTTTTCTGAACTTGCAGTAATCTAGAGTCCAAAAGGAGCAGAGTTTTATTATAGGAGGAACGGCAGACCTCACTGGCAAGGCAGTATCCACGGAAACATAGGTAAACAGCGAGATGGGCCTCCCAGCCTCAGAGACAACTTCCACATGAGGGCCAAAATGAAGCCTGCTTGAAGGCCTAGAGATTGGCCATGTAGACAATGACAGCCACTTGATAACTGCCACTTAGAGGACATGCTTGCTTGCGACTAATGGGATGCAGGTGGAGGGTATAAAGGGCGTTCCCTGAGAATTAATTAAGGAGCTTGCCTCTGTTTCTCACCTGCTCCTGGAGTCTGAGCCATGGATTCTGTGCCTTCTCACCCACTGTCCCCAAGGGGGACACCAGGCAGGATGGAGGACTCAGGCAATACTTTATCATCAGCATAAATCAATCCCAGCCGCAACCAGGAAAAGTCATCTCACGGGAACCAGTTTGTCCCCAGCAATAAGGACTCCTTCAAATCAACTTGAAGAGTAGGAAATGGGGTAGTGACCAACCTCTGGGCAAGGCTGTTCATTAGCATGTGCCCTGCTTCCTACTTAAACCCACTCTCTCCTTAAAGGCAAAGTTCAGGTGAGTTCTTGAAGATAGACTTGGAGTCACTGAATCTCTTTATCTACATTTCTCAATTGATTGAAGTCCTCTCTGATTTTCACCATTATTCTTCTCTTTAGTGGGTATATTGGGAACAGGTGGCCCAGACTAGTCTGTTGGAAATCCCAGCACCAATGGCTATAGATGATTTACAAAACCATTTTGTTAAAATAAATTCAGGAATAGCTTAGAGTCTTACAAATAGAAAGTCACTCTTTTCCCCCTTATGGCTCTGGAATTCTCACAAGGGCAGAATGAAGGTTAAAATGAAGGAGGTTCCCATCGCTACCATTTAGAAAATCACAACCATTTTGGGGATGAAGATAAAACATGCACCTGTTATTATAAGGACAATGTTGCACTACCTATTAAATTAACAAACCATAGTGATGATGTTCAGAAGTTTGGGGTGGGCTTGTCTCTCTGGTGAGCAGTCCTCATTAGTCTCTGGGTATCATCATCATGGGTGCACCATAGTAGCCTACATGGTGGTAAATAGGAGGTATAGGTGCTTTATCTCTTTGCTTTATGAAGATTCCATAATTATGGTTCATGAAACAAAATGACAGGAAGCAAATTAATTTGAGAAAAACTGTGCAAGCCGATTGTGTGCTCACACATAGAAGTCACACAAAATATGAGACAAAGAAAAGGGCCAGGATCTGAGAGCATAAATAGTATTTTGAGCAACAGAAAGCAAGAGGAGCTCTTATGGAGAGGCTGTTTTCCTATGCAGGTAAAAAGGTACCAATTTTTAGTCTCCCTCCTGGGAGTTGGTGAATCTCTAAGGGGAAGAGGGTTATAAAAAGCTCCTTCCTTTAGTCAGATAAGAGAATTTCACAGAAATTTCTTTTCAGAAAATTCAGAGAAATGAGCTTCAGAAGGGAGGGGTCATACAGAGAGACATTGGACAGAGGTCAGGGGCTCTTATGGAAGAGATGGGGGAAGGATTGAAGGCCCTGAAGGGGAAAGGAACTCCACAGAAGACCAACAGAATCAATTAAACTTAGGCCCCTGGGAAATCTCAGAGACTGAATCACCAACTGAAGAGCAGTCATGGATTGGACAGAGGCCCCCCAATACATATGTAGGGGATATGCAACTAAGTCTCCATGTCAGCCCCACAACAACTGGAGCTGGGGCTGTCCCTAAAGCTATTGCCTGACTGTGGAATCCATTCCATAACAGGACAGCCTTGTCTGGCCTCAGCAGAAGAGGATGCACCTCACCTAATCCTGCAGAGATGTGATGTGCCAGGGTGGGGGGCAGATACCCAATGGGACCCACCCTCTCAGAGGAGAAGGGGAGGGAGAGGAGAGGAGGGACTCTGTGAGAGGGGACCAGAAGGGGCTTGCATTTGGGATGTAAGTTTTTAAAAAGAGGGTTCAGAGATGAGGGGGTGGCTGATAAAGGTCTGAGAGACATTAGTTATCCTTCAGCTTGACACACTCGGTGTTCAGAAGCACCATACTGAAGGACGTCATTTTCTGAGCTCCTACAAAAGCATACATCAGAATAGCATCAGAAATGTTTCAGTACATACCTAAGGAACATGTTTGCATCCCTTATAGTTAGACAATCGTTAATTTGCTGCAACTCTCTATCTCAGGTAGAATACAGACTATCTTGATAAGCTACTATTTCCTCTATTTTAGAAATAATTTAAATAGCACATAGATAGACCATCCACAGCTCAAGATGACAGGTCAAGGACACAAATGCATAAAGACACACCAAATATCTCTCCCCTTCAGAGGAAAATGAGAAAGAAAAACAGAGGTACAAAACATTCATATATCCCTGGGAAAACATTCTAATGTTTAAAAAAAAAAAAAATCACCCAATCTATGAACACTAAATTCAGACATTTATAATCAATATTTGTGGTTTAGACCAATGAGAAAGCTGTAAAAGCAAGTGGCTTTCATTATTTCCAACAGCCTCTGTCGTAAGAAACTGAGTCTATTTTATTCAGGTTCCCTTATAAGCATCAATGATAATTCATCCTATAGATGCTATTATATTTTCCAGTTTTACCCTTGACAGTGGGAACTTGCACAGAGGACATTACAGATTTGTACCATTATTTTTTCTGAAAGAATTTTAGATATGTTGAAAAATTCTTACTATTTCAAAAAAAGAAAAAGCCAGCCACATGGCCATTAAATTTTTCTATGGCATTTAAACTTAATATGACTAAGACGTGGTTATAAAATAAAATAACACTCCATATTGGGAAACCTTTTAAAAAGCTGAATGAACCTTTTTATTCTACATACATCAGACTCTTAATGGCTTTTCAACAGTTTGGGCCATTTTGTGAAATTACCACAGCTGCTTCACATTAGCCCAGAGGTTTTGCTATAAAAGCCCGTACAAGCTGCTAAGTCAAACTCCATAGCCGTAATGCTGATTCTGTTATTTATTCCGTGTGGGTCTCATGGCTTGTTGTGTTTTTTATTTAGTGAAGACTTTCCAGAAATTTTCTAAAGTACAAACAAAAAGAAATGTATGTTATGTTCTCCTCGTGAAACTACCCAAACAAATCAATTATTTATTAAGTGTCTAATCACAACTGGCAATAGGCCTATTAAAATATTAAGATACGTCCCAAGAACTTCTGAAAAAGCAGCTTGTCATTGAAGTTGGAGAAACAAGAAAAGCACTCCAGAGTAAACACATTGTTTTGTGAAAGAGAAAAATTCATACTGACTGTAGCTTTTCTATTTAACTTCAGAAATGTTATTTAAAAAGCAAACAAAAAACTAGTTTTATTAGTTACTACTCAGGATACGCCTTTGAAGTAAGCATCTAGTAACTGCACGAAGGACCCTTAATATGTAGAAATTGTGAGGAAACCCTCAGTACTTTTTTGTGGACCATATAGGATTTTTATTCAAAGCCCAGGAAAACCTTTACAATGGCTTAAAACAGGCTTAATAAAACCCACAAGGTCTTGTTATTTCTTTGTGTAGAAAAATCTCCCCCACTTAACCTAGATTTAAATCTAAATCACTTCAATTATTGGAAAAAATTAATAAATCTTTTATTTTAGTAATGTTTCTAAATCCTAAGATCTGTCCTTGAAAAATAAACTTGTGGTTTTAAAATGTTATTAAAATAAAAGGCTTGAGTGATTCTTAAGGAAGTAGAAATTTGTTAGAACCCACGTGCTTCAAGAATAAGGAAGTATGGCGGACAGTGATCTGATAATTAAACAGTAGCCGAATGGGTCTGGTTTTCCCCTGGATAATTTAGACCATTGACTGACATTGGTAATATCTAAATTTAAGTAGCTGATTTCTTCTACTCTGTACTTACACACACACACACACACACACACAGACTCACACACACACATTCACACTCACACAAAGAGAGAGGGGGAGGGAGAGACAGAGAATGAGACAGAGACAGAGACAGAGAGAGATCTATGGACTAAAATACTTTCTTAGGTACTAAGACCTGGGTACTGGACTGAATGAAAAGAGAAAAGCATGCTAAGCACTGGCATTCATCCCCTCTGCTTCCTAAGGATGAGGTGTGACCAGATGCCTCAAGCTCCCGCCACTGTGACGTATACCTTCAAACTCTAAGCCAAAAATAAACCTCTTTCTCTAAGTTGCTTTGGTCAGGGTACTTCATAACAGTGATAAAAAAGTGACTATTATAAGTCACGCTTGTGTTCTCAGAATCTGAAGTGTATACGACTCACAATCTTTCTGAAAACCCAGAAAAGAAGTAGGCACATGGGCAGAGGTTGATTTAGGGATAGACCTGAAGAAGGGATCAGTATGATCGCCATATCTCAAATATCTATCTTCAAGGGGTTTGGGGGTGTGAGGGACTTTTTATAAGACATGGATGTTACAGGGAGACAGTGAGCAAGAAGTCTCTGGGTATTGTGAGGTTTTCTCTTCCAAGAGCTCTCCCTTCCCTTTGAAGTTGATCTGAACTTCAGATATCTTGATCTCAGCACCTTCATTTGCTTTTTAGGCAAATCTGTTCATATAAATGTGTAGAGATAAAGAACAAATTAAAAAGAACATACTGTTAGCCAAAATATACAACAAAGGGGAGATAGACTCTGTAGAGATCAACTCCAGTATATAGACACGGCCCCCAATTGAGGAATGGGGCCACCTACCCATCTCAAAATTGTTTACCCAGAAATGTTCCTGTCCAAAGGAAAGACAGGGATAAAAAATGGAAGAGAGACTGGAGGAAAGGCCATCCAGAGACTGCCCCACCTAGGGACCCATCTCATCTGCAGACACCAAATCCTGACACTATTGCTGATGCCAAGAAGCACTTGCTGACAGGAGCTTGATATGGCTGTTCCCTGAGAGGTTCCGCCAGCATCTGACCAATACAGATGCAGATACTCACAGCCAACCATCAGACTGAGCCCAGGGACCCCAATGGAAGAGCTAGGGGAAGGACTGAAGGAGCTGAAGGGGATTGCAAACCCATAGAAAGAACAATATCAACCAACCAGACCACCCAGAGCTCCCAGAGACTAAACCACCAACCAAAGAGTTGCCTCCAGATACATATGTAGCAGACGATGGCCTTGTCTGACATCAGTGGGAGGGGAGACCCTTGGTCCTGTTTGATGCCCCAGCATAGCGGGATGCTAGTGGGGTTGAGGCAGGAGTGAGTGAGTGGGTAGAGGAGCGCCCTCATAGCGGCAAAGGGGAATGGGGGGAGGGCAGATGTGATGGGGGATTGTGGAGGGTCAACCATGAACAGGGATATCATTTGAAATATAAATGGCTAAAATAATTAATAAAAAATGGAAGAAGAGAAAATAAAAGAAAGGAAAGGAAGGCTATGGAGGGAAGCAGAGAAGAGAGAGAAACTACTTTTCAAAGGTTCTCTTTATAGGTTCCCTACAGATGTTGATGTAGAAAGCCAAGGAAGCTTATAGTTTTCTATATATCTATAAGATTGCTTAAAATTCCCCACACTTGACTTTTATTACATATTAAAATACAATTTACACAGGCATTATTATATAAATGGATTCAACATCCTGTTTTCCCTATGATTTATACACAATGGTCAAAGAAAAGCAATATATAAATAAAATTCATGCTTCCTTAAAGCAAAACTTCAAAAGAGCTTTTATTTTGAACATCTGCTATTTAAAATCTAAATAGTATAATCATATTTTTAAAGAAAGGCCCCAAAAATCAATTATCCATTTGTTTCTTCATTGTTATTATACAAAATGTTCTCTGGAGTTCTTTTAATTGAAGACTTGACTGGAAAATATTTTGCTATTAAAAGTTTTAAAGTTTGACACATTTAAACTAGAAGATATTGGGTATGTAGCTTTCTTCCAAACTGAAACATTCCCTTCTGGAGAAGAGAAAATCTCCTAAAGTTCAGAAAGTAAATAAAACTGGCAAGTTTCAGGAAGTTCCTAAAAGTTATAAAATTCACAAGGTGCCTCCCAAACTTTTATCAACAGTAATAATTTCTGGGGAGAGCTTCCTGCAGCTGTACCTGGAGCTCAGAGATGAAGTTGATCATATATGCTCAAGTAACCCCTCAGCTATGCTTCTATATATAACCTCAATAAACTCATCAATTCATCAAGCTAGACTTGGGGAGAATTTGTGGTCTGTACTCAGTTCCTTGTCTGGAGTGAATAGATGTTTATAAATGTCTTTCAAAGAAAACTCACACAACAGTACATCCTAGAGCTCTTTGGGCAAATAAAATCAACTCTATATATTCACACAAATGGAAAGTGGTTTATTATGAAAAATTTGTTCATGAGATTATAGGATCTGAGAAGGCCTTAAAACATGAGTGACAACATTTTAGCCCAAAGACCTACAAACTATGATTAGCAATGTAAAAAGTTAGAAGGCAGAAAAAAATTGATGAGCACCTCAAGCAGAGGTCAGATTTACCTTTCCTCCACCTTTTTGATCCCTTTTTATCCTCAACAAATGAGTAGATAGCTCATGGGAAGATCACGTCTTTCATGCAGTTCACCAACGGCATTGCTGTTACTTCTGCAAACACCTTCCCAAGTGCCCCCAGAAATGACCCATGAAACTTGCAATTATTTAGTCATGTTTTAGCCAAGCCAACACTAAGATCAACAATTGCTCTGCATGAGTCAAATTCGCATGTTTATATCTGCAAGAGCAGTGTTATATGCTTGACATGCTTGTAAGTAGAAAAATTGCTTTATACAGACAAATTAGCAGACACCTATTTCTAGGATCTTATACCTTTAAAAACTGAGAGTGTGTAGAACCTTTATATGCATATGCAGTGGAATTTTACTTTTAAACATATTGATAAGAATATGAGAGTGGAGGGAAAAATTCAAGATTACAGTGGCATAGAAAATAGAGGAAATGAAATGTGTTGTATAGATTATCCTTTTATACCCCTCCCCCTCCCCATCCCCCTCCCTCTCCCCTAGATTATCCTTCTTAACCAGAGTAATTTTATTTTTCTGTATTTAAGTGCACTAAGGGCAAACTGTATTATCAGTCTATCCCCTATTTTTACTGGCTGTATTTATCGAGCCAATTAGGTTATAATAAACACTTGTAAATTCTCTGAGTAAAAAAATAAATATTTTGGAACTATCTAAAGCAAAATGTGACTATCTAATGATATCTTGAATCAAGTCCCAAAAATAAAAATGCTAAAACAAAATCCCTCTAAATTCCATTATCCTGACTGTTAAGAATATGAAGTTTCTTGGCACATTTCAATCAAAAGTAACTAATAGTAGTAGCCATAGAGTCAAATCATTGACAACGTATGCTAAATGTTAATTTAAAAAGAGTGTTTAATGATAATCAAAATCTAATCAATCATAGAAATTTTGTCTTTATAAGCAATTAAAATCTATTTAATCCTATAAAGGCTCAATTTATAGCAATTGGCAAGTCTATGTCTTTTTTTCTTTACAAATATATTTAATAACGAGTCCTTGTGATAATGAGGAACAGTTTGTACTTTCCAGATATTGTTAAGTGTGTAGAAGCCAGCACATTTCATTATTTATGAAGTCACTTTTTGGACTGATAAAAATGTTTCTATTTTTTTTAATTGATGTTGAATGATCATTTCTTGTCATTTATTACGAAAATTCAGAAGTAAAAAGGGAAGATCTTTACTTAGAATGTGAATAGGTTTGCATTATCAAATTGTTCTTTGGCATAACAGTAAATATAAAAAAGACGATAAATGACAACCATTATAAGTATTTATCTTGTGTCAGAAAAGAAACCATTCTATATGCAAAATAAATTATGACACACATAATGAAATGTGACATTTTCTATCACATTATAATTTCATGTTTTTCTAAGACCAAAAATAATGTAGTTCTTATAAATAAGTGTAATTTATGTTAGCACAAAATTGCTGAATTGTTTAAAGTATTTTATTATAACATGTACCATGTAAATTACATGATATAATTACGCATATATTTTAAGATGTTTTAAGTACACAGATCATATGTATTGCACAAGATACATATCTGCCACAACTTAAACAACTGTTTCCAGCACTCTTGTGTCCTTCAAGGTCACTAACTCCCAGAGAGAACCATTATCACCACTGACTAATTTGGCCTTATCAAATTTCATATAAATGAAATCACATAGTACACAGTCTTCATACTTCACTTTATTTTTAAATTGTGTAATGTGACAATTCTGTAATCTTTAATTTAACTAACAGTAAATGAGCATTTCAATTTCTCATGGTTCCTGGCACCAGTTATTGCCTGTCTTTGTTATTATAGCCTTCTAGCAAGTGGCTTTGGTTTCATTTCTCAATAACTAATGACTTTGATTGGCATCTATCCAACAACTAATAAATTTAATGATTTTGAACACCTTTCAGGATGTTAGTCATTTCATATCTTCCTGAGCGATGTGTCCGTCAAATTCTCTGTTCATTTTTATTTGCTTAACTCGATGTCACCAAGAATTACTCATATTACTTTCTAAAAGTTTCCTGGTTTTAGCTTTTGTGATTGGTCTATGACTCATTTTAAGTGAATTCTTTTACAACATGGTACACAAGGCAAAGGTATAGCTTCATTCTTTGTTGTGCAAAGATCCATTTGATACTCTTTTATATTGTGTGTGTGTGTGTGTGTGTGTGTGTGTGTGTGTGTGTGTGTGTTGAGAGGACAATGTGTCTGAGTTTTCTCTCTATTTCTACCAGATAGCCGGAATTGGAATTGAACTCAAATCCTCAATCTTGGCAGTAAGTGCTTTTACCCACTGAGCCATTTACTATCGCCAATTTTAAATTGTGCCCTTCCCACAGGAAATAAACAAATGATACTCTTCAGCAGAGGTGTCCATCACAGAGCCCACAAAAGATAGCTAGGTTTGCAGCTCAAAACAAGACTGTCACATTATTTAAAACATTCTGACATTTTTGTCTTCCCATTATATTTGTAACTTAACGGTGCAGTCTTGGATGTTTGTAAGTGACAGCATCATATCTCAATGTTTCGAAAAATAAAGATATACATATGTGTTTTCTTGTTATCTAGAAGCAACACTATTTTATGGTGGTGTGTACTACTTCCAGTGTGTTATCAGCCAAGTACAAACAATCAAAAGGGAAGATCTAAACCTTGCATATTTTTCTTTCAATTTCTTTTCAAAATTAAATTGAAGTTTCTTATCTATTACTACTTTTCATTTATTATGATTATTTGTGTGGTGGGTGCATTTGCATGTGGGTTCATGTGGAGACCATAGGTCAATGTTGTGTGGTCTTCTTCAATCACTATCTTATTTTTTTAATTTTACTTTTATTTTATGTGTGAGTGTTTTGTCTACATGTATGTCTGTACACACAAGTATGCAGTGCCCACAGATGCCAGGAGAGCAGTGTTGAATGAACTGTGGACTAACTTATTCATCACTGTGAACCTCCATATGAGTGCTGGGAACCAAACCAAGATCCTCTGGAAAAACAGCAAATCCTCTATAACTAATCATCCATCCCTCCATCCCTCTACCATATTTTTAAGGCAGGGTCTTCTAATGAAACCTGAGTAGATTGGCTAGCCAGCAAGACCCAGGGGTCTATCTCCCTTTTGATTCCCAGTTCCAGCATTATAGTACACACCAGAGCGCCCAGCTTTTATATGACTGATGGGTATATAGGTCCTTATGCTTGTCTGAAAACATCTACCCACCTCCTATTATTATGTTTTTAATCTTACCATTGTTTCTGAGTCTCAAAGGAAATAGAATCCCCACAAGGGAATTACAGATGAAGAAAGAGGATGATGACTTAGCATTTTCAGTGATTTAATCACTCATTTAAATGAATTAAACATGAATCTTCAGTGTAAAAAATTAGATTATCAATGCAATACTTTAAGTATCAGTGCCCAAATAAATATCAAATTATGGCAATTTAAAAGTAAGGCAAATAATTTTATGCATTCCTATATGTTGTGTAAATGCAGCCCGGTGAACAGTAGTGAAAACCATGTAGCTTTTCTTTCAACTTGATAAAAGAACTTGAGAACAGACTCCAAGATTTACAAGGATATATTATTTTAGAATATTTGGAACTTCATTTTCACGTAATATAATTACGTTCCTTGGAAAGTGTCAAATGTAATACACAGAGCTGTAATACGGCATTCAAGTACTGATTGTTGAAGAAAACGCCCAATCATCAGCCACTAGTGCTAACTGAGGGTTTTTTTTTGTTGTTGTTTTGTTTTTTGAGGTTTAAAACAGACTTTAATCTCTGCTGACTGACATCCACAAAGATGGAGCCCACACCTTCAGACTGTGAAACAATGAGAAAACCAGTGGGAGTTGTCAAAGAAAGAGCACCTCTCTTATGATTGTGGAAGAAATTAATCAACCCCTCTGTACCTGAGAAAAAGAGAAGAAGTGAACCTGGCTGTAACTTCCCTGGAACATCCTCCAAAAGTTAACACCTAGAGCAAACAGTGATGAAACACACTGTGTAGTAGGCATCCATTCCCCTGACTCCCAACTCTGAATATTCAAGATATGCAGTTTTTAATTTGAAACACAAAGTTTTTTTTATAAATTCAGACAAAGTATTCTTAGAGTCTGTAGAAATTTTAGAATTAGGCATTGCACCACTTTAAGTTATGAACGCCTCTTCAATTTATATGGCTTCTGTAGCCCATATCTGAAATGCTTAAAAATATCATAGATTTGAGGGGTTTCTTTACAGATTTGGGAATACTTACTTCATACATAATGGGAGACTTTTGAAACTATAGCCAAGTCTCAACATGTCATAGCTGATCTTTTTCAGTTTGGCTCCTAGTTTGCAGAATGTTTCCTTTGAGAAAATAGCGCTGTGTATGATTAGATGGCTGTGTTGTTCTGCATATAGGTATCGTTGTGTCATTTTATTCTCTATTAATATTTCCACACATGGGGTCATCTTTGTATCTTGAGATAAATCACATCTATAGGTTTTTGAAGTCATTTGCTATTAAGTGGGATTATTTATGTTTATTGAGGACAAGGAAGTTATTGGGTTCATCTATAGGTTTCCTATTCACCATTTCACTTTATTTTTACTTTGGTTGTATGTGGAGGTGTTCTTGTTGTTGTTATTCATTGATTTGTTCTTTGGTGTTTCTTTTTTTTTTTCTTTGAGATGTGACCATGTTCTATATTGCAGGCTAGCCTTTAATTCATTAGCAAGTCCATGGTGACTTTGAACTCATAATCCTCCTGCCTCATCCTTATGAATGCTAGGATTAAGGATGTATACCACGATGTTCTTTCTGTTTTATTTTTTCAACTCTAACTTTTACTATTTCTCTACATATTTGAATATAGTCCTCTTTTATCTTTCTGCCTGTTAAGCTGAAATCTTAAAAGATTGATCAAAGATTTTTTTTTAGACTTAGACATCACAGCTGAGTTTCTCATAAGTGCTAATTTAGCTGCATGCCACATTTTTTTGGTTTTGTGTATCTCAAAGCATTTTTAAATTTCTCTTGTAATATCTACTTTTGTATGTACTCTCTGTTTCCAGTTTTTTATTCACTAGATATGTATCTCATGCCTGCAATAGAGATTCAGTTTGGCTTTGGTTGGTTGGGTTGGGTTTGGTGTTTCGTTTTATAGCGCACATACCAGCTACGCTTCATTCTACCATTGATGGACATTAAGGCTTTTTTCCTCCCCAGCTCTTTACTATTTTGAATAAAGTTGTCATGTCTTGGAAATAGTCTTGGAAGGAGAATTGCTAAATCAGGCAGGCTTAGTCTTGGTATAATGCTCTGTGTGTCTAATATTGTTGTGGTAGAACTCAACGATTGGAATTCTAATAATAAAAAAAAAAAAAGTCCAGGGACTCCTGTGTCTGAGATACCTGAGACACTCTAATTCACTGACTAAGTATTTTGGGGCTGTGACAACATTGCTTTTGTGTGTAATTGCTCTGTTCTAGAGAAAGTATTTGAGGGGAAGATTAATTTTGGAAGCTTTTACTTATTTGCTATATTAAATTTTTTAAAGGACCCAATGTCTGAGCATAATAGCTCATGTCTGTAAACCAAACACTAGTGAGGGAAAAGCAGATAGCTCTGTGTGACCTGTGGCCAGCCTGGTCAAATAGCCAATTCAAAACCGTTTAGTGCTAAATGGTGAGAGCCTGTCTCAAAAACCCAAATAATCACCCACAAAGAGCATGTCCTTATCACACTTCTCCCTTCAAATCTCAGGGATTTATACAGAAAAGGAGGGGAAAAGATTGTAAGAGCCAGAGGTAGATGACTCCAAAGAGAGTGTTTCCAAGACGTAAAACCGATGCACATGCGAACTCAAAGAGACTCTGACAGCTTGAACCAGAAAACCTGCACAAGTTCAAGCTAGACAAATTCTCTAGCACAGAGAAGGGGAAGGAGCACAAGGTCTCATACCTAACCAAGAAGCTATTTGCAATTGATACCTACTGAGAAAAGGAAAAGTCTGGTTTCTTCAGTGAAATGACAATGGGTTATTAACAGCACTCCAGGTCCCATATCCAGGAGTGGTTGGATATGGATTCCATGATGTGTGTGTGTCTGTGTGTGTATGTCTGCGCATGCACGTGCATGCATGTGTGCACATGCTTGTGTGTGTGTGTCTTTGTCTATGAGTGTGTCTGTGTGTGCACATGTACATGCAAGTGTGCACATGCTTATGTGTGTCTGTGTGTGCACGCGTGCAGGTGTGCACATGCTTACGTGTGTGTGTCTGTGTCTGTGTGTGCATGCGTGCAGGTGTGCACATGCTTATGTGTCTGTCTGTGTCTGTGTGTGTGTGTGTGTGTGTGTGTGCGCACGCATGTGCACGTGTGTGAACTTGCAAGTGTGCATGTGCTTGTGTGTGTGAGTGTGTTTGCGTGTGTGCACGCACGCACGTGGGCATGTGTGCTTTTCAGTTTGATTTGGTTTGGTCTGGTTCATGTTTGGGATTTTTTTTTTAAACTATGAGAATGAATATGAAGTGAGATAGTTAAGGAGGAGGATAGGATCTTGGGGGAATTGTGGGAAGGAAAAGAATGTGAACAAAATATGTTGCATAAATTTTTAATTAAAAATATAATTTTAAATATCACACTTTATGCTTTTAGATAAAGATGCTAGAGGCAAAAACATCTAAAAAAGCTCATATTCATGTACTATAGCCCTTTTCTCTAGATATTAATAATTCTGGTATAGAGTTTGAAATGCTGTAATGTTTTAAACACTTATCATGGGATTAAGTGTAGTAAAAATAATTATGAAAACTTTTATAGGTTTTGCTGTTCAGGAATACTGCCCCACAATGCCACCTGTACAATTAACCATTAAACAAAAAGATTTGTCTGTAGTTTTGCATCTAGAGTCCTTTACACTTTAAGTTTGCTCCTATTAATCTAATGAGTCTAACTGGTGGATATTGCTTTACATAATGAAAATAACATCAACAAAATTACGTATAGGCATGCACACATGTATATATTCCATTTATGCATGGTCTCATTTAAGAGGAGAAATAGAATATTAAGAATCAGAATAATCTATCGATGGATGGATGGACAGACAGACAGACAGATGGTAGATGGGTAGATGGATTCTGAGAAAGAGAATGATTTTTTTTGAAAGATGTTGAGATGTCAAGGTTCTTCCCAGTAACAGGTATAAAAGGCTCACTACACAAGTCCCTCCTCTCCCTCAGACAAACATTGCTGGAAACGAATATTTCTAAAGAAGTTTAGGGAAGTAATGACAATTATTCTGTCACAGATTGGTCCAGATTTCCTAATGATTAAATGGTTAACACCATTAATGCTAAATAAGCATTTGACAGTTAACTATGTGTCCGCCTTTCCTAAAGAATATTCAGCAGCATTTAAGATCATACTTTCTTGTTTCTCTTCCCCTTCCCAGGAAAATATAAAAATTTGGATTCTTCATTTTATGTCCAGAATGTGTGTGTGTGTGTGTGTGTGTGTGTGTGTGTGTGTGTGTGTGTGT
>CM052719.1:42997767-43011763 GCA_028551405.1 Uromys caudimaculatus
ATAGGATCCAATAATGAGAATTCTAGAGGACTGAAATTGGTACAACTAAAGGAAAGGTTTAAAAATATTCAAGATGGAAGCATTATTAAACATAGCTAGTTCAAACAGGTAGAAACAGCAAACATAGTGTAACAATGTACCTCTACATGCGTAGCTGATAAGAGAACAGAAAAATGTAATTATATGATTCCGTAGCATTATTTTTTTCTGAGAAATGGAATTTATTAAAAAACTAAAAAGAAAAGTTATTCCTTTTTCTAGACAAACTAAAGCATCAGGTTTTATGTATGTTGAAAAATAAGGGCTATGTCATAGATCAGTGGTAGGATATTTTTAGTGTAGTTAAGATCCTCAGTTCTATGAGAGAGGGGCAGAGACAAAGAATGAAAAACAGAGACAGAGACAGAGAGACACTCAGAAAGACAGAAAGATACAGAAAGATAGAGACAGAGAGACAGAAAGAAAGGCAGTGTTTTGGTTAGGGTTTTACTGCTGTGAACAGACACCATGACCAATGCAACTCTTATAAGGACAACATTTAATTGGGGCTGGCTTACAGGTTCAGAGGTTCAGTTCATTATCATCAAGGTAAGAACATGGCAGCATCCAAGCAGGCATGATACAGGGGGAGCTGAGAGTTCTACATCTTCATTTGAAGGCTGCTAGCAGAATACCAGCTTCCAAGCAGCTAGGGTGAAGGTATCAAAGCCCACACCCACAGTGACACACCTACTCCAAACAGGGCCACACCTACTCCAAACAGGGCCACATCTTCTAATAGTGCCACTCCCTGGACCGAGCATGTACAAATCATCACAGGTAGAGAGACCAAGAGGACAGAAAGAAAAAGACAGAGACAAAGATACAGAGAGACAGAGACAGAAAGAAAGAGTCTGTGTGAAAATGAAGATTTATAATAATGTAGATGAGTAACTTAACAAGCTAAGCCACTCCATGTGATAAGAGAAAGTTGACTGTTTTGTTAAATTCTAGATTGTCATTGTTTCTTTTTTAAAGATATGGGTATTCGTGATGGTATTGTCTTAGACAAAACATTCATTTTTTAAAGTATCAATTTGAAATTTAGCACATTAATATGTGTGCTACACATGTATGTATAAAATATGTGTGTAGCTATTTATACAATAAAAATAATCTTGAAAAATGTAGACCTAGTATTTACCCTGAGCCAGAGAAATGGATGGATTTGAGAAAAATATCAAGAGTTTAAAAAAATTTATAGAAAAGTTGCATTTAAGGTCTGGGGCAGCAGCCAAGCTGATAATGTACTTACCTTACAAGCGTGAAGAAGACTGGAATTCAGTGCTCAATGAAATAGAAATTTCTGGTCTCATTGAAGATCCACTTATGTTATGTGATGTTTCTTTCTGAAAACTGTCTTCTGAGAGGATGTTTTGCTGAAGCAGACATGTGAGAGGATGTTTTGCTCAGAACAGACATGTAGTGTTTTTCTGGAAGCTGCCTAGTTAAAGTGCCTGCAATGTTTTGCTGGAGCAGAGAGGACACATGATGTTTGGGAAGAGAGTAAGTAAATCCCAACAGATAGTGGACCACACTCTAGCATTAGTTTGCCTGGTTTTCTTCTCTGATCTTCTCTTGTAGTAACTTCCTAGAGAGATACTCACCAAAGAACTTCTGGTGGTGTTCTGGCTGCTTCTTGCCACTTTGGCAGACTCATGAAGATTGATTGGTGGCGCTTCAAGGTTTCTTCTGGATTGAGATGCCACTGCTGATTCATGTGGGTGGTTTGCTAGTAGACTGGACTGTAGACAATGAAGATTGGAATTACCCCAAGGAATTACTTCTAAACAGGTCCACGTCCCCCTTGTCCTATTAGCCATCTTCTTCCCTACCTTTGGTTGGTAGACTATAAGGGAGGTTGAAGCATTTAAGAACATTTATTAAGTAGGTTTTGAAAACTATAAGCCTACCGCTTACACCCCATATAAAACCGTTGACATGGTGGTGCATGCTTGTTATTTTTGCTATTCCAGCCCTGGTGAAATAGGGGTGGGAGAACAAGCAGACCTCTGCGGCTTACTGGAATGCCAGCCTAGCCTATGTGGTGAAGATTCAGGCCAATGAGAGATCCTGCCCCAAACAAAACATGGAAGGCAATGCAGGTTGTCTTCTGACATCACACAGATATATGCATACATGCTCACATCTGCTCTCATACAACCATGTACCACATGCACATGTGTGCACATGGTGTACATGTATGCACACACACACACATGCACACACACACATACACACACATGCACTAACGGGAAAAATAATGAAATCACATATTTGGACCGTAATGTATATTATGAGGAACATAATAAAATTTTCTTCCAGGGATAGTAGGAGATTCCCATAACATCTATTCCTCAGTACAGTTCAATTCTGAAGTAAAATTGAAGATTTGCAGCTAGTGTAGAAATAAGACATCTACCCATCTAAAAGTTATAGGTGCTTAAGAGACTGAATTTGAAATGAGTGGATTTGCCCCAGTCTTGTCCTCCCAAGATTGGTAAAGATTGGCCAAGAGCAAAGAGCTTCATGTCAGGGACAGTGTGACAAACCAGGAGCATGGTAAATGGTCATCCAATGGGAGATCGATCCCTGTCACAGATTCAGTCTTCTGTATTTGGGAGCAACTATTTCTCAGTAACTAGTTTCAGGGCTCTTCTTGGTACACTTCTATCTACTTCTCCAAGTCTCCAATAGCAACCCATGAAAAAGAGCCCAGACCGTGCGCTCAGTGACTCAGGCTTACTGTGGCGCTGCACATGGGAAAGCAATGGCAGCAAAGGAGGTGACCGGGCCCTCGGAATGGCAGAAATCACTCTGAGAGGAGAAAAGCATAACACTTCATCCAGAGCTGTGCAGCATCCAGACTGACCAGGTTCTCCAAATCCCCATGGCAAGAACATAAAATTAAGTTATAGAGATCCAGCACCTACTGGCAAGTAAATAGGTAACTCAAATGTCTGTAAATAAAAAATGTAACATTAGTTTAGTAATTTACTGCACTGGAATAACATAGAACTTATGCTGTTTTATACTAGTGATTTATCATAAGGCATACTTTGGGTTGGATATTTAAATTTTATTTATAAATGGAGAACTGAAATTTTGTTTTTTTAATCATATCTTATATTTTATATTTCAATAGTGAAATATTTTAATAGTTACATTTTGGGTATGGTACACATTAAAGATTTGCAGTATGTATATACCATTTCCTCCCAGACAACCCCACCTCCATAACACCCAACTTCAGATTCTGTTTGTCTCTGTCTCCCTCTCAAAGAAAACAGTCAAAACAAAGAACCAAAAAAACAAAATACCAAAATAAAAAAGCTCACTGTATATTGAAATAGTGATGCCTACTTGCTTCTTGGGTCCATTTACTTGGAATACTTCTCTTCATTCTTTTACCCTAAGTTCATGTGTGTTCTTGAGTTTGAAGTGTGTTCAGCAGAGAGATGGATCTGTTTTCTAATCTTTTAGCCTGTATCTTTTATTGAAGAATTGAGCCTGTATCTTTTATTGGAGAACTGAGACCATTAACATTGAGAGTTATTAACTAGCAATGTTTGTTACTAATATTTCATTATTGTGATATACATTCTTCTGTCTTTTGATTAATTATTGTGATATTATGTATTCCTTGTATATTTATTATCGGGTGTGGTCAACCTCTTCAGATGGAACTTTTCCTTCTAGTTCCTTCTCTAGATCTGGTTTTGTGGACAAAAGTTGTTTAAATTTATTTTTATCATGAAATGTTTTCTTTTTCTAGGAATTATGAGTAATAGTTTTGTTGGGTATAGTAGTTTGGGCTGACATCTGTTTTCTTTCAGGTTTCTTAAAACTCTGTTTATGCTCTTTTTTCTTCCAGAGTCTCCACTGAGAAGTCAGATGCTATCTATTCTAATGGATATGCATTTATGTATTACTTGGTCTTTTACCATGACACCTTTTTATTCTTCTTTGTTTAGTACATTTAGTATTTTTATTATCCTGTGTCATAGAGATTTTCTCTTTCGGTTCTCTCTGGTGATTTGTATGAATCTGCTGCCTGAATAAGCACTTCTTTCTATTAGGAAAATGTTCTTCTATGATTTTGTTGAAAATATTTTTTGTGTAGTTTACCTGTGTTTCTTCTCCTTCTTTTATAGCTGATCTTCATAGCTTTATTCTTTTCATGGTGTCCTAGACTCCCTGAATGATTCATGCAAGGATTTTTTTTATTTAACATTTTGTTTGACTGAACTATCCATTTCTTTCACCTTGTTTTCAAGACAGGAAATTCTCTTTTTCGTCTTTTAGTTTGCTGAGGAGGCTTACCTCGGAGGTTTGTGTTTAACATCCTGAGTTTTTCATTTCCAGTTTTATTTCACTTTGGGTTTTCTTTAGTCATTCTATTCCTTTTTTAGGTTCTAATTTCATGTTCTAAATTGCTTTCATTGTTTTATTCAATTGTTTGCATTTTCATGGTATTTATTGATGCTCTCTTTAGGACCTTTGAACATATTCCTGATTAATATTTTAAAATCTTTGTCTTGTGCTTCAGCTAAGTCATTTTTTTCTCCTAATGCCAGCATAGTAGGGGTACAGGAGAGGTATATTTTCTTGTTTTTTTTTTTATTTTTGTGTTTTTAGGCTGGGACTATGCATCTGAAATTATGATATTTGAGGTGTAAACATCTGGTCTTGTCTTCATTTGGTGGTTGTTTTACTCCTTGTTTATAGTTCTCAAATATTGTATTAACATAGTATGATAGCTATGCAGTCCCTGGTAGAGAGTGGTGCTGCAGTTCATCAGGAATTACAAAGAATGCTTAGCTTAGTGTATCCTAAGTTGGTTCCTGATAGAGAGTGCTACTGATGGCTTTGGAAAGTAACAAGGTAATGCAAATAGCTAGAATGAAAGACTGAGGGGGCAGAGGGAAAGACTATGGGGACACTGGGTCTGTTAGGTTTTGAAGAGCTATGTTTCTAGTCCACACACAATATGGTTTCTGAATATGAGCTCTAAATTTTAGAAAGTTATATGATTTGAGAGTGTCTGTTTTGTCTTTGAACCATAACTCTTTTCAAAGCATGTGTGCACATGCGTGCACAGATTCACACACACACATATGTGCATGTATGTCCTTTGGAAAAATTATATGTGTGTATACATATATACACTTGGTTATTATATATGTGGTGGTTAACTGTATTGAGAGAGCTCAGGGGTAAAGCGCATGCATGAGGTCCTGGTTTTAATTCCTAGTACCAAAGAAGAGGAGAAGTATGAAGTGATTAAAGTCTCCATTGATAAAAGGATTTATTTGTTTGAATGATAAGATGCCTGGAAATGTAATAAAGAGGATCGGGTGGATATGTGGATGTTGAACTCTACAATTACAGATTTTTGTCATTCTCTGTCTCTGTTAATTAAGAGCGCAAACTTAATTCCTTCAAGTGGCTTACAAGTCAACTCTCCTGACTCTCTCCTCTCTGATTTTTATATTCCCACAATTAGTAAAGGAAACCAAGAAAGTCTGGTGGTTATTTTAGAATAGAAGGAGGATACTAGACCTTCTGTGACTTTTTCTTAGAGAAACAAACTCCACCTGGATGCAGCTTCACTGTTTCCAAGACTGGTGCAACACTACCAGGGTCAAACGTGACGATTTTAATGGCTGGGTGGAATGCTGCCATGGAGATGCATAGAGTCTCAGAGGCTAGCAGAGAACACTTAGAGAAAATCCCTCTGCCAAGGTGATGAGAATGCCAAAGGTCTGCCAGAGTTGATCCACAGCAGTGAGAAGACCATGTGCACCAGTGGTTCCTGGAGGGGAACCAACCACTTCCTGACTGGAGCTGGGCTTCCATCCCTGCCATTCATCTCATAAGCTACAATTACTGGTAGCAGAGATTCAGTAGATCCTTTTTTGTCTCAATCGATTAGCTCCCAAACCTTCCGTTTTCTTATCTAAATGCTCAGTTTACATATACAAAACTACATTTGTAGCTCTGCCCTTCCTTCCTTCTATACTCTTTGTGGTTTGCCTTTATTTGACTTAATCTGCTCAGTCCTTCTACAAATACATCTACAATGGATTCATAAGAATTCTCCTTTAACATCCAAATAAAATATACAGAAACATTTCTAACTTTTAATGTTAATTCAATAGATTTTCCACTAATCCACTCACAATGACTCTTCTTTGTTGGTCTTCTAAACCCTATCTCAATAGACAAAGCTATGTAAAAATATTCTGTAACAATCTGTCAGATGCTGAGATTTCCTATGTCAAATAGTAGGTCACTTTCTTAGAAAAATAATTTCTGAAAATATAAAAATGTTTGAACATTTTAGATTTTGTTGCTTAGAGTTGTACAAATAGGGTCGATGCTAAATTATCCAATTTCTCTCATAAAACTGTTTGATCTTCCCAAATCCCATAAACTTTCTCTAAGATACTGCGATAGATATAGACTTTCAAAATAAGCAGACATTTATTTTGTTGGTCAACAATAAAATTCCCTAATAAATAATACAAGTTCCCTAATAAATAGGTAAATAAATAAAGGGCTGCATTCCTATTATTATATTTCTAAAACAACTTTAAAATAAAATAATATGAATATAATAAAAATACCAATTTCATTTAGCTTTGTAAGGTAAACATGGTAAAAAAAAAAAAGTTATGTTAAATTTACTATAAAAACAATTGCTAAGCCCTGTGCCAAGATTATTTTTCTGTTGGGTTACACAAGAACCAGTTCTATAAAATGAGTAATATAATTAGGAATGAGGAATATAATTAGACAAGATACTTTTATTGGTCAAAAAATTCAAAGGAATGCCAAAATATTCAAGAAATGAGATAGTAATAATTTGGTGAACTAACTTTAAAAACTCAAAGTGAATTAAAAAAAAACTATGAAAAATTAAATATCAAACATTTAAATGTTAGAGTTTTAACTTATGTAAGCAAAAAGCAAAACAGATTAAAACTATCTGATAATTAATAATGAATGATCAAAGCCTCAATTACAGACACAAAAGTGTGCAATGGGGAGAAGAAACAGATGTCTTGATGTAACAACTGATATCAGAACCACTTTCAGGGGGGAAAGGGACTGCCTTTCATTAAAGAATAGAGACTTTTCTGGTTATAGAGGAGTCTGTGGATTGTATGAATCAGAACTAAAAAGAAAGAAATACCTGCTTGATGAACACTGAATACTTTTTGAAATCTGTGGCTATCCTAAAGGATAAAGGAAAGCAAGAGTGGAGGAAAGGTAGAGGCCCAGGAAGAAGGGCCTGAGGTGTTAGCTGAAGAACTTCTAACAGTGGAACTGACCACTACACAGTTGCAAGGAAAGCCCTCGGCCATCCTTGAATACACGTATGCTGTCAATGGCGTCAGATAGGGCAAACCTTGCCCTATAAGCATGCTTGTGTCAGAGAAGTAGGAAAAAGTCCAGCTGTATTTCAGACAGTTCAGTGTGTACCAGGTGTTACTTGGGAGCTAGACTACTTAGTCTCAGTTCTGTCTATACCAGTTTCTCAAATTGCATATTCATTTATTAAAACATTTATTAAAAGTTAATAGCCTATTAACTTTCATCAAGTATGAAACTCATAAGTCTGTCCCTTCTTCATATGAAAGGTAGAGGGGACAGGTTAATAAAATAGAATGTGTGTGTGTGTGTGTGTGTATGTGTGTGTGTGTGTGTGTGTGTGTGTGTTTTAAGCATTAGATGAAGAATCTTAAATTTACGAAGAAATGAGAAAAATCAAGTAATAAATATACAAAAAATGGGATGGTGATTATTTATATTGATTCAGAAAGGTATCAAACCAACATTTATCAGTTTAGTAATATGCATTAGGAATTATGCATACATGCGTATACACACACACACACACACACACACACACACACACACACACACACACACACCACACCACACACCAAAACAAAAGTCAGTGGTCTTTAGGTCAGCCAAAGGCAAATGAAGATGAAGCGTCTATTTACATTTCTCAATGGAACACCTTAAGCAAGAAGCATTATGAAGGAATTGACTGCTCCCTCACTGCTTGACTTCTGGGCTAGCCAAGGACAATTCCCTACTGAGTTTGCATCAGAAAAACATATTACATTGTAGAAGCTTTAACGATTACCGTAATGGAAATGCCCCAGAAATAAGAATTTTTATTGTTTTTATTCACTAATGAAGCTCTGAGCCCTTGGAGAATAAAGGTCCACCATATGAACACAAGAAATACTTACAGAAGGAAGTTTTATTTTTTTTCTAATCAGTGATTGACTTGTGGATTTCTTTCATATGTGTAATTGCTTTTAACTTTGTAACTTACCTGTTCATTATGATTATTCTTTTTCATATTCTTTATCTTTTACAATAATGAAAAATAATAAAATTTAAAATAAAACTTAATTGTAAAGGTAGTCATAGAAAAGTATGTAGTTTATGTTCATAATAACCCTTCTATTGATTTCTGTCAAATGCATTCTAATACCACTGTCCTAGAAATCTAATACCCCTGTACCTCAGAAATTCACCCTGTTGTGTTAAAGTTTCTATTGTGCTGTTTAAAACTGTTTAATACTACATGCCAGTGGCTGCTCTTCTCGGCACAGAATACTTAGGTATACTGAAACACTTTGTCATAGCTTGTGAATTGTGAACATAAATCCATCTTCAGTATCCTTCCAATTTCTATTTACAATAACTGGGGGAAGGAAAAGTTTTACATGGAACAGATATGGCAACTCACCTTTAATCCCAGCACTCTGGAGGAAGAGGCAGTCAAATCTCTACATGTTCAGGGCCAGCTTGGTTTACATTGCAAGTTCCAGGCCAACCAGGGCTACATAGTTAATGAGACACTGTCAGGAGAAGGAGAGAAAGAGAGGGAGAAAGAGAGAGAGAGGACCATAAAGCATTATACTCATTTTCTAAATGATTCAGACCCATAAGAATATGTCTAAGTTTTTAATGTAGAAAAGTTCGCTTTGTGCTTTTTTACGTGGTCTATTACTTAATGCAAAACACTCGTATTCAAATGCAATTATTTGTACCTTAAAAGTAAAGGATGCTCAAATATGGTCAATAATACATATTAATTGTAGAAAATATAAAATATTCAAAGATACAAAGGTAAGTAAGTGTCTATACATTTCTGAGTATCATCTAACCTAAACACTGCAGGAAGCTGTTGCTTGTGAGTGTCCTCCTTACAACACCATTGTGTGTTTTTATATGTCATAACCGAGTTTTTAAAAGCATAAATTTCATAGCTACTGAAGGAGATAATAAAACTTCTTAATCTATCATCAATAATTTCAGGTTAATTTTAATTATTTGTATCAACAATACTGGGAACAAAAACTTAACATGTACATAAACCTTATGTGAAGATCATTTATTTTTTCCTCTCCAGGGAATATTACATGATCATATCAGTCTTCCTTGGAAAAGAGATTCCAGTAAAAGGAAATGTTCCCTGATCCTGCCCTTTGCCAGAGGACACGTTGCCTGTCCTCTCAGTCAGGCAATCCCTCCGTCCTCAGACCTGAATGTTCCTTAAGAAATGATAATGTCAAGGGCAGTGTGTGGAAATCAGAAGAGGAAGAAATGAGAACACAGGCCTTTATTGCTTGAAAATTATCAGTGAGATAAGATAGATTCGATTGCTGGGGAGTTTCCAAACTCCTGTTTACCAATTGCTTCATCTTGAAAAATCAAGCCATAAAACATCAGGACAAGGGATGATCCTGATGACAAATCTGCTCCCCTACTAAGGCAGCCTTCTACACTCCCACCGTTTTATGGGCCTCCCCTAAGTGACTCAAGAGATGGGAATTGTACTACTTCTCTTGGGAGATTTTTTTTTTTTTTTTTTTTTTTTTGCCTTTAAATCTTACCCATTATGAAAGTCTTCCTGATGAAACATTTTTCCCTTTTCTTCAGTTCATTCATTACCCTTAGATAATCCCCTAAAGACCACCTTCACAATCCCTCTCCTTCTTTGGGACTTATAACTTCAATTATCTGCAAATGATTCTCAGCAGCAGACCCTGCCCACCCGACCCCTGTGCATACATACTCCTTAGCTCCTCAGCCAACCTCCACACATGTAATGCTCTTAATCTTTCCTCATACATCAAAACCTCCAGCTGCTTAATCATTTTAGCTCCTCTAATAAGCAGAGAATTGAAGGGGGGATTATGGTTTCCTTCTCAAGTTTTTCTCATGTCAGCTGCATCCCTTCTTCTCAGCCCCATGCCAGATCTCTGTATGCCAATGGCCATTCATCAGCAGAAATGAGGTTTTCCTGGAATGCTGTGCTCTATGGCAAAAGGGGGGGGGGGAGCCCTCTACCCATAAGTCACTCCTACGGTGAATTAATTTTTATACAAACCATAATAAAGAGGAAAAATTCTGGAAGAAACTTGGAACTACCCTACAATTTTAACCCACTGAGAAACTCTTGAACTTAAGTACAAATTTCAGAATAGTGTTTCTCTTAAACGTGAACTGTGAACTAGCAAAAGAGAAGATTGTCCTTTGGGGAAGAAAGCATTAAGAGAAACTGAATGAGAAGAGATCCTCTTTTTTAAGAACTCTTTGCATAACTGGCAGTTGCCTTGGTTCTTAAAGAGACTCATGCGTAGCATAACCATGACTTCATTCATTAGCACCAGGTGGACCTTCCCTCCTCTGCCCAAAAGAACCTTCTCTTTTGCTCAGTTTCTTCCCCAAACTCACCCACTACAGAGATCTAGCATCAACCCCATTCTCTTCAGGAAACCTGCCTTCAACGTGAAATCTCGCGATGTTTAATGTATCCATCATTAAAATATGTTGTCTCATTACTCATTTGTTACTGCTCAATGACCTTTACCTCAGTATGGACTTAACATGTTTATTCATTATCTACCCCAAAGAATTAGTCCATTGGTGTTTTGTTTTGTTTTGCTTTGTTTTTTTAGCAAAGTGGTTGTTTGTGATATTCCTTTTTTCCAGTTCCAGTGGGAATCCATGAGAAAACTCACAAAGTTTCAAAAATTTTAAGCATTCATAAAACATTACATTTATTGGTATATAAAAACAGACACATAATTATTTACATGCAAAAGCCTCTTTCCTGCACCTGAGTTGCTATTACTGGAGTATAATAAGATTTAGGAATGCCAATAGACCTGTATTTCATGTGGAACTTTATTTCCATGTTTACTAGAATTCCATCCACACCTTTTGTCTCCTATAAAACTCTGCTATTTTCTATTTCCACTAGTATCAGTCTACTTCTCTTCATTCTTTTAATCTCTCTCCCTCAAGAATTAATGATATGAAGGCAGCTATTCCAATTGTTGTAATCCCAATTGTTTTAGAGCCTAGTAATCAGAGATCAGCACCATTAGTCATAGCACAAGTGAAATGACCACAGACTGTTCTCGTCAGCAAAGCCCTGCTCCTTTGCATTTGCTATAAAGCTCTGTGTGTACTGTATTCCTCTTTTCATCTTTAGCTATTGAACAACTATCCCGGACTTAAAGGGGCCTCTCTACATGTGTACCACACAGCTGAATCACAGGCCCAAATTTATCAATAACAGCCATAGTTTTCCTTTCACGTTTGTTGTCCTTGTGCTACCGTTTCAGAATCCCTGAAAGCTCTGTTGTGTTTCTTACAACAGCCCCTCACTGTGCATCTTGATGACATCACAAACTCTTTAAGGATACCCTAAGTGAAGCCAATCTCTGAAATCTCCTGAATGTGCAAATAGAAGACATTCCCCCAAATCACTCAGGTAAACCTCATGAATAGTAATTGTGGACCTCCCAACATCTCTGAGCTCCTACTTGCTAGAAAAGGATTCTTGCTTTCAGAATGTTTCCACTATACAAAGAACAGCACATGTATCTACATTGATTTCTAAACCCATGTGACAAGTTAATAGGCATCTAAAATGTATATGTAGGTACTCCAAACATAACTTCACCTAGCTTTTCTCCATTCTTACTCAGTTCTGGTAGCCTATCGGTATTCCTTTGCTGAGTCCATTTAAGAAAAATAAGAGGAAAACAAACTATTGTTTTAAATGAGATTCTATTGAAATCCATGTTTCTTTTGCCTACTTTGGACAAATTATTGTTGAATTTGTTTCCTTCCTTGTGTAGAAAGAACACTGCTGACCTCAATTATATAGCGATCAGCAGAAAAGGCTATAGAATCAGGCTGTCTGGGGTTGGTTGGTCCACTGACTTCCCTTGAGTAAGTTATAATTTTATCTCACTCTGTCATTTAAAGTACCTTAGTGACAGTGAAGCTCATGTGAATTAAATGAGATAATGTGTGTACAGAGACTGGGCAACTGATACATATTTATGGGTTTGTATGGTCTATAAACATGCATTTCATTTCATTCTTAAGCCTCAATCAGACACATGGAAATGAATAACCAAGTAATTGCCAATTCTGAGATCAGTGAAAATCCAAATAAACACATTTTACATTATACCTGCCACAAATGCCTAGCTTCAGATAGTGCTTTAACTACTAAAATCACTATGCAGGAAAGCATTAGTTTAGGAAATTGTGTCAGGAACTATCTCTTAAATAAAAGTATGTGTTTTTCAGTTGTGAAAAAAAAAATTACCACTACAAATTTCCAGAAAGCAGGCTATTATCATGTGTTAATATTTAAGTTTTTATTTATTATCTGAACCATTAGGTACATTTCAAAATGAAATCTACATTAATTAATTACCTGCCGGTAATTTTGTTTGTTTTCTGTTTTGTGTGTTGACATGATGTCTTACTATGTAACTCTGACTTAGCTTCAAACTCTCAGAAATCCTTGTGTCCCAGTCCGTTGAATTCTGAGACTCTCAGCATATACAAATAAACTCAGTTTGTAATATTTTTGAGTAATCATTACAGACTTTTACCACACCTTCACTTTACTTTTCTGGCCTTAGACTGGAAGCACTAGAAAATGTATTCTGAAAGACAGTGGGTTTCGAGGAAAATGAGGGAGGATTCTTATATGCATGGAGTAACTGTTCAAACCACACCCCCAATCTACAAGCTCCTAATTATGTCAAATACATGATTTTAACTTTCAAAAATGATAAAAGTGCATTTGGTATTTAAAAACAAGAAGCAAATGTCATTATTTATGCAACACAATAATAAAATATTTCCTCTCAAAACTGTCCAATTTAAGAACAGATTCCAGATAGTAAATCTTTGTAAGAAAAAATGGCTCCATTGATACAAATGGGAAGATGAAATTGATAATCTTCAATATAAATTCTTTAAAGTTAAATGTTAAGTCAATAAAAATGGTTCTATTTTTAAGAGTGAAATGTGAAGAATGGTTGTACAGTGTGATATTACAGTGCACCTATGTAATGCATACTAATCAGATGAAGGTAATTTCCATGTCCAACAAATATTCACCATCTTGTGATGCAGTATTTTTTTTAATTATTTACTTATTTTTTGATAGTTTATTTACATTTCCAATGTTTTCCCCTTTCCAGGTCTCCTCTTTAGAAACCCCCTATCCCCTCCCCCTCTCCCGCCACTATGAGGGTATTCCACCTCCCACCCACCCGCCCACCTACTCCCATCTTCACACCTTGACATTCCACTTTACTAGGGCCTCTAACACCCTCAGGCCCAAGGACCTATCCTCCCCCCCATGGCCAACAAGGCCCTCCTCTGCCACATATGTGGTCCAAGCCATGGGTATCCTCCATGTGTATTCTTTGGTTGGTGGTCCAGCCTCCAGGAGGTCGGGGGGGGGGAGGGGTCAGGCCAGTTGACACTGTTGCTCCCTCCATGGGGCTGCAAACTCCCTCAGCTCCTTCAGTCCCTTCTCCAACTCCTCCATCTGGGACCTCAATCTCAGTCCAGCGGTTACTGTAAAGTGAAACTTGGGTAT
>CM052719.1:43012263-43064084 GCA_028551405.1 Uromys caudimaculatus
GGAATAGATTAAAGAGTATTGGTATTAGGTCTTCTTTGAAGGTCTGATAGAATTCTGCAGTGAACCCATCTGGTCCTGGGCTTTTTTTGGTTGGGAGACTTTTAATGACTGCTTCTATTTCTTTAGGCATTATGGGACTGTTTAGATGGTTTATCTGATCCTGACTTAACTTTGGTATTTGATATCTATCTAGAATTGTCCATTTCATCCAGATTTTGCAGTTTTGTTGAGTATAGGCTTTTGTAGTAGGATCTGAAGATTTTTTGAATTTCTTCTGTTGTTATGTCTCCCTTTTCATTTCTAATTTTGTTAATTTGGATCCTGTTTCTGTGCTCTCTGGTTAGTCTGGCTAAGGGTTTATCTATCCTGTTGATTTTCTCAAAGAACCAACTCTTGGTTTTGTTGATTCTTTGTATAGTTCTTTTTGTTTCTACTTGGTTGATTTCAGCCTTGAGTTTCATTATTTCCTGCCTTCTACTCCTCTTGGGTGCATTAGCTTCTTTTTGTTCTAGAGCATTCAGGTATGCTGTTAAGCTGCTAGTGTATGCTTTCTCCTGTTTCTTTTTGGAGGCACTCAAAGCTATGAGTTTTCCTCTTAACACTGCTTTCATTGTGTCCAATACGTTTGGGTATGTTGTACTTTCATTTTCATTAAATTCTAGGAAGTCTTTAATTTCTTTCTTTATTTCTTCCTTGACCAAATTATCAATGAGTAGACCATTGTTCAGCTTCCATGTGTATGTGGGCTTTCTGTTGTTATTGTTGCCAATAAAGACCAGCCTTAATCAGTAGTAATCTGATAGGAGGCATAGGATTATTGCAATCTTCTTGTATCTGTGGAGGTTTGTTTTGTGACTGATTATATGGTCAATTTTGGAGAAGGTACCATGAGGTGCTGAGAAGAAGGTATATTCTTTTGATTTAGGATGAAATGTTCTATAGATATCTGTCAAATCCATTTGGTTCATAACATCTCTTAGTTTCACTGTATCTCTGTTTAGTTTGTGATTCCAAGATCTGTCCATTGATGACAATGGGATGTTGAAGTCTCCTACTATTATTGTGTGAGGTGCAATGTGTGCTTTGAGCTTTAGTAAAGTTTCTTTTATGAATGTGGGTGCCCTTGTATTTGGAGCATAGATGTTCAGAATTGAGAGTTCTTCTTGGTAGATTTTTCCTTTGATGAGTCTGAAGTGTCCTTCCTTATCTTTTTTGATGACTTTTGAGTGAAAGTTGATTTTATCCAATATTAGAATGGCTACTCCAGCCTGTTTCTTGGGACCATTTTCCTGCAAAATTGTTTTCCAGCCCTTTACTCTGAGGTAGTGTTTGTCTTTATCACGGAGATGTGTTTCTTGAATGCCACAAAATGCTGGGTTCTCTTTATGGATCCAGTCTGTCAGTCTATGTCTTTTTATTGGGGTACTGAGTCCATTGATGTTAAGAGATATTAAGGAATAGTGATTGTTGGTTCCTGTTATTTTCAATGTTACTTTTAGGTTTGTGTGGCTATCTTGTTTTGAATTTGTTGAAAGTTTACTTTCTTGCTTTTTCTTGGGTGTGGTTTCCCTCCTTAAGTTGACATTTACCCTCTATTATCCTTTGTAGGGCTGGGTTTGTGGAAACATATTGTGTAAATTTGGTTTTATCATAGAATATTTTGGTTTCACCATCTATCTTAATTGAGAGTTTTGCTGGGTATAAGCAACCTAGCCTGGCAGTTGTAGTCTCTTAGGTTCTGTATGAGTTCTGCCCAGGATCTTCTAGCTTTCATAGTCTCTGGTGAGAAGTCTGGTGTAATTCTGATAGGTCTGCCTTTATATGTTACTTGATCTTTTTCCCTTACTGCTTTTAATATTCTTTCCTTGATTTGTGTATTTGGTGTTTTCACTATAATATGACTGGACAAATTTCTTTTTTGGTACAATCTATTTGAAGTTCTGTAAGCTTCTTGTATATTTATGTTCATCTCTTTCTTTAAGTTAGGAAAGTTTTCTTCTATGATTTTGTTGAAGATATTTACTGGTCCTTTAAGTTGGGAATCTTCACTCTCTTCGATATCTATTATCCTTTGGTTCTGTCTTCTCATTGTGTCCTGTATTTCATGAATGTTTTGGGTTAGGAGCTTTTTGCATTTTGTGTGTTCTTTTACTGTTGTGTCAATGTTGTCTATGGTATCTTCTGCTCCTGAGATTCTCTCTTCTATCTCTTGTATTCCGTTGGTTATGCTTGCATCTATGACTTCTGGTCTCTTTCCTAGGTTTTCTAACTCCAGGGGTGTCTCCTTTTGTGATTTCTTTATTGTTTCTATTTCTATTTTTAGCTGCTGGATAGTTTTGTGAATTTCCTTTGTCTGTTTGATTGTGTTTTCCTGTAATTCTTTAATGGATTTCTGTGTTTTCTCTTTAAGGGCTTCTAGTTGTTTACTTCTGTTCTCTTGTATTTCTTTAAGGGTGATATTCCTTTCTTTAAGTTTTCTATCATCATCATGAGAAATGATTTTAAATCTGAGTCTTGCTTTTCTGCTGTGTTGCGGTATCCAGGGCTTGCTGTGGTGGGAGAGCTGGGTTCTGATGATGCCAAATAGCCTTGGTTTCTGTTCCTTAAGTTCTTGCCCTTGCCTTTTGCCATCTTGTTAACTCTGATGTTAGCTGATCTTACTCTGTTTGGCTGTGGCTTGTCCCTCCTGCAGGCCTCTGTATCAGTACTCCTTGAAGACCAGCTCTCTCTGAGAGGTGTTTGGGTTTGGAGAGCTGTGGCACAGGGTCAGCTCTGGGGTGCAGACAGAAACCAGAAGGATCTTGTCCCCAGCTGTTCCTTGGTTCCTGTGTCCTGATAGCTCTGCAAGGGTCCCTCTTGATCCAGTGAATTTGAACAGAAGTGGTGGTTTTGCCTATGCTCAAAAGTGTGTCAGCACTCCGGGGATACTAGCTCTCTCCTGGAGTCCTGTGGCCCAGGCTGAGGTTCCCAGGTCCTGGTGAGCAATGGTGCTTGTCTTATCCCCACTCACGGTTTTTCCACGCTCCTGGGAGGGTAGCTCTCTCCCAGCGCTGCTTGGCTATGGAACCCTGGTGGCCCAGGCAGAGCACAGTATTTTTTTTTTAATTAGTCCAACTTTAAGAAGGTATTTTGACTGGCAGGATCCACACAGGGTCCTGGATAACCACCCATTTTGCTTCTCTGCCTTGTCACACAGTCTTGTAACTTAGACCATGACAGCCAGAGCTGCACTTGGAATTTAGTCTCTTCATTCCTTAGATACACTGAGCCACTTCCTTAGTGTAAGTAGTTATTCCACAAGCTTTCAGTAAAGCCAGATTTCAAAAATAAGCCCAGGAAAAAGTAGAGATAACACTCATAAAGATTAGCCTTTTAAAACCAACTGGTTCTCTTTCCAGACTCAATGTGAAAACCAATTAAGTTTAAACCACCAAATTGCTTACAAGAGTGCAACTTTACAAATTTTATATACAATAGATAAAATTTAAAAATCCATCAGTCTATTACTATACAATCAGTAAGCTCTTAAAGATACTGAAATCACAAGTTTAGACTAAAACATGACATTAATTTTAAAGCATATAAAAAGACAATTTAAACATGATACATATATATATGTATATATACATATACATATATATATATATCTTCTTTTTTAATAGTCACAATGTTCCTAACACAAACTTGCCATAAAAAGTTCTGTTTTAATAGAAAGAATGAATTAATAGAAAGAATGAATTCATACCAGAAAAATTTAGGGTTAATCCCTCATGATGAATGGTCAAAGTTGTTTACTAATGCTGTCCAATAGGACTATACGTGGTGTTGGAATAAGTATCTTCTTTGTATAAATACAAGTTTAAAGTATGACTAATGCACCTAAGAAACTGTATCTTCGATTTTATTAATTTTAATTCACTGAATGGTAACAGATGATAAAATGAAAATGCTGAATCTTTATAATGGCACAGCCATTCCTCAAAAACTCTATTTCATGGACTATAGTGTCATTGCTAATAATTGTGAACTAGGACAGATATGGTGGCCTATACCTGTAATCCCAGCATTTAGGAGGGAAAGGCAGGAAGATCAAGTGTTCAAGCTCATCCTTGACACATAGCAAATTTAGTGCTAGCAAACTCAAGGTACTGTGTAAGACCCTATCACAGAAACACCAACCAATATATTTTATGAAATACAGAAAATTTTTCAATTTTGCACTAGCAGGATCTCTTCCAAATATCTTTACACTAACAAAAACAAACTTAAAACATTCTTCATTTGTTTTAAATGCAAGTTAAAGGAACTGATAGTTTCAGAGTGTATTTTCCTTCTTTCAAACACCACCACAGTTTGAAGATTGAAGGTATATTAGGGTCTTCCATGAAAAGATAATATCTAGGCTATCAGGAGGAGCTACCTCTGCCGGGGAATGCCTTTTGAACCAAAGCCCACAGTTTATTTGACCACAGCACTATTTCCCAGTCACTGAACAACACTGAATGGCCTCTTGTTGGATTAACATCATTTGTTAGTTAGTAGGGTTTTCTCCCTATCCAGGATTGCTGTAATTGCATGCGTCATTGGAGCTGCTTGGGTGATGTGGAAATAAAAACAAGCCATAAAATAAAGAGAAAAAAAAACATTTCATTGTTAAGGACGAGTCATAATGGGGGAAACTTGGTAGGGTTCCTGGTTTGTTTAAAATAAACTTTTAATATGAAAATTAAGTAAGTAAACATAAAACCTCCTTTTCTTCTATTTTTCCAACCTCGAATGAGGTTCATTGCTACCCAATGGCCTCGGAATCAGTGAAAATACCTATCTACAGGTCAGACTTGTGTGGAGCCGAGTGGGAAGAGTGAGGGAAGATAGCTGAGAACATCGGCAGTGTGGTGTGTTTGCTTTTGCATATCTAAGATTGGCAGAACTGTGGGAGTGAATTTTTTTCTTTGCTTAGCCAGATGTACTGTTTCTATGGTTTTAGAAACACCAGTGAACTGTAGTTGGCATAAGCTGTATTGTAAATCTGAGTTGACAATCAGTATAATAATAGGGAGTCTTCCTTCATAATTCAGCCCAACTTGGATTTTGTTTCTTCAGTCTATCTGTGAATCCCAAACCAAATCAGTCATTGTGTTCCAGGGCTAGAGACTACATGAGTACATAGTGCCAAGGCCCGGAAAGTGGAGGCCATCTGGTCTTTGTTATCAGTTATTCCCTGAGGGAGCCATTGTATATAATGTCCATTGTTCTAATTGGTCCTCAGTCATCATTCTGCTCAGATGAGGTGGAACTCATTACTGTTTAAATGATCTCTCCAGCCATGTATAGCCATGCTAGTTAGCCTATCCTTCGCCATGTCTGTGGCTATACATATGCTTTGACCAAACCCACCCCACATTCTGCCTTCCTCTGGAGTCCTGCTGCCTACAATGAATTTCCTATGCTCAAAGTCCATAAATGTCTGTTCTGTTTTACCAAATCCCTGTCTAAGGCATAGGGCGTCTCTCCCCCAAGATCTGCCTGGGTCTCCGCTGGGAACACTTCTCTTCTCTTCCCCCAACTCTCCATTGTAGAGAAATACATTCTGTTGGTTACATTTTTTTATTCCTGTGGCAAATAGCTGACAAGAAGCAACTTGAGGAAGGCAGAGTTTTTACTATGGCTTCCAATTAAAGAAAACTCATTCTCTCAAGGCAAGGAAGGCATGGTATCAGCCATTCAGAGTTGACCTGCTCTTTATAATCCCCTAGAGACATGACCAGAGATTTGTTTCTAACTCCCATTAAGCTGACAGTCACAATTAACCATCCCTCTTGTTCTTTGAATCTTTAAATTCTTTGACAATTATTTAAATCTCCTACATTCAGCTTTCAAAAGTAAGGTCAAGCACTTTTTTTTTTGTACTGTTACATCCCAGGAACTAGAAGCAACAAGAGATGCAGCTTCTAGAATACTGGTTTGAGGAAGTATCAGATGGGAAGATAAAGTTGGAAAAAGAAAAAATGCTTAACGCATTGCTTTAAGTACAGATACTTCT
This sequence comes from Uromys caudimaculatus, assembly GCA_028551405.1. Taxonomy (NCBI): domain Eukaryota; kingdom Metazoa; phylum Chordata; class Mammalia; order Rodentia; family Muridae; genus Uromys; species Uromys caudimaculatus. The sequence continues at coordinate 43,018,307 of CM052719.1, forward strand.
GTCTGCAAGGTAGAAGGAGGATTTTGGCAGCTGCTAATGCTGTGTTTAGATGTATCCCACAGATGAAGCCAAATGTAAACCCACAATGGGCTCCATTTTCACAGCTGACATATATCTCGGTCCTGAGCATCTTCTAAGGTACCATTTATGTGGAATGTGAGATGCTGAAACAAGGTCTTACATCTGAACATTCTTCCTCAATCGCAAATCATTTTCTCATTAGATCCATGTCAAGGATGATGCAGAAGAAACTCCTACACCAGCTAGGGAGTGAAGTAAATCCAGGCTGATGGCAAGTAGCCTTGCTTTTTATACTACAAAGAAACACCAGGGGAAAAATCTGTATTTTCAAACTGTTTTACTTTAAATTTAGCCTTTTCTTTAATTAAACCTTCTATCATTTCCCCCTTCTCTTTCCTCCCTTCAGTCTCTCCCATAGAATACCTTTGCTGTCTCTCAAAACTATGTTCTTTTTCTTTTGTTAAATGTGTGGGTGTGCATATGTGTATACAGACACACAGCCTGTTCAGGTCTATTTAGTGTTCCTTGTATGTATACTAAATAGCTTTTTAAAATGTACTTCTTTGTCTGAATTCACGGAGTTACAGCTTGGAAGGGCAAGCTGTTACTGAATCAGAGCCCTGACTCATTTAGTACATTCTGTGGCTTTTATACTTTCAGTAGCATGGACAAGAAATCAATCTCCACAACCCATGGGTCTGCTTTCTTCTAAATCTATTGTCAACTTCCTTTCCATTCAGTCAACAAACATTTGTGGTCTCCTCCTTGATCAAGTCTAAGCACTAAGGTACTAAAAAGTGACTGACAAAGTTTGTGACAGTTTACAATCCCGTGGTGCAATCCTCCTCAGCCTGTCTCTTTTCTTTCCTTTATTCCTTTGCTTATCATATTTATCTACTTCTTGCAAATAATTTGTAAAATTTCACAGTTCCATAACAGGCACACTTACTTCTAAGGTAAAGTATATTTCCTCTGTAGCATCCACCTAAATGAATATTGTGTACTAACTATATTGTTACCCAGGTGTCTGCTAAATGATACTCTCCAGCACTAGAAAATGCAGTTTCAAAATTCAACGTACACTAGTGAGTCAGCAGTACAGCAGTGTGTGTGTGTGTGTGTGTGTGTGTGTGTGTGTGTGTGTGGTCATAATTATAAATTTTGTTCTCTACAACAGACCAATTGGAAAAATAGTTTTAAACTTAGTTTTAAGGCAAAGCTTACACTCTGTAACATTGTTAACTTACTCTAATTTTGCTTCACTCATCCTTGCTTGCCTGTGAAACATAATCTTTATCATTTTTTCATCGAAATTTCAGAAGGTTTTTTTCGTAGACAGTGTGGATCATTTTATAAGATCATTATTTGGGATGCACTGACATAAATAATATACATTTACAAGCATGTTGCTATTATTAATGCAAATTCTGATAAAATTATGTATCATTAATTGTAAACACAACTTGTATTTTTTATTTCGTTCTTTAATCAAGTGTGCCACCAAGACTGTTTCACCTACGTTTTCCATAAAAGACAAATCTGGCCTCCAACTGTGCCCTCCTTTATCTTGTGACTCTTTTCCAACTCATTATTACCCTGAGAGATGGGAATAGTAAATAATGCTTAAATGTAACTACAACCAGAAGCTTAATTTATTACCCCTGCTTCAAGAATATACCCATGCTCCTGATTTCTGGCAAACTATGTCATTTTGTTGCGTGACAGCTTTCTGCCTCGGCTGGACATTGGTGTTCACCTAATCCTTGGGAAAATGCACGCACATGGCATAGTTTATTCAGTTTGGAAATTATTTCAGAGTGAAAAGTGACCTCCAAAAGAAACCTGCTTTAGTTGCACATAATATTTTCCCCAGAAGTGCCTATAAAGTCTGCTAAAATAAGAAAGTGCTCATTATTTTTGATAAACAGCGAAGACTGGAAATTCATATTTCATTTTAGTACCGCAAGTGTGGAGCTGAGATACAGTAGCCGGCTTTTTTACACAACATAATGGCCTATTATTTTATGAATTACTATTTACATTTTGTCTCTAGCTTAACCCTGAGTAAATTCTACTTTCCTTCTGTTGCTAGCTAAGTAGGAAGAAAATTACCTCCAACTCTACCAAGTGTCAAAGCTGCCTTAAAATCTTGCTATTTTAAAGGGGTATAATATCAATAAGTCTCAAGTGCTTAAGCACTCACAGTGAAGACATACAGAACTGGGCTATGTAGTCTGTGACAGAAATCTTAAATTAGTCCAGCAGTGTGGATTGGTAACTTTCTCAGAGGCGACAAGAAAAACATGCCTGTGCTTTAACTAGTGGTGATGATACTCAGTAAATATCGGACTAATAAAGGGGCAAAGAATATATGAGTTTCTCCAATTCACATTTTTTTTTCCTGGTCAGAACTTTGAAGTTTTTAAAGCTTTGTTCTCTTCCTCTCTGCCAGGCCAATAAAAAGAATTATTATTACTACCACATTTGTGTGTCTTGGATTTGAGTTTTGGCTAATGCAAGCACTTTTACAACGTGATCTTGGTTGAAGGAGCAATTAGAATTAAGAAGTCTTATCCAACAATTACAGTACTTATTGCAGTTATAATAGTAACTGAGAACGTTGACGACTTACTGAGTTACCCAACACTACATTTTTTTATTTTGCTTTTAAAGTTATCAAAAGCCTGATGATGGAGGTTCCTAATGACTTTGTGGTAGCCAGATTTGAAGTCTGAAGCCTTGTCTGCCGCACTGTTAGCCATCAAAGGAGGCCTGTCCCACCACGCTCTCTATTTTCACAACAGGATATCTGGTTTCTTTTATGAGGATACAGCTATGTTAATTTGGTTTAGTGGTTTGTTGGAGGTAAGCAGGCTCTTCACAGCACAAACATCAAAATCCCCTGGAAGCAGTTCCTTGTTAATAGCTGGAGTCTGATTGGCAGATTAGCATTGTAAAGTGTGATTCGGTTGGATAAATATGTTTAGTCTAGTAAGCACTTTAGTGATTGAGTGTCTGTTAATGGATAAAGGTGGATTATGGTAAAACCTCTACAGGCTGTCATTGGGCACTTAGCATCTGAGATGCCAAGAGCAATGGACAAGAAATGGACACTACAACACAGCTGAAGGACTAGAAATGCTAAAAGATGCAGTGCTAACATTGGAATTTGGGTTTCCAATATGAATTTTGATGTAATAGAAAAATCAGCAGATCTAATGGAAAGGCTTTTAGAAGTCTTGTAGATACAAAATAGGCATGTCCATATTCACTCTTTTAAAAAGAAAAGAAAAGAAAAGAAAAGAAAAGAAAAGAAAAGAAAAGAAAAGAAAAGAAAAGAAAAGAAAAGAAAAGAAAACTGGACATCTTTCATGATATTCAGGAGTCAACGAGAACTGACACATAAATTCAAAATAGTTCTCCAGTGTCCAAAAGCACAGATCTCCCTCTGAAATTTTTGCATTTGTATAATCTGAAAGAAGAATGGGCATCTGAAAAGGGGGGAGGGAGATTAAGAGTTATTAAGTGGACTTATGTCCATCTGTACACATGGTTGTACATAGAATTTTACACTTTTTGAAAAAAAGGGAAAAAAAACCCTGCTGAAGGAATCAAGGCTAATTTCCTCCCTTCCATCCGCAGCCATCTGGAAATGAAGATTTTTGCCATTTCTTCCGTTTGAAAGGAGTACTGGGATTCTTCATGAGAGCCACCAGGAAAAAATGTCACTCTTTCCTTCTCAGGTGAACATGCAAAGGTATTTTTATGAGGTGAAAATATCAGTTTACTCAAGGACCTTGATGGTATTTTAACATCCCAGGCTCTGAGGAGAGGACGCAGGAACGTCTGTTCCTAGCAGGTCATGAGATGCTTAAGATTTTAGGAACTCTTATGGTTTTATGGTTTGGCTTTTCAACTAAAGACAAACATATTTTAGCCATCTTTCTTCAAGAATCTTCCAGAAACTGCTCACAGTTCACAGATCCTTTATTAGAATCAAGACCTTGGACATATATCATTTAAGAATGCTGCTCAAGGCTTTATGTCTCTAACTTCTTGTCTATTACTCTTGAGCCAGACTGGTTTCTGCTAGGTTAAATGGTATCAAAAACCACATTCTATGAAGTTAAAATCAAATTAAACCAAGTCTTCTAAAGAGAAAAAAAGAAAAGTTTCTAAATTCCCTCATCTCCCTTCATGAAAAATAATGTTACTCTGGTACCCTTAACCGTAGCGTTTCACATAGAGATGGGTAGAGCCAAATAAGAAGGAAGTCTATATCTCTTCATCCCAGTGTAGAAATGGATAGATCTCTGATAGTTTGAATATTGAGTCCAATAGGCAAATACTACCAACTTGTTATATTTTTGCATCTCAACAAATTTGACACTCTAGAAGAAAGTTTTACTTCTTTTTCCCCAACAAATTAAATTCTTTCTATGACATGCCCAACTTGGTCTTTATTTGACTATATATATATATATATATATATATATATATATATATATATATATATATATATATTCATAGGTGAATATATATATATATATTCATAGGTGTTTACATTCATCTACTCACTTGACAAATATTTATAGAGCACCTATCATGCACAAGGTCCTGGGACTAAAGAACTGACTAATCTCAGAGAACTTACTTTCTAGTTGCACGGAAACAAAAATAAGTAAAGATAATATTTTAAACTTTAGGAAGGAATGTATGCACACTGCCACTCACTGGCAAGAATAGATTCTATATCTTCACGTCATCTCTAACCAGACTTTGTAACCACTAATTGAGTGTTCTTCAGGATTGTCTGATCCATTTACCTGCTAGGATCCACAAGGATTTATGCTGCCCAGAGATTACAAAGCTTTCTTGTTCATCAGTCAACCTTGCTAATGAGCCATTTAGAGCCACTTCTGTGTCTACTTTAAGAATCCCTTTTTTTTTCTTTTCCCTTATCTTTCTAAATATAGACTTTTATTAAGATCCAACAATGTCTTGCTTTCCATGGAATCATTAAACCCATCCCACACTGAGATCCTCCTGCTCTGCAGTTTCATGGCACAATAAGAAAGAAGAAGTAAAGAAAAGAAAGACAGAATGCAAAGGGGATTGAGGGAAGGAAACACAAGCGAGGAAGGGAAAGAGAATGTGATTTAATTTTTCTGGTATTAGAAGTTAAAGTTATTCCAATATATGTTAACAAAGACCAGGTGAAAGACTAGTGAGACAGTAGGAAGCAGTAACTTATTACCCAACAATTAGACAAGTCATAATCTCTATGGATACCAGCTGGCTACATGGTATTGATAGTTATCAATATAATGGCAGAATCAGTTTGCTTTATTAATGAAATTGGGCCTTTACAGCAACACACACACACACACACACACAGAGAGAGAGAGAGAGGGGGGGGGAGTTCCTTTATTTCTCTGTGTGTATGCACAAGCAATTTGTTTATAGGTGAGAGAATAACCATTGATGTCATTCCTCAGGATCTATCTATCTTAATTTTGGAGGTAGGGTCTCTTTTTTTGGCCTGAAGCTCACTAAGTAAACTAAGCTGGCTTTCTTCAGAGATCTGCCTGTCTCTGCCTTTCCAGCACTGGGATTACAAGCGTGTGCCACCATGCCTGGCTTTGTTACATGGCTCCGTAGATGGACCTTGGGTCCTTGCACTTGTGCAGCATGCATTTTACCAAATGAATTATCTTCCCTGTCTCCCTACTTTCTTTGTTGTTATGACATTAGACAGTTCTATTAGTTCCTGTCCCATTGAATGAAGAAAACTGCATATCTACATATTAACAATGATACAATTATTTTAAGATCTTTGCCTGACAGCCAATCTTTAGAATCACATCTGTGGCCTAAGAGCTTCCAGAACACCAAAGAGTAGCTGGTGGTGGGAAAAGGTACAGAGTGTCCAGTGCTTGGAAGCTCATCTGTACACACTGAGACCTTGTAGAATAGTTCATGCTCATTTTGGTTCCTGATTGACAAAGAACACAGCCCACTCTCCAAATAACATGGTCTAGGGATACATAGGATTCTCTTCAGTTTGTGGTATTTGTCTTATTAGGTCGAGAAGACCTAAAGAAAACTGCATATGACTCTGATTTCTCCTTCTAGACACTATGACAACACAGCTGTACCTACCCCGTGCCCTTATTGTTGCACAAAGCTCTTGCTTTGCTCCCACTAGTTGGACAAAGAAAAGATCTATTTCCATTACATCCCCTGAATTGGTGCTAGATTTCATACTGGAACTCCACACGATTTGTATTCTCAGCTTTCTTGCTTATATTCCAAATCTTTCTTGTTTCTTTCATGGAGTCTTTACTTGAAAAGAGGTGAAATTGGGTCTGGTGAATCACATATTTTATACAGGAAGACAGGGCAACAAATTTTACCAGAAAAATACCCCATCACTTAATATGCCAACATGTTTGCTAATGACAAACCAAAATAATGTTTATATTGTTACCACATGCATAAAATTCTTATTAGCATATCATCCTAAGGGTAATATGTCAACACTTGGTATTAACTTCATAAAGTTGACATCAAATATGAGAATATCCACAAAATTTCTAGCCTTGTACTTTCTCAGCATATAAGCCTAGACCGGCTAAGTCCTGCTGTCTACACATACCTGTCAGGCACCCTTGCACAAACACAAAGACTAGCAAATAGACTTGGAGTCATAATTTGCCTAACTTTGATCTTGAACCTTAGTCACAGAAGATTTAGAATGTCTGTGCAGAGAATGAGTACGAAGTACAATCAAAGTGTATGTGGGGTCGTGGGAAGCAATGGGTAAAGAGCCAGTCAGACTTAAAAGATGACCCTTTGCAAGCTAATAACCATGCTCATTTCCAATTGCTGCACTAAAAATTATACAAGCTAAAATATCTTCTCTTTGTGTTAGATTAGTAGCTCATATCCTTACATGATGCCATGATACAAATATGGGCTCAGGGTCTTCCACAACTTAACTCAAGGTATGAGTCAATACCAGGTTTTTATATGGAAGTGAGAATCCTTTTCCACATTTATTCATTTTGTTATAGTCTGTTCATTGTGACTTTTTAAACTAAAGTCCTGTAGTCAATATTTGCTTTTACTATGGTCCATGGGCCCTTTCACCTTCCACAGTGTTTGCTCATTCTAAGGGTTTATCTAACTAAATAATATAACTCTATTTATGGTTTATTTAAAGCCACTGACTATGGATCTTAACATACTTTTAGAAATCCTTCACCCAGGCTTGATGCCCCAGTGTAGGGGAATGCTAGGGGGTTGAGGCAGGGGTGGGTGGCTGAGTGGGTGAGGAAGCACCCTCACAGAAGCAGGGGGAGGGGAGGGGATAGTGGGTTTTTGGAGGGGAAACTGAGAAGGGGGATAACAATCGAAATGTAAATAAATAAAATATCCAATAAAAAATTAAAAAAGAAAGAAATCCTTCATCCATTCAACTAACCATCATTGTAAGAATGATTGGCCTATCACATTCAAACTTACTATTGTTCTCACGAGGAGGAAGATACTACTTAGAATAGCCAATGAGTGTGACTTTTTGTTTGTTTGTTTATTGATTTTTGTTTTATTTTAACCTCTCCCTGCTGGTTTTATTATGTATAAATTGTAAATAATAACAGTACCTATCCAAGCGGGCTGGAGAGATGGTTTAGCAGTTAAGAGATGTGCTGTTTTTCCAGAAGACATGAGTTCGATTCCCAGCACCTGTGTTAGGTGGCTCACAACTCACTGCACCCCCAGCTCCAGGGGACTCAGCAGTCCTTCCTGGCCTTTAAGAGCAGTTGCTCACATATGACATATACATCTGCACACACAAATAAAAATGTCTTCTTTTAAAACAATAATGATACCTACATGAAAGACTATGAGAAGTCTTAAATATGTAGTGCCTAGTCTATTGCCTTTGTTGGGGTCAAACAGACATAATAAGTGTTTGCTGTTACTGCTGTTAACTTTTAAATTAAAGCAATTAAATTAGAAAAATAAAACTTCTGTTATTTTTCTATATTTTTACCTTTTATTGAAAATAGATTTTATTCTTACATACTGTATCCTGATTTCATTTTCCCAGGTCCCTCCGCTTCCGCTCTTATCACACCCACTCCTTTTCTGTCTTTCATTAAAAACAAACATGCTTCTAAAGAACAATAAGATAACATAATAAAACAGAAACTAATACATCAGAACTGAACCAAACAAAGAGCCTAAGAGAAGGCACATGGAACAGATATAGACTCAGAGACCTACTCATTCATACACTCAAAAATTCCGTAAGAGCACTAAACTAGAAGTCATAATATATATGCAAAGGACCTGTATGGTAAAAAGAGAGAAAAATATATGTATCTGTGTGTTTTTCTGTGATATATATATATATATATATATATATATATATATATATATATATATATGTGTGTGTGTGTGTGTGTGTGTATTTATATATATAATATATGTTATATATGTGTATTTTATATGTAATTTTATATGTGTGCGTTTCTGTGTGTATGTGTGTGTGTGTGTTTTATTTATATGTTATATATGTGCATTTTATATGTGATATGTGTGTGTACGTAAAAATAAATATAAAAGTTTTTAACAGGAACACATTTTGAAACAAGGTCTCTCCAATGATGCCATGGGCTCATTTTCTGTTGGCCATCCATTGCTAGGCATGTTGCCTACCATTATGAGTAGTTTGTTTCCCCAGTGACCTCCCTTGGAGAGGGCTAATTTTCATGTGCCAGTGTTTATCAACTGGATATTGCTTCTGGTTTAGGGATGGGAGCATTTGTCCTCTTCTTTCATCTCTAGGACCTCATCTGGTGCAGACCCTGTGCATGCTGCCACAGTCCCAGTCTCAGATCATATGTGCATGGATTCTGTAGAGAGCCCTAATTCCTTGATGTCCTCTATCCCCCCTGGCTCTTACACTTTTTTCTGCCTCCTCTTCCTTAGGGTTCCCTGATCCCTGAGGGATTCAATGGAGTCCCTTGTAGGACTGAGAGTTCCATGGTCTCTACTCTCTGCATATTGTCTGGTTGTGGGTCTTGGTATTTGTTAAGCTGTGCCCTAAACAGATCTTGTGCCCTTTGGTGGTTTGAATGAGAATGGCCCCCATAAGACTCACATACTTGAATATTGAGTTCCCAGTTGGTGAAACTGCTTGGGAAGGATTAGAAGGTGTGGCCTTGTAAGAGGAGGTGTGTCACTAGGGGTGGACTTGGAGATTTCAAAAGCCCACATCATTTCCAGTTAGCTGTCTTTCTGCCTTATACTTGTGGGTCAGCCAAAATATTTAACATTGTGTTTCTAATGATATTTTTAAAATTCTCCAATGATGGAATGGCACTCCACTATTCAAAATTGAAAAGTTATATAAAATTATGTATAACAGAATTGGGAAATTTTTTTGGTTTTCCTGGAACTCACTCTGTAGACCAGGCTGGCCTTGAACTCAGAAATCTGCCTGTCTCTGCCTCCCAAGTGCTGGGATTAAAGGTGTGCGCCACCACTGCCCAGCTATAACAGAACTGTTAATCAAAGAAGGCTACTAAAATTACTATGATGTCATGCATAAAAATAATAGCAAGACTTATTTAGAAACAATTTTGAATTCTGCCACTCCTAAGTAAAGAAAGAAAGAAACATAGAAACCATATTAAATTTATGTTGCAAGTAAGTTCTACATTGTTAGAGGTGGGGGGAGGGCATTGCCTAGGAATTTAACTAGAGTTTGAACTTAGGCCCTTGTGTATGTGAGGCAAGTACCCTTCCATTGGGGATAGATTTAGTATGTCAGTATAACATGATATCTTTGATTGAATAAGCTTCTAATCATCTTGATTCATATACTTGGTGATTTTACATTCATAGTCTGTATGGCTTCATAATAAAGATAAGGATTTTATCAGAAAATGTGAAAGAAACACAAAATCACAACTAATTATGTCAGTTTCCCCATCTCTCTATCAAAATTTACCACTGTGTCATAAATAATATTTGAAACTTGAAACACAGTAACTGATGGTTCTAGAATTAAAGTGAGATATTGGAGAGTACTTCACGTGATTTTTACAAAAGTCTACATGGAACATGGATACATTTTCCAACTGCTTAACTTCTTAAACCTAAGACCCCCAAGCCTTACCTTTAAATAATATTCTTTTTGTCTCAACTCTATTTTTCTAACGCTGACTTTCCCCTTAATTGTTTTTTTTTTTATATAAAAGAAAGAGGTGTATTATTTTACTGGCATAAACATTTTACATCCGAATGAATTGGCTAAGTGGAAAAAGATGTGTCACATCTGCGGAAAAGGACCACGTTGAGATTGGGTCTCCTGGAAAGGAAGACAGGGGATGGAAGTACAGTAGGCAGGTGCTTTGTTCAACGTCCAAGTCCTGTCGGGAGGAACTTGAAACACAAAGTCCTGTCTCCATATCTAGAGGAAGCAGCTGCCAGGCTGATATGGGGCCTATTCTTAAAAGCAAAGAGCACCAGCAAGCCTGCTTGAGCATGAATATTGCATTTGCTGAGTTCTGCTGACATCACCACAGGAGATAAACGTGTTAGGAGGAGTGGGGCAGCTTGCTGCTAGAGTGGTTGGCAGCAGAGATAAGTGTGAGGCAAGGGAACACCATGTCCATCTTGACAACCTCGCCTGTGACTGGAGGCCACTGCTCAGTCAAGTGTCATCTTAAACATCACTAATATAGAACAAGTGGATCAACATGAACTCTGAACCTTTGTTTCTTTAATAGCAAAGGACCAACAGCTGCCTGCATCTGGAAACTGTGTGAAAACTCTAGACAGCTGTATCATAATAAACAAACTTTTGCAAAAGGAATTCTACACAATCCACTGTTCCCTTACATTCTTACCCCTTCCCTGGCCTCATTACGTTGTAATCTCACATCTAATTATATTTTATCAGTTTATTATTTCTACAACTTGAGAATTAAATTAAAAACATATTGGGGGGAAAAAAACCTAAATCAGCAACAATTGTTCTTTATTCTTGTTTTGTATTAGCAACTGTGTGATTACTGGGCCCTGAGGTGCACAGGGAACCAGCATGAAGGGGGTGCTTTCGGCAGTAATGGAACAGAGTGGGGAGCCTCCAACACACTGGGGCTGTAGAATATGATTTACCAGCTCTGGAGCTCTGGGGTCTACAATTTCATAAATATAAGTGACAAATTATCTATAAATCACTCTCTGGTTCACCATAATGCATAATGTTTATTGAAACCCCGTTCCAATAAATACGAGTCACCCTTTTTAGCCAAAGCATAAGAAACAAAGATGACAGGAATTACAAACAGAAATGAAAAATGCTGAGTAAACCCTTGGCCAGCAATGAGGCTTTTTTTTTTTTTTTTTTCAGTTCAACCTGAGACTGGATTCTGAAAGAAATTTTTATAGGTGAACACTTGTTTCAAAAATTCCATTTAGTTTTCTTTTAGACACAAGAGTTTAGAAAGTCAGGCAGTGTGAGCTGTGCTTGCCAACTGAAAGGGACTTCTGTTTCCCTCCTCATTTATTATGGATGCAACTCGGTGAGATTCTATTAAAATGACATTAGTCCTAATTGCATAGTGCTGGTGTTTCATGGGTTTCAAATGCATTTCAAAAAAATCTACAGATTAAAAATAAAAACAATTCAACATTTGTACTAAAGAGTGCAAGCGCTACTCCATGCAAAAGTAAAAGGTAAAATTAACATTGAAAGATGCCGCCTGAGACATTTGCATGCACATTTTAACAGCCTTCTGTATGTATCTTGGCAAAGGGAAAAAAAGATTATTCATTTATTTTTATGTTTCATTTGCTGTTTATTTAGTTCATAGACCGTGATACATTTTGTGATTTATCTTCTGAGTTCTAAAAGTAAAATTAAGAAGTGTTGCAGACAGTGTTGCTACAATGCCCTATAGCTCTACAAACTCATTCAGCAGCTGGAAGCAATTGACATTGGGTAGCATTTGATTCGAACAACACTTTAAAAAGTCAACTTGAATCTTAATTGAAATACCCTATATTTCACACTGGATATATGACTCAATTCTAATCTTTTGTTTCCTTTTTGAGAGAAAGAGCAGTGGAGAAGCATGCTATTACTGAGGTTATTTATTATCAATTACAGTATTTACTCTAACAAAGATGTTCTGTAAAACCTACTCTCACAAACATAATTCCATTTGTGTATAAATATACATATACTAAATTATTAATATATAACTGATAATTGTAAATGTCTCTCTTTTGAGAAACAATACAATAAATAATGTTAAAGTGAACAAAAAATAATATGACCTAGACAATTCATAAAAGTGTTTATTGTGATGACTAGCCTCACCCCTATTATTAATGTAAGTACTTAAAATATTTTTCATATTCAAGGGTTTTATATATTTGTTTGCATATTTGTGATGCTGCAAGTTCCTAAATTTTCCAAAACCTATTGCATTAAAAGAATTCAGAGTGAGATACAAGAGACTGTGAGCAAGGATTCATTACTTTAAAGTATAAGACGGCTATCATAGCTATTTTGACACAGTAACTACATGAGGTAATTAATTACCATTATTATCTGCAGTTACCAAATGAAAAATATGAAACACAGAGTTAAGTAACTTTCCTGGAGCATCAAAGTAGTAAATGATAGTGCCAAGCTAAAAGAAGGAGCTTTATCAATTTTCTCATTTTAATTACTATAGGTGTTCCTAAACATGCATATGTCGATTACTTAAAACTGCATCATATACTAAAAGAAAGGTGTGGATTTAAATAAATGAATCGTTTTATGGTAATTCGACCTTAAGTTTTTGCATTTCTAAGTTTACTTCTTAGAATCTTGCTTTATAGCTCAGGCTGGTCTTGAACTCATGATCCATTTGCTTCAGTCTCCTAAGTGCTGGGCTTACTGCAGTGTACCACCATATGTGCCTTGAGTTCCATTTTATGACATTAAACTCCTCTGTACACTTTAATTATGTAGCAATAGAAATACAACTTGGGTTCATTTAAGCAAACAGCAAGTTAGCCACTTCTGACATGACCAGACTCCGAACTGACTTCTTCTCAGATTTGTGCCCACTAGCATGTAACCTTAAATTAAATTATCCCTATCATAGTTATAGATAGCAAAAACCAAACATTCCTTCTTAGTAGCTGAAGTGAAATTTCCAAATGGTAATCCTCATTAGCCTTGTTGGGTCGTGTGCCAGTGTCTGACCCATCACACCGGCTTGAAAGGACAAAAGATTTATCATCTGGACCTGTGTATAAAAGCATCCCTCCCCACTAAGACTAGGGATATGGTGCTGCTCCAATGGAAAATCAGGTTGGCTATTGCTATCAAAAGAAGGGAAGAAAATGGTTGACCTAAAGAGAAACAAACTACAGAACTCCCAGATGCAAGTTCTCTTAAAATGATTTTTAGCTCATTAGAGAAATCTCCTCAGTGTAAATAGAGCATGTGGCTCTGAGTCAGGTAGAGTTCAGTTGACGGCAAGAAAGTCTGCTCGAGCTAGTTTAAGCACAAAAGGATTTATTACAGGGTTTTAAGACACATACTTCTCAAGGCAAACAAAGAGCTGAAGTTTCTTTTAAGGTCATAGGAAATATGCTAAGAGTAGGTTAATCTTTTTAGTGTAAAGGGGCTGGTTTTGTATAAATATTCCACACTGCATTTGGAATCCTGCATTTCCTCTTTCTCTCTTTCCTAACATGACTAACTTGTCTAGGTTTGCCTGGGACTTTCCCATTTTTAACACTGAAAATTCCCATCTCAGGAACAGTCCAGAAAGATTGTTCATCTTCCTATGTGTCGCTTCTCATAGTCTTTCCAGAAGCAATTGGCCTAAACCAAAATCTGAAGCCAGCAAAAGCCATAGGACCTAAGATGGGAACCTGACAGAACAGAAAGATCCACAGAGACTGCTGCTCTACAGTGAAGTCTGAAATGAACACAGAGTGGGTCCTAATTGACTAGGACTCTCCTTGGAGCACATCAGAGGTTAACATGGGAAACTTGAGAAGCTCCAAGACTGCTGAGGACCTGGAACCCAGTAAAACAGGAGCTACCTCCAAATAGCCATGAATTATAAAATCTTCATGGGTTAGAAGGTATAGCTAGATTCCACAACTGGGTTCTAATACCAGGTTCCAAGTACAGGAATATCAGACTGTCAGGATACTGCAGGTTTACACTGCTCTCTGTTTCAGAATTTAGCAGGGAAATATTACTTGTTTGTACAATTATTATAGAATTATTTCTATTGATGACTGCTAAACTTTCCCACCTCTGAGATACAACTAAAAGTCTTATTAAGTCAGTCCTCTCTTAGCCTCCAGCTCTCTCTTTCTTTTGGGTATCCATTCCGAGGAATTTCCTCTCCCTATCCTCGAAATTTCCTCTTACCTTGTAAGCTCTAAAAAGATAGCTACTCCTAGGTTTTCACTGCTTACATATAATCTTACTAAACTCTTAAAATCCTTCTCCCCTGGAAAGAGGTAGATATAATGATTCAACAAAGCTCTACTCTTGGCTCTCTCCATCCTGAGTATCCCGCTCATCAACACTTAAAGCTGTACTCTACTACAACTTCTGTACATAACTCATGAGTCTCATCTATATGTCTTTTAAATTATCCTAGACTCCTGATCTTGCCAAACCCTAGAACATACACAGATTCTATTAGGCTCACCTAAAGGGATCACATCCAAAGATCTCTAGGTCTATGTGTCCCAGCTAGAATGCAGACACATCATGGATTTCAGTATGATGTACCTTTAATACAGGCACACCCATAAGGTAAAATTAGTTTGTAGAAGGAAGCAGCCATGTTTGAAAGTGATGTTTAATTGACTGGCAGACAAAGTAATGAATCAGAGAAAATTTTGACAAAATGAGTCAGAGATAGAATACATCCAACTCTCAGGAGACCAGCACAGGAAAGAGAAGCTATTTAAAAGCAGTGCAGGAAAGGGAGTTGAGTCAGTTGGGAGTCAGTGTAGTGAGCGCAGTGCAATGCAGCGGAGCTGAGTTTGTGAGTTTATGCAGTTCAGTGCAGGTCAGCGAGATAATTGAAGCCAGAGAATAAGAAGGGATCAGAAGATTAGCACAAATTCCCAGAGTTAGTTTGAGGCTAAGCAGAACAATTCAGTGATAAGCCAAGAGAGCCAGCTTGAATCAGTCAGTTTGGAGAAGAGTTTGAGCCAGAACAGCTGAATTAAACCAGCCAGTCAGAGCTCAGAAAGAACACAAAGGGTGAGCTTGTTCAACAGTAAGCCTCAGTAAGATCACAATTACATCAGGCAAGTAAAAATTAATTTCATCCTACACTATTTGTGTTCCTTTTTCTATTTCCTCAAAAGCCTCTTACTATGAGAAGAATGGATCCTATTATTTTCTTATTTTTCCCAGTGTATGGAAGTGTAAACAATGACACACTTTGAGGTAATAGAAGAACAACTCTAGAAATTAAGATACTTCTCTCACTTCTCTGGTCTGAGTAAGGTCTGGATATTCCTGTACTCAAATAATTCTTTGTTAAAATACTCAATCTATTATTTCTAAATACTAGTGATAAGTTACTTTTCTCAAATATCTGTATATAAACAGGATTTTAATTTATCAATAAAAACAATCTAATTTCATATGTTTTAAAGTCTGGCTAATTTTGTCTCACAGCATCAACACTGTTAAGGCACTAAGCATGTATTAAAATTGGGCCATAGGGGAAAAGAAAAGAAAGGGTGAAGATATCAGAAAAGTTGACCAAAATTATGAAGAAACTAGCTCATACACACTAAGAAATATTTCCATTAACTACTCAGTCTCAAGCAACCTTGTTTTCCTAATTATCCTTGGGTACGCCAGAAGCTGGTGTTCAATATAACTTCCTTCCTTTTTGTATTTTTGTTTTTGTACTGCTTGGCACTAAACCCAGGACATTGCTCATGATAGGCAATTGTTAGTCTATATCTCCAGCTCTTATTCTTTCTCCTTTTGACTTTCTCTCTTGAATACATGTGGATCTGTACAGGACAGATGTATATTTATATTAAAGAATTGCACTTGGTTCATCCTCTGAGTTTGGAGTGGCAAATAAGTTTATTACTTAATGTCAAATCCTAGTGCAGTTTATTCATGTTGATTAATCATGTTGTAAAACCACCAATTTCTTTTCCGTGTGTATGCAAATGTGTGAGTGTGTCTAAATGTATGTACAAGTGTGTGTTTGAATGTATGAATGCGAATGTATGTGTGCAAATATATATGTAGTATGTGGTGTGTACAAGTCTCTGTATGTGCATGTGTGTGTGGTGTGTACATGTATTTTTGTGTGTGTTGTGTATATATGTATTTGTGTGTGTGTGTGTGTGTGTGTGTGTGTGTGTGTGTGTGTGCGTGTGTGTGTGTGTGTGTGTGTGTGTGTGTGTGTGTGTGTGTGCAAGTCTGTTTGTGAATATTTGAATGTGGAGGCCAGAGATTGAGGTTGGAAATTATGGGTGATCGCTCTTCTACCTTATTCAATTAGGCCAGATCTCTCAGTCAAACCCAGAACTCACTGATGTGGTTAGTCTTGCTACCTAGCTCACTTTGGGGGATTCTCTTTCTCTGTCTTTTGAGGCAGAAGTACATGTCCAATTGGCCTTTGCCTGGTTTTCTGGGGATGTGAACTCGTATCCTCGTTTTTGAACAGCGAAAACCTAAATCACGGAGCATCTTCCCAGCCTGCTGTATCACCAATTTCTAAACACCAGTGTCTCTCATCACTGTCCTCTGAAGTCATATGCATTTTCTACAATATGTGCTTAATATAAAAATCTTAAATCAACTGAAGGAATATTGGTACATTGGATGTTGGTTTTAAAATATTTCTTCCTTTTCCCCACGGGGATTTTATGAATTTGTATGTGTGTCTCTCTCTTGTCCTTAGTATTGTGTATGGTAAATAAGTAGTACTTTGTATATATTTTAAAAATAAATCCCTTTGTGTTTATGAAGAGCATCTGCAGAAGAGTCTGAAAGACATGATTGTTGGATTAATTATGCGATAACGATCTCTACAGCAAAAAGACCATTCTATTTGGACTCAGTTCCTGCACCTGCTGCAGGTGATTGCTGCCTCTGTTGATGGAAGTAACCAACACCCTTCAAATCACTTCTCTGGCTTTTAAAACATACGTTTTCTTGTTTTACTTTGAGTGTTGCCTGCAGCAATTATGAATTAAGGGAAATTTATCTCTGCCCCCTGACCTCCTCTTTTCTACCCTTCTATAGCCCTTTACTTCTTTGTGTGGACACTTTCATATACAGGACCACATTAAAATGTAAAGAAACTGGCTGATACTCTCTACAGGAGTTGAAAATATAGACTAACACGTCAAATCCAATGCACCCATATGGTCTGTTTAATCTGTACAGGATTATTTTTTTAAATGAGCGTCTTGCCAACATCTCAGAGTTCATGAGAAAACCACTGCTTCCAACATCACTTGCCATTGATAATTTATACTTGCATTCCTTCTAAAAGCTTCTTAGAGATGAAGTGTGTTCACTTGTCATTGCTGTGATAAAATACTTGCAACTAAAGCAACTAGAAGGGAGAAAGGTTTATTTCAGCTCAGGATTTCAAAGATTTCTATTTGTGGTTGGCTGGCTCCATCTATTTTATGTCTGAGACTTAGCATAATGGAAAGAAACATGTTAGAGGGTACTCATCAATTCACTGCAACTAGGGGCCAAGAAAAGAGACTGGATATTCACAAAGATAAAACAGCCATGGGATTCCGTTAAGATCCACAAGCAAAAGTGCCCCAAAATGCCACCAGATAACAACTCAATCATGGGATGAATCCACTCATTCCTTCAGAGCCTTCATGATCCATTCGCTGGGACCAAGCCTCCAACACATACGCCTTTATGTAAAGAACTTCCTATTCAAGCCATAACAAAATAAGTTTCTTACTACACATCTCTAATCAATCACAAAAATCCACTGTGTTCGTATCTTGGGTACACTGATGTCTTGGCTCTTACCAGATTTTAGTTCCCTTATTCCCATATCTGATATCAAGTCAGTACAGACCAGTTCATACAAAAGTGGTTATTGAAAGCTGATATTTAATGTATCATTGGTAACAGTCCACCATCCTAAATCATCTGAATGTCATCTAGTTGATCCATACTGACGTGCAAGACCTGCTGAGATACCGCTTTAATCTGGCAACTAATGAGAAGTGCTTGGCCCTTTTGAATGCCTCCCGGACTCTAGCCCAGCAAGCATCTCTCCATATATTGGACCAAATCATAGAAGAAATCACGTGTATTTAATCTGATCATAGATGAAAGTATTTCTTTATTAAATCTCAAAGAGCTAGAAACATTTTTTTCAAAGATAATAATTGAAATTGTCACCTTTTAACTTATAACAGTCTGTGTGTCTGTGTGTGTCTGTGTGTGTGTGTGTGTCTGTGTCTGTGTGTGTGTCTGTGTGTGAACACCTGTAGGACTGGAAGTAGAGGCCAAAGTTTAATGTCAAGTGTCTGTGTCTGTGTCTAACACTCTCCATCTTATTTTTTTTTTTTTTTTTTTTTTTTGAGGCAGGGTTCTCTTACTAAACCTGGAGATTGACTCAAATGACTAGCCAAACATGCTCCTGGGAACCGTCTTCATCCCACTAGCACTGAGTTTACAGACTTAAGCTATTATGCCTGTTTTTCACATGGGTGCTAAGTATCTAAATTCAGGTCCATGTGCTTGCACAGAAAACACTCAACCACTGAGCTATGTCCTCAACAAGCACCATGAGCCTATCTTGACACATTGGTCAATGGAGCAGAACGGTTTTGTCTGAGGGATGTGGTATGCTCCTCCCACGGCATCCAGTAACTGCCAGCCTTTAATGTATACACATATGAAACAGCTGCATGTGCAGCAAAATGTTTTAACCAGGCAATCTTCTATGGAACAGATTAGAAGTTCACTTTCAGTTAGAACTTAACTACATGCAAGGTGTGTCTTATTAATTGATCTGTTGACTTCCCAAATGTAGGCTAGGAATTTCATTTGTGTCTCATCATTCATGTCAGCACAATGTAACTCACATTCAGGTAAATGAAAGCTCAAGAAAATGAATCATTTATTAAAAGTCACATAAACATTGCTAGAAGTAGGACTTGAATTAATTTCACCCAGTTCCTGGTTATGGGCAAAGCTGAGGTTAATTAATGTTTGTTACAATGCTTTTTGTGTAAGGAAAATTGCTCTGTTTGGTAACTGACAGAGCTCAGACCACCTGGGTGCTGAGCTAGCACAGAAGACAAAAAGATACAGATGTAACTGTTCTGCATCACAGCCTCTATACTCTTGCTCTCAAATCTCTATTTCCTCTTATGGAAAATATTACATGACCTGCACTTTTCCCTTTGAAAGAATGAAAGTAAATGTTTCCAAGGCCTCTAGCTTCACCTTTGGCTCTACGCATTCTCTTTATTTCATATTTCCATTTCAGAAGAGTTTGTGCCAATCTCTTTATTACAGTTTGTTAGTCACTTGCTATGTTTTGTATAATATTTGGTCCAATTTTACCCATATATGCCAAGTCCAATTTGAATTGCTCATATACTCCATGGAGCGTGGTCAAACTCTCCTTGGCTAACCCCTTAAAGAAAACTGAGTCCTTCCAACACTCCATGCCTACCAGAAGGCATCGACTGTGAAGAACTATACTTCAGCATCCCCCATCATAATTTTTAAGAGTTTGCTTCAATGGTTTCCTGTCTAGACTGGTTTTTGTGAGGTTGTGGTGTTACAGAAGTGTTCTATATCTATCATTCTCAACTGGAAGTCTGCAGTCATCAATACCACTACAAACGAAGCTTTCTTGCCCTTTGAAGTCAGTGGCAGCTGGATCATGGACTTCCCTATGGTTTCTGGTGACAGCATGGTCTCCTGTGGCAGCACCTACGGTCCTGTAATATGGACCACAGACCTCAGCATGGTCTCCTGTGGCAGTACAGACCAATGGACATCAACACAGTCCTTGGTCTCAGCCCCGACCATGGATACTATCATGACCTTCAGTTGCAGCACAGGTGATAGATATCAGGATGGCTTTCAGTGGCAACATAGCCCATGGCCATCATCATGGTTTCAGAAGGCAGTACAGTTCACAAACATCAACATAGTCTCAGGCAGAAGCATGGGCCACAGACATCAACATGGGATCAGGTGGCAGCCCTGAGACACAGACGTCCAATTTTCCTCCAGTAGTAAAATAGACCAAGAACACAAACCTGGTCTCATGTGGCAGCACAAACCACAAACACCAATGTGACCTCTGGAGGCAATAGGAACCACAGGCATCAATGTGGTTTCCAGACATAGCATGAACCACAGACATCACCACTCACCACTAAGACCACCACCACCACCACCACCACCACCACCACCACCACCACCACCACCACCACCACCACCACAGACACGAACCTGGCTTCTGGGGACAGCATGGTCCATGGAAGTCTTTCAAGAATACCTAATCCTGAAAATAGACTATTCTCCCTCTTGTGCATCCTAGTGTGTGGCTGGCCAGCATTTAGGATTAGAACCTTGAGAACCCCAGAGTGCTGCACACCACCCTGAGGATCCTACTTGGCCGTGGCTTGCTCACCAGTCCACCGCAGCATTCTCCCATACCTGTCACCACCATTGTGTCTCTAGCTCCATCTCTCTCCTCCTCGCATGCCCTGCTCCATTTCCCTATCTTTCCCACCTCTCCACCTCATATTTTTCACTGAAGTAGCATTTCAACCTGCAGTGTGTATGTGTATGGGACACACACACACACACACACACACACACACACACACACACACACACACATATATATATATATATATATATATATATATATATATATATATATATATATATATATATATCCATATTCCATATCCCAATATATATCCATATCCCAAACAGCTTTGCATGCAAATTCTTATTGGACAGAGCCATTGGTCTGGTTCAAGGTTTCTGGTTTCTGAAGACTATAAAGACTGGATCATAGCTGAGACTTGTCTTGGATATCCTTCTGTTGCCTAGAGTCAGGGTGATCTTGCATTGAGGCAGAACATCCAAGGTCAAGATCTAAGAGAGTTCCGGGCTACTACATACTTCCCTGCCCAAGGCTCACCCAGGTATGACTGTTGTGCCTGCAGCCTGTGGGCAGTGCTGCAGCCCGGGACTCCCCTCCTCCAAACAGGGAAGCACTGCAGGTTGTCCTTGGTGCCAGTCCTCATCTCCGCAGGCGCTGACAATGTGCCTGCAGATAATGCTTTAGCTCCAAGCCCTCCTCCCAGCAGAGTGAGCACAGTGCCGGCTCCATACTGCATCCGTAGGTCAATAATTTAAGAAAGGACGAGGGAGACAAGGGAGGAGTTGGTAGGAGAGGAGACTGTAAATAATGTAATTACACTGTTCCCATGTAAAATCTCAGAAGGTAAAATATTTACATTTTTAAAAAGTATGAAGTTATATGCTTCATACTAAGAATATACTGAACCTGAATCCAAGTGTGATTTTAAGTCTAGATTTTTTTTTTAATTTTTTTGGTTCTTTGTGAGTGTCATATCATGTACCCCAGTCTTGCTCATCTTACTGTCCCTTCTGTCTGCCTTTCACCCTTGTAAATCCCCCCCAAATAAAACATACACAACAGCAAAAACAAAGCATAGAAAATATCTCATCGTCAAAGCTGTAGTGTCCCAGTGTGTCCCAGTGTGTCCCAGTGTGTCCCAGTGTGTCCCAGTGTGTCCCAGTGTGTCCCTCTGTCCACACATCTTCACTTGCAAATGTTCATTGCAACAAGTCATTGGTTTGGTTCAAGATCTTTGGCTTCCGTGACACCATCAAATATTGGATCCTCGTCTATGAGTCCTAGTTATCCTGTTGGTGTCCTATGGCATGAAGATCCTGCACATTGGGACAGAGAGACTGACCCTTTCACACATCCTGACCGTTAGCAGATGGTGATAGGTTTAATGGTAGCCAATTTAGAGCACTGGATCTGGGCCCGGGTGGTACTTCTCCCTTATCTATACAAATCAGGGAGAGCTCTCCAGCACTGCTCTGGCTAGACCACCCAAAGCCACAATAGGCAGTTATCATGGTCTGCTCTCCAGCTTTCTTGGGTGGCTCATCATTACCTACACCTCTAGAACCAGCTCCACTCGACTGCCCAGTCTAGGTACAGGGCCCACTTCCCCATGTGCTGCAGCCTGTGAGGGGCTGAGACAGTTCTCCTGATTGCCTCAGATGGTGAGGGTTGAGGGCCCCCCTCCCCGACTCCCAGGCTACCTCACACCAGAGGAATGGTGGGCTAGTTCTCCCTTGCTCACACACTCAGGAACAGCCCACTCAAGCTCCCCTCCCCCAGCCAGCAGGATCAGCTCTACTATGCTTCTCAGGCAAGGTACAGGGCCAGCTCTCCCACTCTCATGACCCTGGGGCTATCTGTCCCAGCTGCTGAAGGTGGTAAGGAGCAAGAAACGGAAGGCATCACCACCACACACACACAACCTCATGGCATGTGAGTGGCAGGGCCAGCTCCCCTGCACTTTTGTCCTCAGGGCTGGCTCACCTGAGCCCCTGTCACCAGGGTGCTGTCCAGGTGAGGTGCAGGGCTAGCTCTTCGGATTGATGCAGCTGATGAGAGCCAGAGCTAGCTCACCAGAGCTTATGACCATGTGGGCCACTCTCCTAACTGCCAGAGATGGCTCGGGCTTGGGGGAGTTCAGCATCGCCTCTGCAGATAATCCCAAGGCAGATGAGTGACAGGTTCAGCTTTCTCACAGTCATGCCCTCAGGGCTGGCTCATGCACACCTCCCACCACCATGGGCTTTAATAGACTGACAGCATTGAAGACAGTAATTAGCAGAAATCAGTTTATTCTTAGTGATGAGCAAGTCTGTGTTACTGAAATCATGGAATTTCCATTGTTACATTTTTCTCATGAGCCTTGGAGACAACCATGGGGAAAAGGTTGGCAGAAATTAAGTCATCCTGTACACCTGATGCTGAGTTCATTCTGGCCTGCAGAGTGAGTACTTTGCTGTTCTAAGGAGTATATTCCTAAGTCTTCCCCAAATCTATATTCTATCAGTTTTCCAATCTTTCTAAACATCTGGTCAAGCTGTTAGCAGGTAATCACTCCCCTAACTCCATACTCCTGACCCTTTCTCCTCCCCCAGCAAAGCATGCTATCAAATGTACTTTTCTTTTGCTATTTCCTCTACTGACAGAATTTTGTCTCTTCAGAATCCTTCTGAACTATCTCTGAAGGACATAGCAAGTTCTAAATTCTTCTACAAAATTCACCTATAAACCAAGCACTTGATTATTTGCCTTGTCATTGAGCTCATGAGAAATCCCTGTGGTAAGTCTAAGTAGAGGAGTAGAAGTAGGTTAAAGATAGTCAGTCCCATCTGATGATATAAGATGTCTTCAGCAGGCTCTGAGCAATCCATCCAGTGTGCCAACACCACTTGATGATGAAGTGCCTCCTTTATTTTGCATGTGAGTGTGGGGTGAATGTGTGTATGCTCATATGATGTATTATGCTTGCAGATGTCTGTCCACATGTAGGAGGCTAAAGGTTGGTTGACATCAAGTGTCTTCTTCACTTGATCTCTATCTTGTATATTGAAGCAGAGGCTCTCCCTTGTACCCAGAGGTAGTATGTTCAGCTAATGTAGCTAGCTACCTTGCTCAAGGGATCCCCTGTGTCCACATCTCAGGTGCTGGAATTGCAAGGAGCTGCCGTGCCCAGCGGGCGTTTGCATGGGTACTGTGTATCTGAATTCCAGCTCTCATCCTTTCGTAGCAAGTGTTTTACCCCTGAGCTATCTCTCTAGCCCTTGATAGAGTACTTCTAAGCATACCAAATTTTATGATACTTTGGATCGGACAGTTCCAGTCCCATGTACTACATACTAGCCAGATATTTAATGTCTACCAAGGACTAACACCAAGTTCATTGGAGAAGGTATTTCTCAGATAGGTAAAGAACTTATTTCTTAATTCCTAATGGTCTTCCATTGGCAGCCATCAGGTTCCAATATCAGTGAAGGAATGGATGTTCTATCAAGCAAAGACACACACAAAGAACAAAACCTTTCTTCTTCCATGTCCTTACATGGGCTTCCAGCAGAAGATGTGGCTCAAATTAAAGGTGTGTCTACCCACCTTAAGATCCAGATCAAAGGCATGTTGTCTTCCTACCATAAAGGTCCAGACTAGTAGCAATTTCACTCACTTCAAATCAGGCAGAAAATTTCTCAGAAATGTGCCCTCCATTTCTGGATTGTAGCTCATTTCCAGATATAGTCAAGCTGCCAACGCAGAATAGCCATCTCAGCGGGTTTTAGAGCTCTTGAATTTGATAGCTCACTTTCTAAATATATGCACATTGCTGCATTCTGCACTCCTGAACAGAAACTTGCAAACTTTCTAGTCTGTGGAGGGCTAGGCACAATCCTGTACATTATGCTGTTCCACAGTGTTGAAAACAAAACAAAAACAAACGTCAGCTATTGCTACATTCTAATGGTAGAAAATAGTGATATGGATCGTGTGTCTTCTATTAAAGCGACACTAATTTCCGATTGACTTCATCCTCTTTGCATTTCTATTAGCTCTAAGTTAGAGGCTACTTTGCTACACCATGACTCATTTTTGTTTCTGGTTTTTATTTATTTATTCATTTATTCATTCTTTCATTTATTCACTTTACATCCCATTCACAGCACCCTCCCTCCTGTCCTTCCAATCCCACCCTTACACATCCTCCCCCCCATTACCTCCTCCCCTTCTATTAAGAAAAGGGGAAGCCCCCCTTGGGTATAGCCTCCCCCACAGGACATCAAGTCACAACAGGACTAAGTGCATCCTCTCCCACTGAGGCCCAACCAGGCAGTCCAGCTAGGGAAACACGATCCAATGACAGACAACAGAGTCAGAGACTGCCCCACTCCAATTGTTAGGGGACCCACATAAAGACCAAGCTGCACATCTGCTACAAATGTGTAGGGGGCCTAGGTCTAGCTGTCTGCATGCTGTTTGGTTATGGTTCAAGTCTCTGTGAGCCCCCATGTGCCCAGGTTAGTTGGTTCTATAGATCTTCTTGTAGTGTTCTTAACCCCCACACCCAGCTCACTCAATCCTCTTCCCCACTCTTCCACAAGACTCTGAGTTCCACCTGATGTTGGCTGTGGATCCCTGCATCTGTTTTCACCTGATGATGAATGAAGCCTCTCAGGAGACAGTCGTGCTAGGTTCCTGTCTGCAAGTATAGCAGAGTATCGTTAATAGTGATACTCTCACATGGGATGGATCTCAAGTTGGGCCTGTCATTGGTTGGCCATTTCCTCAGTTTCTGTTCCATCTTTATAGCTGTACATCTTATAGGTAGGAAAAATATTGGGTTGAAGGTTTCCTGGGTAGGTTGGTGTTCCCCTCCACTCGAAGTCCCAGTTTGCTATAGGAGGTGGCCACTTCAGTCTCTATAATCCCTCCTGCTAGGAGTCTCAGCTACAGCTATGGTCACCCCAATAGACTCCAGAGAGCCTCCCTGATCCCAAGTCTTCAAGTAGCCCCAGAGAGGTCACCCATTGATTTCCATTCTCATTCCCAGCCCTCTGCTGTCCCCACTTCTTACTTCACCTAATCCCCACCCCTTTTCCCCTTCTCCCCACCCTCTTCCCTCCATCATCCACTTCTGATGTCTATTTTCTTTCTCCTTCTGAGTGAGATTCATGCCTCCTCCCCTGGGCCCTCCTTACTACTTGGTTTCTTTGAGTCTTTGGATTGTAGCAGGGTTCTCCTGTACTTTAATGTTTAATGTTTCTGGATATTATGAATAAAGCTGCTGTGAACATAGTTGAGCAAGTATCCTTGTGGTATGGTGCATCATCTTTGGGGTCTATGCACAGGAGTAGTATAGCTAGGTCCTGAGGTAGAACTATTCCCAATTTCTTGAGAAACCACCAAATTGCTTTCCAAAGTAATCATAGCAGCTTGCACTGCCACCAGCAGTGGAGGAGTGTTCCCCTTGTTCCACATCCTCCTCACTAGCATGTGCTGTTACTTGAGATTTTGATCTTAGCCATTCTGACTGGTAATAAGATGGAATCTCAGAGTCATTTGGATTTGCATTTCCCTGATGACCAAGGATGTTGAACACTTCTTTAAGTGCTTCTGGGCCATTTGAGATTCCTCTGTTGAGAATTCTGTTTATCTCTTTGCCTATTTTAAGGTGGGTAATTTGATTTCTTGGTATCTAATTTCTTGAATTCTTTATATATTTTGCATATTAGTCCTCTCTCAGACGTAGGGTGGGTGAAGATCTTTTCTACTCTGTAGGCTGCCATTTTGTCCTATCGATAGTGTTCTTAGCCTTGCAAATGCTTTTCAATTTTATGATGTCCCATTTATTGTTTATCTTAATACCTGAGCTATTGGTGTTTCAGGAATTTGTCTCCTATGCCAATGTGTTCAAGGCAGTTCCCCACTTTCTCTTCTATTAAATTTAGTGTGTCATACTAAATCATTTCTGTCTCTTTTGACAGCTTACAACATTTACTGAAGGCAAATTCTAATGGTGATGCATGCCTTTAAATCCTGCACTCAGGAAGAAGGGTAGATCACTATGAGTTCAAGGTCTGTCTAGTTTACATAATGAGTTCCAGGAGAGGCACAGTACAGAGGGAGAAGGAGAGAGAGAGAGAGAGAGAGAGAGAAGGAAGCAAGGAAGGGAAGAAAGGAAGGAAGGAAGGAAGGAAGGAAGGAAGGAAGGAAGGAAGGAAGGAAGGAAGGAAGGAAGAAAGAAAGAAAGAAAGAAAGAAAGAAAGAAAGAAAGAAAGAAAGAAAGAAAGAAAGAAAGAAAGAAAGAAAAAAAGAAAAAAAGAAAGAAAAAAAGAAAGAAAGAAATCAAGTAGGCAGGCAAGAACAACTCTATGACAGGCTGCCCTGGTACCTCGGTTCTCCCAAATAAATAAGTGTTTCCACGTGCCATTCCTCAGATAAGTAGTGTAAGTGTTCCCAAAAATCCTACATTGCTATTACCTCTTCCTTCTTCCTAACTTTATCAGGGCTCTATATCTTTCATAAAACATCAGAATCCCTTTGTTTTTAGCATCCTCCTCTGCTTACAAGCATAAGCACTCGTACATTTGCTAATGCCCATTTTGCATCTATATAAGGGAGTTAAAATGAAATTTTACATGACACAAATCTCCAAAACCTTTGTTTCAAGTCAATATGTTCACTCTAAGTAACATTATTATAGGATAATTGAGGAGCAGGAAGCAATCTGATTGGCCTCTAGCCAACAGTTTATAAACTTATCAACATAATTCCATTCTTATCTCTAAATTGATGACCATGAATAATGAGTTTAAGATGAAGCAATAACTGCATTAGTTATAGTTATACTTGATTAATGAGTGAATGCAAAAATTATTGTCCTGCAGAGACTCACATTAATATAATCAATCATATAATTATACAGTACAATAATTCAGAGCCCTTACATGGTCAATATATAATGTGCAGATAGAAAAATTAATTCAAGTCTTTGCAAAACTCCAAGTTATTATGGGAAAAAAAAAGCTTAATTATTTTCAATCTGTAATTCCCCTAGTTTCCAAACTAAAAGTTGGCCCAATTATAAAAATAATCATAGCAAAGAATTATTCCTATTTTTCTAAATCAATAAACATCATCACATAATTCATTTTGTGACTATTTTAGGGTCTATATTTTTCTTTTATCCAATATCTCCTTTATAGTTCTTAGAGAAATTATTGCTCCATGACCACCACCAACAATGGCATTTTGCATTCCCATAGCACTTTATAATTCTGAAACTATTCAGCTGCACTATTTCATTTGAACTCATTCTTGTAAGCTTGCAAATCCTAAAACCTTGCAAATTCTCCTAGTCATGTGCAAACTGCCTAACAGTGCCAGATGCCTGGCTTTGTACCTAATTCCCAAGCCCCGCCTTCCTCTAGGCTTCCACTTGGCCACCAGCTATTTCTAACACTTGACAAAGAGAAGTGCTAGAGAGACTGAGGGTATAAGAAAAGAAAAGAAACATGCTTTGGTTTGCATCCTGTCTTACTTCTGTTGTCTCACCAAAGACAATTTACCATCTTGTGATTCTTGACTGTGTTCCCAAACATTGTTATTAGAATGCTAAAAGCATGTACAGACTTCAAACCAACAGAGACCATATTCACCTAAGTTACAATGTTAAAAGACTATTGATGTTATTACCAAACATACTAATTTGTTATTAAAAGATAAACATTTTTAAAATTTTTACATTTTTACATCATAATCTGTGACATATTCTTTCCTGTGTTTTAGAAAATTGTTTGGACTGTTATAGATGTCCCATTTAGGGATGAGGACTCAACAATCATTTATTCTCACCAGTTTGACCAATTATTAGTCCCTACATGAACCATCAGGCCATCCAAGATCCAGAGAGCATCACAGAAGAGGAAGCAGAAAGAACCAGAGAATTGGAAGTATTATGATCATTATCTTCCGGATATATTTGGATATTACAAACATAAATGTCCTACAGATGTCATTACCTGCATAAGACCTAGGCATATACGCATGGGCATGTACTTGCACATGCACATATGTGCACACACACACACACACACACACACACACACACACACACACAAAGGGGCAATATGAAAGTAGAAGAGAAACTGGTTTAAAACAAGAGGAGTCAATCAGGAATGCAATCAAGTTAACAAAGGATAGTCGGGATGGATATGATCACAATACATCATATACATTTATGAAGTGGACAAATGTAAAAAGAAGACAGGGAAAAACAGTTGGGAATTTTATGTTGGCAAATATTCTTCATAGATATTCTCATTTGATACAGTGGAAATGTATAATGGAAATAATTTGGGATACATTCTTGAGCAATGGAGGCTCCATGTGGGAATGCACTCCTCTCCATTGAACTGGTTCCCACTGATACGTAAGCTATTTCATCCTTTGATATCATAAGTCATTCCATGAGGAAGTAGTCTTGACCATATGTCAATCTGCATTTTGGAACAGTTTCTGAGACGCAGTCTTGCAAGATTGAAAAGTATGTGTGGACTATTTTATTTAATACATTCTCCTTCACTGAGGCTCAGATTATTTTGTACATTTATGTCACCAAAAATACTAAAATTGGGTATGGTTTTCAGACCCTGGCAACTGGATAGGTAAAAAATAGAATCTTCCTGTAATTTAAACTTACATTTTCCATTCTATGAGCTAGGTTCACACCATTTTATATGGGTTAAGACTTCTTTGAACTGTTATTTTTTTGTACATTATTCCAGAAAGTGTTTTTTGTCAATTTTCTGAAGCATTGTTTATGTTTGAGCATAGTCATCTCTGTTAGACTTACAGTTCCTTCCTTATTGCTTCTGAAACTTATTGCATTATTTACATCGGTAGGAATAATCTCTTCTGCATAGTGTAAAAGCATCACCTGTCAATGCCTATTGCAAAGGAGAATAGGAAGGCAGGACTTCCAGGCAGAGAGAGGAACTCTGAAAAAGAGTCAGGTGCAGGAGGATTCACTATCCAGACTCAGAGGAAGCCAGACCTATGAAACTAAGGAGAGATGACTAACCAGACACGTGGCCGACATAGAATAGTATAAATGAGACATTTGAGTTATGAGCTACTTGGGAGCAAGCCTATTATAAAGCCATAAGCATTGTAAATAAATTTAAGCCTCCATGTCATGATTCAGGAACTGGGGGGAGGGGTACATAGAAAAGCCCTAGTGGTTACATAGATCTCTGGGCTATTTTGATATCTGTTTCACAGTAATATGATTAATGAATGGCATTTTATGTTTATTCGTAGGTTTAAATGTCATTTATTTAAAAGGCCACATTTCTACTTTATTGAAATGTTTTCTTTGTCAGTACAGCACTTTGTTTTCTGTAGTAGCTTTTTGTCTGATTCTACTGGCCTTTCTGTTTGCTCATGTATCAATATCCCAGACTTTCAGTTATCATATGTAACTAAATATAAGTTATAGTTCAGCTTTCAAATTCACTCTTTAGTAGTTCCCTGATTTTTATGCTTGTTTACTCTTCCACATTAACTTTATAACTAATCTGTATAACCCCAAAGGTGAAATTTTTTCTTGGAATCAAATTAAATAAATAACTTATTTAAGAAATATTGGTACTTGTGATATATAGTCTCTTGTAGAGTAGTGCAATTTACCCTCATCTACTTTGAAATCTGTTTATGGTTTGCTCCACATAGTTTTTTTCTTATTTTATTTATTTTATGCCAAAAATTTGTTTTGTTCTCTTTTTTATGGTACACAACATGATTTTTCCTTTTATTGGCCATAGTATCTTTTCTCATAGAATATATTCTAATTATAGTTTCTTCTCCTTCTAATCCTGCCAGTTCTCCCTACTTTACCTCCCCTCCAGATCCTCACTCTTTCTGTCCCTCATTAGAAAAGGACAGGCTTCTGAGAGGTTACAAACAAACATGACAAAACGAAATATGGTAAGATTAAGCAAAAAACTTTGCATCTAAGTTGAACATGGCAACCCAACAAGAGGAAAAGACCCCCAAGAGCAGGCACAAGAACCAGAGACTCACTTGTTCTTACACTCAGAATTCACTTAAAAATACTAAGCTAAACTTTCATGTGTATGGAGAGGACCTGGTGCAGACCTGTGCAGGCCCTGTGCTTGCTGCTTTAGTCTCTGTGAGTTTATATGTGTATAACCTTGTTGATTTAGAAGGCCTTGTTCTCCTGGTACCCTGCAAGGCCCTGGCTCTTACACTCTTTCTACCTCCTCTTCTGCCGGGTTCCCTGAACTCTGAGTGGAAGGACTTGTCAGAGACATCTTTTAACCTCTTTTCTTTGGTGTCATATGATGCCTGTTTCTCTGTTACATTTCCTAGTTCGGTTTTGATGGTCAGTGGAGGTTATTGCATTTTATTCATTTTAGATCTTGGTGCTTTAAATTTTCTTATTTGTTGTAGTTTTCTGCAGATTGGGGGACGGCTTCAAGACATAGACCATCCCCTTCATTCCCAATTCTTATGCCTCCAAGCACCTCTGTCTACGACACTGGCTAACGCTTTGACTTACACTTTCACAGTAGTTGAGAGATCCAGTTTCCTTTCTTGGTTTTGACTTTTGTAGAAATGTCTGTAACCATTTAAGATGTTCATCTTTACCTGATAATTATAAATACTATCATATTAAAATATCTATCAATTCTTAATCTTTGAAAACTTAACAGTAATAGATGCAGAGTTTTCCACATGCCATTTCAGCATCTATGCACTGCTCCTAAGATTTTCCCCCTTAATTCCAATAATACAACAAAGGATATTCATAGTTTTCAAATAAGCAGCTACTCTTAGAACTGACACCAAAGGAGAACCAAATACATAACATGGTAAGATGGTAAAATCGAGGGTAGAATAGAAAACTGGAAAAACTATAACAATTCATATTTTCAAAATGGCATCAGATTATTGGTGTAAAAGTTCATGCTTCCTTAGGAGAACAGGTCCTGCACCTCTCCTTGGCAACACAGTAGAGTAGATCCTACCCTGGTGGCAGGGGCTCAGGTGAGCCACTCCAAGGGTGTGAGTGGGGGAGAGCTGGCCCTGCCATTTGTCTACTGTGGGGTGGTGTGGGCAGAGGAGAAATGCCCTCTTACTTGCCCCTCCCCACCTATAGAAGACAGGAGAGCTGGTCTTGTGGTCATGAGAGCAGAAAAGCTGTCCCTGCCCCTCACTGGCTGCAACTCTCTGGAGAGTGGGTCCTGTAACTCTCCGAGGCAGCACAGTAGAGCTGGCTCTGGTGGCATAGGTTTGGGTGAGCTGCTCCGAGGTCAAGAGAATTGGAGAGCTAGCCCTGCCACATGCCAGCTAGCCAGGAGAGTACTTGAGAGCTCACACTGGTGGTATGGGTGTGGTAGAGGTGGTGGTTTTATCAGCTCAGCTCAGCTATTACCCAGGGCCAAATATAAGATTTTGAGTTAGCCCACCCCAACATCTACCCTGTCTATGAACTCTTGGAGCATGTGAAAGGGCCAGTCCTGCAGAGCTAACGCTGAGGATATACAAGACAAAGGACAGCAACAGGATATCTTAAAGAAGTCCACATGAGGATCCAGTCTTGCTAGTGAAGAAGAAGACAGAGGACCCAAACCAGACTAATGACTCACTGCCGTGAACATTTGCAAATAAAGCTGGATGGGCAAAAGGGTGTAGTGTGGGACACACTGTGACATACTACAGCTTCCACAGTGAGTTTCTCTTTTCTCTTTGGAGTGTTGCAAGGGTGGACAGCAAATAAGAAGCAACAGAAGAGATGGGGAAGTGAGTGCCATTGGGTATATGATATAAAATTCACAAAGAATCAACTAAAAATTGAGAAAAAGTTTGTGCTTCATCATAAAATCAGTGCAGAGCTATTCGTAAAGCCTCCTCCTAAACATTCTAAGTTTTACAAGACCTAGCAGGAAAAAAATCAAGCAAAAAGCACTGTGATCTGAATTACACAGTTTCCAGTTGTAGTTCTTCTCCTGCAAATAATGTAATTCATTTTATTTTTATATAATATATATAATAGATAGATAGATAGATAGATAGATAGATAGATAGATAGATAGATAGATAGATAGATGGTTTGCCTATTTGTAGACTCTAGGGTTTATTTAGATACATATAATCTTATAAACATAAAATAGCATAGAGACTGTCAGGAAAAAATATATAGAAGGATAAAAAGTGGGGAAAGAGGAGAGACTTGAATGTGGTCAATGTTCATGATATGTGAAAATGTCTTTATGATCCTATCACTATATACAGTCAATCCAACCAACTTAAAAAGACAAAATGAAAAATCAGTAAAACCAATAATAATGAGCCAGGTGAGAAATGATAAGGTCTGAATGAAACAGGGAGGGACTCACAGGCAGTGGGCAAATGTAATTATCATGACTGATTAGGTGGGGGAGATAAATGAAAAGAGGAGTCTGAGATAATTTCCAGGTCTCTGACTTGAGAAAATATATAGATGATAGGGCATTGACTAAGGTAAAGGCATACTGGAAGACATAATTGTGGCAGGAAAAACTGATAAGCTTCCTTGGCATCTTATATGCATGAACAACTTATAAAGATATATTTTACAGAGGTTGTCGGAGACATAAGGGACATGGGTCCATATTTGAAGAGAGATTATAATTTAATACATAGTAGTGAATGAAGTCCCAAGAAGAGCATGCACAGTGGGAAAAGAAAAGAAATGAGGACTCAAAACCACTTTACCTACCCTAGGAAATTGGATTCAATGATATGTGTGAAAAATACTCCATATGTTGCTAATTATTTTCTTTGTGAAATCCTTTTTACAGCTTCCATGGTTAAAGTTTATTACCCACTTTCATATAGGAACATGTAAAGATCAGAGAAAGATAAAGATGATGTGAAATTTTAAACCTTCCTTAATCTGGAAGAAATATTAAAAAATTCCACACTGACCCTCATTTTGACACTAATTGAATTTCAGTTTCTACCTGTAAATGCACATAATAATTGTGGTTTGTGGGTTTTGTTTTGTTTTTTTAAATCACAGGCAAGTTGTTTTAAAAACCCACTGGAGAAAACACTGAAATTCGATAATAAATGCATTAAACTCTAATTAAAATAAAATAGACAAAAATGTCATGCATGCTGTCTTATCCTATTCCAGTGGGCATTCCAATTTTAACTGTAAAATCAAGTGCTTTGTAGTAGTAACATCAAAAACATACAGATGTACTTTGGTAGATTTGCCAAGCATTCTTTTAATGATCATAAAATATTTTATAAGCATAATACCTCTGCAATCAGCATCTATTCATCAATTAAAAGTTGAGATTAACTTTGTTTACAAAACAAGGTTAACAACTTGGGAGCATCACCATGGCACCTGTAGAAGACATAGAACATCAGGATGTCACATAGACCCAGAAAAGGGTATGAATTGATGCTGGTAAAGTCTAGAGGAAGGGCTTCAACACAACAATAGGTGGAGCTGCTGTGATAGAATACTGAATGTGTATATTTGATTCAACAAATGTCATGGAAATTTTTCCTGAATAAAATTACTATGCTTATTACATTAATGGTTAGTTTGAGAACAATATTAAAACCTGATTAGAATGAAAACCGGAGAGGAAAAAAATCTTCAAATAATACCTCATATTGAAAAGAATATATTTCCACCCACTGGGGTTTAATTTTCATAAACAAATTTAAATGCTAACCAGCTGGGTTTCATATTAACTTCTTAAAGCCAGGGGCAGTTTGAATCCTCTATTTGCGCATCTATTAAATAAAACAAACTAAAACAAAGGAATATAAACACAACAAAGATAAAGGAATGTAAAACAAAACAAAGTCATAGCTGTCAGTTTCAGAAAAGGTATTCATAACAGCTCTTTAATGTTATTCTGTTTCGTTGTGAGGCCTCTCTTTCTCATCCTGAAATTCAAGTGAGAGAAGAAACACACGTGATTTTCCCCTTGCCTGAACAGATTTAGTAACTCAAGAGTAATGTCCATCATTGGCATTTGGGATATGGGATTTGCCAGTGTTCCTAGAGAAACTACACACATATTTACAGTGGCTGGGTGCACTGAGGTATTGAAAGAAACTGTACACCAGTATGTTTTATTGGAAAATAATGGCCCTACATATCCAATTTTTAAAGATATTGCTAACCTTACAAAGTGATCAGAGTGATGGATTTTTTTCCTCCTGTTGGGATTTTAAAAAATAAGTGCGAGCCAATTGTGACAGAAAGAGAAGACATAGAATGTCCACATCGCTAAATGATAAATATCAGCTGCTAAGTTATGCAGTAACTAAGGTTACTGTATGACATACTAGATAGATGTCTCATAATTCGCTATTTTTTAGCTTCCAGGTTAACAAGTGTAAATGATTATTTAATTCTGTATCATCCCTTGTGTCTGCTCCCCTGCACATGCCCAGTCCTTCCTTACTGCATAGAAGATATTCAATAAATCTTGTTACTTATGTATGAATTCTCAGCATTTATGGGTGATATAGTTGCATATTTCCCAATAATCTTACACATCAGCTCAGAAGTTTATTAGAGATGGCAATGTCTAAACCTGTGACTTGGGTTGTAACACCCAAGGAAAAAAAAGTTGAAGAGAAAAGATTCAGAAGTTGCCTGATCTGAGAATTACAGCATCTTTAACTCTGTCCAGCCTGCACAAACTGAGCATATTTTGATTAAAGCATAAAATATTTTTCTTAAAATAGGCTGCTTTAAGTCGGTAATTAGCCAAGAAATTCTAACCCATACTTATTTCAGATAGAAATTTCATCTTATGTCTGTAATAAGAGAGACACATCTGTTTCTCTCACCAAAAAGTAGCATAATGCTTTGATGCTTTTTCTCCGAGAATTTCTGAATGGTGTCCTGACATAGATATATTTTATGGCATAAGATATGTTTCAAAGCCTCTTGTTTTTTTTAAAAAAAAAAAAAAAATCCTTTCTCTGTCTCTGCCTTTCTCTCTCTCTCTCTCTCTCTCTCTCTCTCTCTCTCTCTCTCTCTCTCTCTCTCTCTGCCTTTTTTTTGCACATTCATTAATATGGAATAATTGGGACAGATTAGCCAAAAATGCTTTCATCTTTCTCTCTTGCCAACATTGCATTAAAATAATTAAAACTCCAGATTGTTTCTGGTTTTCACCTAAGTTTACTGGCACCCAGCAAAGCAGCGTACACTTTGATTTTAATCATGGCCAGACAATATAAGGCCCTTGTCTCACAGGCAGCAAGAGCAGCAAGTAGACACCCTGCTGGGTAATTTCAAAGCAATGTGCTTCCTGCTGTTAGCCCTACAGTATGATTTCTGTTCTGCCAAGGGCACCAAGAGAAGGCCACTTCCAATTTGCACCTCACACATAAATTCATCTTGTGCCAATAGGGTCGGAAGAAAACCACAAGCTACCTAGCCAACCATCAGGGGTCTGTTAACAGACTTTAAACTGTGATCTATCGTGCAGCGGGGTCTAAAAGACGCACACTGAGTCCCCCTTTATAGAGATCGCTCTTGCCTAACACCATTTCTTCTGAGATAATTATAAGTGTTTATTTTGGCTTTTAACAACTTTAATCACATTATTTAGCATGTTTCTGTTTTGTCATCGACTTACATGAATCCAGAGTTCTCCTAGGAATTTCCAAGAAACTGATACATAAGGAACTTCCTTGACAAGGAGATATTATGAGATAGAAGTGATTAATTACATCGAAACTCCATAAATGTGAAATATTTTTTCTCAATAAACAAGAAAAGTACCCCATGCAACAGAGAATTCCTAAATAAATGAGGTGTGAACTTAAATCAAAGTAGCATGCCTCCCCGCCTGACTCTTTTCAGTGGCTTAGTGATAAACGTGGTTCATAGCAAATACAGCTGAGGGCAGGGCCATGAGCCCCCCACAGCGCTGCTACCAAGATGACTGTGGAATACAGAGAAGAGCTTTTCTGGGTTATCTAGAATTAGGTTTAAAAATAACCTTAGCTGATCACAAAGGTCCTACAGTGACTGTTAACTTTGAGCAACTGTTGAAATGTCCTGCTGTGCCAATTGCATCTGATGGTCCAATAACAGCAGAGCTTTATTATGCTCAAATGAATTCTAAAAATACTTCCACCAGTAACAGCTGAATCAAAAAAGCTGAAAAGAATCATAGTGCATCTTACTCCTAATTCACTTAAGTCACTGTAAGCCCCCTGAACAATAATACTAGATTATTCAATAAGCATATTTAATGTATAATAAAATGAGTATGTTGGGTTTTTAATATTTTTTCTGAAGTTTCTATTTGGGTTTCCCACTAAGGATTTATTAACAACTTACTTTGTGGTTGTAACTACTGAAGTTGACTTGCTCAATGACAGAGGCTAGAGGCCCCAAATCAATGTGTCATCAGAGTTAGAGATTTCTATCTTCTCTCTTTGTCTCCATGTGGTTCTTTATGTACCTGTCCACATTTTATATATATTTATGTAAAATATATATACATGTATATGTATATATGCATGTTTATATGTACATATGAATATATATGTGTGTGTTCATCTATATGTATGTATATACATATATGTATGCATATGTGCATATGTGTGTATGTAGAAATTTCAGGAGACAATCATATTAAAGCCAGATCATTTGGGCAAATTTAACAGGTATATAAATGACTTTGCTTTAACATGATTGCCTCCTGAAATCTCTACCTCAAAACAAAATTAAGGTTTGAACATATGAATTTAGAAAAGACTTAATTTATTCTGTGAGTAATATTGATTTTTTAAATAATATAAATTTCCAAAACAAATGACATTAGAATCTGCTATAGTTTATATATGGGCTGTTCCACCATAGGACTGTGTATTAAAGGATTGCACAATGTTTTAGACTTTCAGGAGATAAGAACTTAGAGAAGATCAGTAGATCAGTGGGGAGAGGATTGTGGAGCCTCATCTGTTTCTCTTGTTTGTTTTCTGTCCTACAATGGGAGTGGTCTGTTCTGCAACACATTCCTGCCATGATACAATGTGGTCTCCCGGGCTCCAACATGATTGCGTCATTCATTATTTTTAAACCAGAACCTCCAGATCCAAGAGCAAAATGAATCTTTTTATTTATTATCTAATTATATTCCAATATTTTTTGTTATGATGATGCAGAGCTAAAACAAATACCAACAGAAGTTTTCATGAAACATAATAATATAATAAAAAATTTAAAAGTAATCCTACAAGAAAATGTGAAATAGAAGAACAGCCAATTACCAAAATTAAAAGGGTTCTATAATTCTGTTGACAGTGATTATAATCTAGCTTGAGAATACATACCTTAAATGTAAAGAATAGAGCTCCATCAAAGGTCAGAACCATACTAGGCCAGTAACAAGCAAATGATTTAACCTCTTTGGGTATGAGTTTCCTAATATGGTATGCAATTACTACAGAGTTGTAAAAATTAATAGAACAGCACCTGGTCCACACTTTCAATAAATAATAGAGATTGTTATTATTAAATGTAGCTATAGAAAAATTTAAAAAGTTTGAAGAATATGCAAACATGTCAACTTCACAAAATAAAGTCCCCTCAAACAGTATGAAGTATATATGAGAATATAGTTTATGAAACCATTATATATAAAAAAAATCTGTCTGTAAAATTGTGAAATAGACAAATTGGAGACAGAACACTTCTACAAGAAAGTTATTTGCCAAATATTTAATATGAACAGAATTCAAGTAATGAGTACCTCTGATAGTTAAGTACCAAACATGGATTAAAAACTAGAAACTGGGAGAGTGTATACCAAGGATTTGCACCCACATAAAATCATATGAGATGTCATGAGTAGGCCGGGCAGTGGTGGCGTGCGCCTTTAATCCCAGCACTCGGGAGGCAGAGGCAGGTGGATTTCTGAGTTCGAGGCCAGCCTGGTCTACAGAGTGAGTTCCAGGACAGCCAGGGCTACACAGAGAAACCCTGTCTCAAAAAAAAAAAAAAAAAAAAAAAAAAAGAAGCTCCTAGAATGCTAAAACATGCAGTTGCCCCATATCTAAGTCTTGTCTCCTAATCTAGGATTAAGTAACAGTAACAAACCTGTCGTGTTGACTCTCAATTATTTATGTATTGAAACAGTGAAACTTTGGAGTAGCATAACGTATTATTAATATCAAATTGCAGAAGCTTCTGGAGAGACATTGCATAATTCATACCAGAGTTTTATACACCTGTTCCTTTGTCTCCTGGCCAAATGTTGAGCAGAACTCTGTTGATATGAAGATACAAAATAGTGAATTCACATTTACAGAGTCCACAATGTATTTTGAAGTATATAGACAAATATAGCCTTTTTTTTTTTTTTCAGGAAATTCAAAGGTCAAAAATAGAGTTGATGTAGGGTTTTCAGAAATGAAATTTGTGGGCTAGAGGAATGGCTAAGTGGTTAAGAGCACTGATCTCTCTTCTAGAGGACTCAGGTTTGAGTCTCAGCAACCTCATAAGGGCTCACAACCATTTATAACTCAAGTTCCAGCAGGTCTAATACCCTCTTCTGGTGACTATGGACACTTGGCATGAACATAGGACACAGACAGATATGTCTGCAGAACACACATGCACATAAACAAATAAATATATTTAAAAGTTAAATAATAAACTCGATAATTTGCTGAGATATGAAGGGTAAAAACCAAAATGGGTTATTTATGAAGGTAGTAAGGACATGGCACATCAGACACATGGCAACCTAGCAATTCATTGGCAAGGAAGATATTTCAGTAAGTAATGTTCTTACAATGCAAACATGAAGACCTGAATTCAATCCCCAGAACCTACATAAAGGGTTGATTCCTGTGGATTGCTGCAGCAAGCCTAACTAAATGACAAGCTCTAGACCAATAAGAGATCCTGTCTCTAAAAAGATAAGGTGGGATACTCCATTAGAACAAAAGCCAGAGTTTTCCCCTGGCCTCCACACACATAAGCCCCTGCCTATAGATGCACCTCTCCACACACACACACACACACACACACACACACACACACACACACACACAAGCACGCGCGCTCACACCACTGGAAAAAATAGCTACAGTTCTCTTAAAGAATTTGTGGCTGTGCTCCTCAAATGATATATTAAACAAAATTGACTTTCCAACTTTTCATTCTATTAGTCTTTACAAGAGCCCCCAAGGCAAGTTGTAATCATGTATTTTATACATGAAATTACATGACCATTTAAAGGATTAGGGGGTTTTATGCTAAGCCACAAGAGCAGAGTCTAAGCTTGGGTGCCCCAAAAATCTGTATTGAAATAGCATATTGAAAAATTCTTACCATTACATTCTCATCCTAGTAGCAAAGTAATTATGGTTAAAATAATTTACTATTTTTCCTTTAAGTCTGAATACAAGTTCAAAGTAAAATAAAGTAGCTAGTATAAAACAGACTCTTATAGAATCACTAACTCTCACTGCATATTTTAATTCTTTCTTATGACATTTCTTAACTCCTTTCCCTTTGGTGTAAGTAGATCATTTTGATATCCTCTAAGATCATCCAGCATTAGATGGTACCTGAAACACTGAACGCCAGGCTAAATATAACAGTATAGATCTTTTGATAATCTTCCTGGTCAGTGCCATGCCTTCCACATAGTGTAAAAGTCATAACATGTCTTTATGTTACAAAACAAAAAGATTCATGGGGACCAGCTAGCAGAGGGATTTGAATCCATCAACATGGCTCCTTTGGGAAAGGATCACATCCAAAGATCTTCTAGGTCTATATAATCTGGCAGGAATGCAGAAATGCTCTGGATTATATTATGATCTGCCTGGAACAGGACCTTAGTACACACCTTTAATTGCAAACAGTGGAGGCAAGGTTAGTTTGTAGAAGGAAGCAGCCATGTTTGAAAATGACACCTAATTAAGGGGCAGACAAAATGATGAATCAGAGAAAGATTTCCCAGAATGAGTCACAGATAAGATATGCCCAACTCTCACAAGAACAAACAGATAAGTGAGGCTACTTAATAGAGCAGCACAGAGAGAGAAGAAGAGAGGAGGCAGTTTTACCAGTACAGTTTTATGGAGACAGATTGCAGATGAAGACCGAACAAGCCAGAGAATGAGAAGGAACCAGAAGATTAGAACAAATTGCCAGAGTTAGTTTGAGGTCAAGAAAAACAATTCAGTCAGAAGCTGAGAGAAGCCAGTTTGAATTAGTCAGGTTGGAAAGGCATTTTGGCCAGAACAAGTGAATTGAACCAGTCAGACAGAGTTCAGAAAGCTAGAAAGGGCTTATTCAACAGTAAGGTCAAATTGACAATTGTATCTGGCAAATAAAAGATAATTTTACACCAGCTCTGAAAGAGTCATCATTTTCCATTTTATCTCTGTGAGTTCCCTTTGAATTACTAATGTGTAAATAAGAGATTTGGAAAGTAAAAAAGAACATTTCATTACTTCATGATCATACAACTCTATTGATGAATACAGGTAATACTTATGCTTCCAATATACAAATAGGTAGTGACATTATTATGCATTTAAGTGATTTTTAAAATTTAGTCAATAATTTCACCTTTGTTGGGTGAATCAGTCAGTGGAGATTCTTGTCTCAGCATGCAAAACATTTTTGTGTATTTAGAACTCCCTCCAGAGGTGAGAGCTATCAATATACTGTGACTAGTTCTACAACAATCATCGTGTCCACTGTATCTTATATTTGAATTATATTCTGATTTAGGTGTCTATCCACAAGTTTCAGTTCTGAACTTCAACTGGTTTTATTTTCATGCACTAAATATTTAAGTATTTCATTTGCAATTTTACTGAAAATAACTAAAGAAGAGACAAAAATATGATCTAATTTATTTTTTTTTTTGAAAACCATTCATTTATGACATTGTTTATCAACTAACTGGGGACAGTGAAAGGAAGGGGTGAATTTCACTTCCTGGAGCTAAAACTCAGTAGCTAACTTTCAGCACAATTTAAGCAAAGCACAAAAATCAGCCTTATGCTTTTTCTTTCCCTCTAGTTACTCCTGGTATCAAGGAATTACAAAGGACAAGGATCCTAACCACATACCATGTGTTCTACTTGCATGTGCAGAGTGATGACTATAGCTGAAGCTTTGATTCTGCAAATGTTCAAATGGAAGAAACCATCCGGGTTTGGGAGAAATCTGTAAAGTAAAATCTATTCAAATAAAATGTAAACTGGTATGAACTATTTTCTCTGAAATTGCTAATTACCATTTAAGAGAGTCTAGTGTGTTTAGTTAACTTAAGTTTGTTTTTCTGTTGAAAGAGATATTGGAATTTTTTTCCTCCA
The DNA here is from genome assembly GCA_028551405.1 of Uromys caudimaculatus. NCBI lineage: Eukaryota > Metazoa > Chordata > Mammalia > Rodentia > Muridae > Uromys > Uromys caudimaculatus. The sequence continues at coordinate 43,060,438 of CM052719.1, forward strand.
CATTTGAGCCACTCCTCACTATTACAAACATTTTGACTAAAGTATAGCTTCTGAAACAGCATTGTGAAGCCAGCCAGCTAAAAATGTAGACCTGGGAGTTTAGATAAGGCTAATAAAAGCATGCATTCAACAGTTTGCTAGACTGTAAGATTCTTCAATATTAACACCATATTTCTGCTATAAAATTACACATAAAGTGCATTAAGTACCTCCTACAAATGCCCTGAATGTCACATTAAACAGATAACAACCAATGATTAGAATATCATTAAATGAATAAAGAAAACATATTTTTTATAAATGCTTCTGTCATTTTCTTTGCAATCATCTCCTCATTCATCCTCAAGGCACCACCTAGCACGGCATATTAAAGCTTGCTACAGGTCATTCTCTTTGCTGAATTAATTGTAAGGTTCACATATGACCATATGGCCACCCCATGTTCTATTGAAGTGGTTTGCCTATAAAATAAGAAAGAAAAACCATATTTCTATTCCCTAGGGGGGGGAAATAAAAAAAACTTTAAAGAATGAAAAAATTGTAAAGTACAAGGAACACTATCCTATTAGTGTGTGAGTTCTACCAATCTACAGACGTGCCCCAAGATAAGCCCACAAGAAGTAAATGGGTAGCTTCAAGTCTTCAGCCATGTTGTATGTGTATATTACAGTCATTAAGGATAGCTACTGAACATTTCCCAGCAATGATGCTTTGTGAGAGTTGTTTGGGTTTTGATACATTAAGTTAAAGATCAATAAAACTTACACAATTAGAGTTCTTGTTTGAAAAATAAAATGATAACCCAAAGCCAGACTTATAGTTCACTGGCTGATGTAAAGGTAAATGCTCAAACCAGCCAGAGCTGCCTTTGGCATGCCCCTTCATGTCCATGATACTCCAGACAGAAGGTCTAGGATAAAGGTTTCCCTCCCACTGAGGCCAGGGAACATGACACAAGAAAAAGATGCATACAGATGCACAGATTCACACACCACCCACTGTTTCCTTCTGCCAGTCTAGCTTCTTAATTTCATAAACAGTGTGTTATTTATCTATGACATCAAGTATCACAGCCCTTGATTTATATATTAAGTGAAAACATAGTTTTATGAATGAATGAAGGAATGAATGAAATCAGTAGACTGACCATTGACTCAAAAGGAAAAAAAAAACTTTAACAGGAGCAGGTTAAATTTTTGTGTTTATTAAAATAAAATAAAGCTTTCATTAGTTTTTACTAGTCTCTTGTTATATTACTATATTTATGAGAAATTAAACTCCTGTAAAATATCACTATGTCTGGATCCAATTCTTTTCTCATACAACTGATACTTTTTTCATCTTTATAACTTAGAAATTAGGGTTCAGAGAATAATATAGTTTGGCTATGCTTAGAACATCTCTAAATACCTTATAATTAATATAAAGATGCACATTTTTTATATTTGTGGTTAAGAATAATACAATAACATTGCTAAGCTATATGCTTGACTACATTTACTTTATTGTTGGTTTTCTGCCTGTTATACATAAAGAAATCTAAAATTCTAAGCACAATACTCTAGGTTTTAAAAAACACATCCCCAAATCCTTTGCAAACCTTATCATCATAACTTGATGAACAAATGCATCAAACCCAGGCATGATTAAATGAGCCAAATGTTTATAACATGGTTTAATGGCTATTTGCGCATAATGTTGTTTTAATGATTTTGTTTTTCCACCAGAATATAGTACAGTATTTGAGAGCCTTGCCAAAAGGGCAAATTGACCCCTTCTAATCTCTAATGAATCTGTTATTAGCCTAATAAGGATCTGGTGCCTGGTATCTGGTGATGGAGAACTATAATTTTAAGTACTAATCATGTGAATGTTGATAGTAAATGGGAAAAAGAGAATGGGCAATTACAATTCAGTAGTGCATAGATAAAAGGCAGGTAGAATTACCTAAGACAGCCATAGGTTTACCAGTTCTGCATTTACTTAAGATTCTAAAGTCTTTATAACATGGATCCTCACGCAAAAATCTATGACTATATTCTCAATCTCTCAACAAAAAAGATAAGTGAAAAAATACACAGGAAGTTGAGAGAGAGAAAGGTCTAACATTTCTTTTTTTCATCATCTCTTCAGCACAGCACCAATATTTATTGAAAAATGAATAATTATGTCTCTTAGCATAGAATAGGAAAAACATATCAAAGCATAGATCATACAGTGATATACTATAATGTGTGATTACAGGCAAAACAAAGATGTGTTTATTAAATGCATACCAATATTTATCTTTCTGCATTTTCACAGATAACTAAGAATTTCATCAGACTGAAGAGATGGCTTAGCAGTTAAGAGTATTAATTACTCTTATAGGGGACCTAGATTTGATTGTCAGAATTCACATCAAATGGCTCAAACCTATCTGTGACTCCAGTTCCCAGGGTCTGATAACCCTAGCCATGAAAGCACCTGCACTCGTGCGCGCACGCACACACACACACACACACACACACACACACGTGCATGCATGTAAACACACATATACACTTACACACTATTAAAAATAATAGAAATGAATATTTAAAAGAATGTCATTAAAATTCTTAATATAAGAATTTCTATACTGCCATCAAGTTGACAAAATAAGGCATAACATATTTATGTTCTATTAAGAGATATACACAATTAAAACATTACAGAATAATAAAAGTGCAGCAAGCATGGCACTATATGATTCTTGCTACTTGGGAGACTGAAACTGAAGGATCACTTCAACCTGGGCCATACTGAAAACACAAACTATCAAATACATGATAAAATACAATGATATCTTAGAAAGGACGCTAAGTTATTGGAGGAGACACAAGGAGGCAGCAGAAAGAGGATCCTGGAAGTTCCCATAGGAATAAAAACTAAACTAGTTCAAGAGAGAAAATATGATGATCCAATAAAATGTGAGGGGCAAGAAGCACCAAGATTCAAAGGGAAAGAAGTTTCCAGAAAAGATTTCCAGAAAACAAACTGTATCTGTGATGGCCTGGAAGACAGGGAAAGGCAAGCCACTGAGAAACAGGAAGAAGTCCATTAACATAAAGTTAATAAATCACAAGAGAAGACCTGAGATCAAACGGGTCCAAACCTGAAGGGACAGATTGCAGGGGTGGAGGACAAGAGCACGGAAGAGCTAGGGAGCTGGAACAGTGACTCATGGTGACACGCTCTAAAGACAGACAAACAGAACACAGAACAGCCGATGAATCTGAGAGATTTTAAGTGGTGAAATAAGCCAAACAGGGTGGCACGATATCATTAGTTTAAATTCAGATGAGGAAGACAGAGATGTAGAAAGATGAAGACGAAAGGAAAAGAGCAGCATGAAGATCCAGTACATTCGCTTCCTTTGGGAAGGTTTGGCTTCCAGGCACGTGTGAAGTATTGAGCTGTAGATGAGCTGAGCACATTCAGGCACAGAGATCTGGAGCTCGTAATTGATACATAAATTTTGCACTCGTCACTGAAGAGCAAGGATCCTAAAGTTGAAGCTCACGAGGGGTTTCTCTTTATTTAGTTTCTTATGAAAAAAAGATATTTAATTAAAGCTTCATAATTTTTCATGATGAACCTTTGATGTACCCTACAAATTCAACATA
>CM052719.1:43064584-43093849 GCA_028551405.1 Uromys caudimaculatus
GGTGGGAGGTGGAATTCCCTCCTAGAGGCGGGTTGGGGAGGGGATGGGGGGTATACAAAGAGGAGACTCAGAAAAGGGGAAACATTGGAAATGTATATAAAGTATCAAAAATAAAAAAGGAGGAAAAAAAAAAACAAAAAAACCAAAAAAAACAAAATAATAATAATGATGAAATAAAATAAATTATTTTTGTCTTTACAAAAGTTGTCTGCCTTTCATGGCTTTGGTACTTTGTGTCACTGTTTTCCTCCACACACATTTAGCCTACAACCATGTCATGTAGATGAGACTAGAGTTTTGTATGGCTGTCTGAGATCTGCTTTTGAAACATGGGAGGACACATTATTCTATTTTACGATTCATACAGTTTCATCCGAAAATATTTTAAATAGTCCCATATTGTGAATGAATAAATTTTTATAGAATAGAGAATTTATTTGTATATTTATGATAGAACACAAGCCTCCAGGAACATTATAGATTTTACAAACTATGTTTTTTTCTTCCTCTGGGAATATTTTTCTTTTCCTCTCTCCTTGTTCTCACCATCTAGCTTTCAATAAATTTTCGCAGGCACTCTGTGCTAACACCAAGGAACAGGGAGTATTTGCCTGCAGACAGAAGCAGAGTAGCCTCCACACCTCTTCTCTATAAAAGCTGCAAGTCCTGAGAGAAAATAAAAAGAACTTAGAATATAATGTAGAGAAAATCTTTGTTGAAGAAATTTCAGTTAAATTTAGGAGAACTTGTAAATTTTGAGATCAAACTTTTAGAGAGAGAAACAAAAGGTCCAGCTTGACAAAGAGGAAATATAGACTCTCTGAGGTTACAGAGAGCAGAGAGATGTCACATGAGTAGGAATGGGGGTATCAGCAACAACCTGAAACCTGTGACCATGGCTACACTGCCACCTCCTCACCTTGACACCAAGTAAATTCCAAAGACCCAGATGCAACTCTATAGAATGCAGGAAGCCTGCATCCACTACAATTAAATTGTCCTTGCCTTAATAAGAAGCAGTGGAAAATAGTAATGGAATTCAGAAAAATAGATTTATGCATTCAGAAAAAATACACTTATTTTGTATTAAATTCATTCACTTTAAAATCCAATATCAGCCCTTCTTCTCCTCCCCCCATTCCCCTTAGAAGTGGAAGCCCTTCTCTTGGCGTCAACCCCCTATCCCCTCCCTCACACACCCCACATACACACCTCCATCCAGTACATCAAGTTGCTGTGGGACTAGGCACATCTTCTCACACTAAGGCCAGACAAGGCAGTCCATTTAGAAGTGTGTGATCCACAGACTGACAGGTAGGCAATAGGCTCAGGGACAGCCCCTGTGCCAGTTGTTTGGGGAACCCACATGAAGACCAAGATGTTCATCTGCTGCATATGTGCAGGAGCCCTAGGTCAAGCATGTGCTTGCTCTTTGGTTGGTGATTCTGTCTCTGGAAGTCTCAAGGGTCCAGGTTCATTGACTCTGCTCATCTTCCTTTGGAGTCCCTGTCCTCTTTGGGTCCTTCAGTCTCCCAACTCTTCTGAAGACTCCCTGAGCTCCATCTACTGTTTACATACCCAAAGAAACCAAATAACAAGGAGAATACAAGGGAGGGTGGTTGAATCTTTCTCAGAAGGTGACACAAGAGAGATATTGAAGGCTGATGGAAGGAAGGAACTGGATGGAAGAGGGGGTGGGGAGGGGAGCCAGGTAGGGAGATCATATGTAGGAAAAGCTGGGAAGAGAGAAGGGAGATTGGCTTGGGAGAGGGCATTCTCCATGCCAGAGACCTGGGATGGGGAGAGGCCCCAGAAGGTCTCAGGGCAACTCTAGCTAAGACTCCTAGCAGTGGAGAATATAGATCCTGAAGTGGCCATTTCCTGTAGCCAGGCAGAACTCCTGGTGGAGGAATAAAGACAGCAACCCACCCAAAAAGTCTTTGACCCAAAATGTGTCCTGCCTACAAGATGTGCAGGGACAGATAGAACAGAGTCTGAGGGAATGGCCAACCAATGACCACCCCAAATTGAGACTCATCCTGCGGACAAAATCCAATCCCTGACACTATTCATGATATTCCATTATCCTTGCAGACAGGAACCTAGCATAACTGTTCTCTGAGAGGCTCCACCCAGCAGCCAATGGGAAGAGATTCAGAAACTCACACCCAAACAGTAGATGAAAGTACATTTATAATCCTTGCCTGCCTGGATATAAAGAATGGTATTAATGCCAGTATGTCCATTGATTCAACTATAAAAGTCTGTTTTAATATCTCAAGAAACATTTTTATTATATGTTAATGGAATATTTGTGACTCTCATCATATATATCAAAGTTTTTCAAGTGGGTGGAGACTGGTTAGTTAGCAGAGAGTAGGGGTAGGGGAGAATTCTGGGGGAGGATATGTCATTATAACAGTGAAAATAAGAGCATAGCAGCTCCATGATGAGTTAATAGAACCTTTACTTTCCTTGTCTGGGAACTGTAACAAAGCACCCAAGACTTGGCGGGGGGGGGGGGTGTTGGTTGATATGTTTGGTTTGGTTTGGTTTGGTTTTTTAATATTTTAATTTTTATTTATTCACTTCATATCCCCTCATTGCACCCCCTCCTGTCCACTCCTCCCACAATTCTTCCCACATCCCACATCCCCTTCTCTGAGAGGGTAGAGCCTCCTGGATATTCCCCCCGCCCCAGCATATTAAATCTGCAAGGCTAGGTGCATCCTTTCCCACTGAGGTCAGACAAGGCAGTCCAGCTAAAGAAATATATCCCATGAATAGCAATAGTTTTTGGGATAGCCCCTGCTCCAGAGACCGACATAAAGTCAAGGCTGTACATATGCTACGTACACGTGAGGAAACCTAGGTTCAGTCTGTGTATGCTCTCTAGTCAGTGGTTCAGTCTTTGAGAGCCCCAAGGGTTCAGATTAGTTTGCTCTGCTGGTCTTCCTGTGATTTCCTATCTTCTTCGAGGCCCACAATCCTTGCCCCTACTCTTTCATAAGAGTCCTCACGCTCCATCCACTGTTTGACTGTGAGTGTCTACATCTGTCTGAGTCAGCTGCTAGGTGAAGCCTCTCAGAGCACAGTCATGCTAGTTTCCTGTCTACAAGCATAACAGAATATCATTATAGTGTCAGGGATTGGTTCTTGTCCATGGGGTGGGTCTCAAGTTGGGCCAGAATTGTTAACCTTTAAGTTCTATACTCACTGATGACTCCACAAGTCTCTCACGGAGACACACAAATCCAGTGGTCACACAGATGGCCCTAGTTCAACTAGATGGATCACAGAACAAAACCAAAAGACATGATTCTGGGAAAGGGACTGGTAAGGATTAGGTCAGGGTTTCACAGAGACGGCAGGGAGATAAGAGACAGAGTACAGGAATAATCAAAATACATTGTTTGTTTGCATGAAAACATCAAACAAAAATAATTAAGAAAAAAAGAAAAATGTTTAAAAGAATGGGAGTTTCCACACTATTTGACAACTTGAAGTTTTGTGCGTGTCAAGGTAGAATTTGTTTGTAAAGTGGGGATGTCATACTCCTACTCAAGTACTCTGGGATAACTGGGTAGCAGTGGTGGATCTCCACAGAAAACAAATTAGAGAAAATATAACTGATTTCTGCCTGTGTTACTTAATCACTGTGTGAGGACACTAAAGCCTAGACTTGTAATTTATTAATGTCACTGGGATGGCTATTGTTGCTTGTCAACTTGACTATATCTGAAATGAACTACAGTCCAGAAATGGAGGGTGCACCTGTGATCCAGATCTTAAGGTCCACCTTTAATCTGGTCTACACCTTGTGCTGGTAGCCTGTATAAGAACAATGGAAGAAGAAAGATCTACTCTTTGCCTTCACCTTGCTAGTACATCTATTTCTTCTCTGGCATTGGAGGCTACATCTTTGGTATTCCAGTGTATACAGAAGAACAGCTGAGACACCCAGCTTTGTGGGACTGAACAACTACTAGATCCATATATACATACATACATACATACATACATACATACATACATACATACATTCATACATACATACGTGTGTGTGTGTATGTATGTATGTATGTATGTGTGTGTATATATATAGGGGGGGGAAATGACACTGTCCTTGACAGTAGCATGTACTGGCCCTGTGCTCAGATTTCACTGCTGCCCAATATTCACCATATTCCCCTTGCTTTCTTTTCCTGTTGTTTCTGAAAAGTTGGGCATTTTCCTTCTCAGGGCCAAAATACTAAAATCTGGGAAAAGAAGAAGCACAGATCTCAGCCACCCTTAGCTACTTAAATAGAAGCAGCACTGGCAAGAAAATGTAAAATAAAAAATGCCAAAACTGAACTTCAAATTGAGTTCTCGGCTCCAAAAGCCTTCAACCTGCTGCTAAAATAATTGCTAGTAAAACCTGAGCCCATCATTCTATCTGCCAGGCTGACCATGGCAGTAGTACAAGCCATAAAGTAGACAGGAAGCAAAGTAAAGGAAAACTAATATGAAAACCCAACAGTCTGCTTCTAGATAATTGAGAGTTGACCATAAACACCTAAGTTGTGTGAATACACAGCAAATTTGGCCCTCGAATATAAATATTTGTTAAAAATAGTTTCATTTTATGAAACTTGTACCTGCTTTCAATACCTTGAAGTTTGTTTTCCAGAATGATTTTCTGATTTTCAGGCTAGTAAGAGAATGTGAGCAATGATAAGGCCCAGCAACACACACACACACACACACACACACACACACACACACACACACACACACACAATCTCAGCTGGGCCCAGGGCTTTGTAGTTGTGGCATTAAATGGATACTTGAAAAAGTGCATGTTAGTTATTCTGTGAAGAACCTTCTAGTCCATCTCCTGCCCCAAGAATGAGATTCCATAGTACACTCCTTTTCCCTCATTAAAATAAAAGTACTGTTAAAGGGCAGCTACATCTTTAAACTACTTGAAACTCTCATAATACTGAAGACCAAACACTTGACATTCACGAAAGCACTGTTTCCAAAATCTCTGATGCTCAAGTTGTGGGATGTAATTTGATGGTAGAAGCAAATTTAGACTTGGCTGACGAGTGTGCCTCTGGTCCTTCTGAGAGCTGACATTAAGGAAGAAGGGGAAGTTCATATAAAACTCTGTATTTCTGGATTCTCTTGAAAGGAAACCATGGCAAGGCCGCCCACATTCCTCGCTGGCACCCATCTGCTAGATCACTGGAAGAGCATGCTCTTAAACAGGCACCGGCCACCAGCCCACCACACTTACCAAGCAAACCACTCTCCTCAGTTGCAGTTGGTTCATGGACCAATTAGGCATTTGAGTTCATGACTCCAGCACAAAACTACATAATTACTCCATAAAATTACAGTAGCCATAAATAGTAAATGAAGACAGCTTGAGTTGTTGATGCCACCTTCCAATAAATTTGCTCAGCACTAACAATGAGTTCATACATGCACCATGGCTATATTATATGAAATCCACCACTGTACTTCAGAGAAATTGCTTATGAATTATTTTCCATGAACCGCTATCCTATTTTCAAAATTGCACATCATAAATCCATGATGAGTTAGACTCTTCTGTATACTGTGAGGTTTTCTTGAAGACAGAGGCATGCAGGATTTAAAACAAAGAATATCTAAGTTAACATGAAATATCTCATTGAATTATACTAGAAAAACCATGTTCTGTGAAGTACAGAAGTACAGTTCACCACCAGTAGAGTCTAAACTACCTGAATCTTCCTCATATGTCCTTATTATCATTCATCAATAAGACCACTGAATAGGAACTGTTGTTGGGGTAACGGTTGTTGGGACAATGTGTGTTTCAACAAGCCTTGGAGACGATTCTGGAGCCCATCAAAGGTTGAGACATCCTGGTTCAGAGCATTCCTACTTGTGGTCATTAATGCACAGGACAGGGTCCAGAGCGTTCAGAGCCCCACTCACCCCCAGGGCTCTATCATTAGCATTAAGCTGATCCATCCCTGGTTGAAAATATATGTTTCCAACTTGTCCTCAGAAGCAGCAGGGCCGGCTGAGTCTCATTCTGTGCTTCCTAGCTCTGCTCCATTTTGGTAACTTAGCCAAAGAGTTTCTCCACCACCTGAATATATCCTTCACAGACAATAGTCATTCGAACAAGGGCCATGATGTGGCCCATTGTGCATCATATAAGCCAAAGGAGATGAGAAAGGACCAAGCATTCATCAGTGATGGAGATTAGAACTGAGTATGGACAGAAGAAATAACTAGTGATGGTCCTAATTAAGCAAACAGAGAGTAAATACCTGTGCCCATTGGTAGCTGGCAATCTATGTGGTATTGGCCACTCTATCTGCATGAGGAGTACTCCAAAGATGCATATGTATTCCCAAAGTTTGGGCTTACTTTAATTATTTTTTTCTTATAACTATGTAAAGAAAATTAAATGAGTTTTCTTTCATCTAGATAGACATAATCACATGCTATGTAATATATCCAGAATAACACACAAATACCCTTATCATGTCATTTCATGCTTTACCATGGAATTAGGACACTATTTTAAGTTTCAAGCCAAATCTAAAGTACACCTGCTTGTCGAAGGCACAGAGCCATGATGAGTGAGACTCTGGCAAAGATTTGTATTCTAGACTACATACTCTTTGATTCTGAATATGTTAAGAACTTTTGAAATTTCCGCAAATCAAGCAATCTTTTTAACTCATCTGTCATTTGGGAAAGAAGAGAGAAAATACCTCTTCCAGAAAACTATTCTTAATTCTTTGGTGTTTGCAAGGGATTATATTTTGGGATAAACACATAGGTAAACTCACAGTTACAAAAAATCTGCACAGCTGTACTGCAGTAAGATTTCAGAGGTTCACATATATAAGGAACAGTCCAAGCCCCCTTTGCTTAACCACAATACTGTCTCCCATAGTTAAGCAGAAATGATGCTTAATTCTTTCTCCACCCGCCATTTATGAAATGGGGGACAGAGTGATGATATACCACCAGGGGTGGAAAAGAAGGCCTTTCATGCAGTCTTTTTCCAACTTCTCCATGGTCCTGAAAAAGATACAGAAGGTATCATTGGCCCATACTGTTTTGTAGAAAAAGAACTTTCAGGTCACACCACAACTCCCCTACTTCTTCATTAGAAAAATAAGAATACAAAGATTTATTGCAAAAAAACTTGAAACTACTCTGAGCCTTACAACTTTATTATATGCTATTTTAACTACACTGTGACACTTTTATGCATTTTTGAACATTTTAATTCATTATCCCACAATCTAAGCTCTTAACACATCGTGTCTGTTTTGTCTTTTATTTATCTATACTGTGGGTTCCGGAGTGTTTTTTTTTTTTTTTCTTAATTGTAACTTGGCAGCCAAAGCATAAGATGCAACAAGGAAAAAAAGACAGTGCACTCAATGCTTTGTTGAATGTTCGTGTAAAGGAAGGCATCCACTCAGGCATCAGCAGCCTTCACTCTGATCACAGGCTCACACATGCAGTATCCCTCCCAGATACCAGAGACCCTCACTCTCAGCATGGGATTACAATAACCACACTCTACAGTGATGCTTGATTTTTTTTCCAAAGGCATGTTACTGGTACTAAATGCTATATAACTGATGCTACACCATTTCCTCCATGGTAATTCAACAGTGCCATCTAGACATTTAAAATTGGTTTTCGTTAGCATATAAAGTTTCAGTATGACATTTTCATACATGTACATAATTTTTTTTATTCTCTCCTATGTCACCCACAGCTTCCTCCTGCCTCATGATATTCACTCTTTTGCTTTAATGTCTTACTCAATTTCTAAAGCACCATTCAATATTATGAAAACAAAAATAAAGCTAGAGAGATTGCTCTGTGGTTAACAGCACAGGCTAATAGATCTTCCAGAGAACCTAGGTTTAACTACCAATACCAACATGGCAGCTCACAACTGTTTATAATTCCAGTTCGAAAGGATCGTATGCCTTTTTCTGGCCTCCATAAGGACCAGGACACATGATGTACAGACATACACGTAGACAAAATAACCATACATATAAAATAGTAAAATATATTCAAATGGATGAGCCAGTAGTTGGCAGTGTTTCTGGATAATTTGCTTTTCTTTGAATATCTAAATAATCAGCATTTTAAAAACTATTAAAGTTAATTAACCCAGAGATAGCTCAGTCAGTAAACTGCTTGAGGATCAGAGTCCGGATCCCTAGAATCCATGTCAAAAACCTAACCAAAGTTACATGTGAGAAAATTCCACATATGAGGGTAGGCAGGCAAAGACTGGTGAATTTATAGTTCATTGACCAGAAACCTAGTCCAATGGATGAGAATGAGTTTCAGGTTTAGTGAGAGTCCTCTCAATAAAATAGGAAATGACTGAAGAAGACACCCAATACCAACCTCTGGTCTCCATAGTCATATATGTTCCTGCACACCTATACACAAATAAGCCCTTGTACATGTACACACAAACCATATGTGCACAAGCACCACACAAAAAAGAACTCATCTTACAAAATATGAATATTCTTATGGTCATAATTTTCTAAAACTAGGCCATTAGGCTGCTACACACTAGTTCAGGAACGTCTAGAAGCAACTTTCTCAGGGAAACATTTCCTTCCCTTAGGCTCTCCCCTTCCTGGTCCTCTTCACTTTCTAAACTCCAGGTACTTCTTCAGGCTACAGTGACATACATTTGTAGTTCTTTCAAGGCACTTAAATGTGGCCTTCTGATGAGATAGCTGAACTTTTTAAAGGGGTTCTAGAAAGTAAAACTCAACATTCAGAGGAATGATTATTTAATAATCAAATTTTGACCCTGCCAGACAGTTGTAGACTTTTTTTTTTTTTTTGAGTCTTTAAGGTTTTTGTTTTTGTTTTTGTTTTTAATTTTTGGGTATTTACTTTATTTACATTTCAAATGTTTTCCCCTTGGAAACCCCCTATTCCATTCCCCCTCCCCCTACCTCTATGAGCGTGCTCCCCCACCCACCCACCCACTTTAGAAGGAACCTCCTATCAGACCACACACATGATTCCTCTAGCAGAGCCAAGCCTACGATTAAAACTGTGTGGAACACATTCTGTGACAGCACCAGTGACATCAGCGGCACAGCATCAGATGTCACATGAGAAGTTCTCTGACCTTTCCTTCCTTTAAACTACAGAATTGTCACCCTCAGGGGACTGATGACTCCCAAGAGCTTAACTAGATGACTTAATCAAAGTATGATGTCTCTCTCACCCTCATCTCTTTGAACAATCACACAGAGGAAATGCTGCATCCAGGGTATCCTTTCAAAATGAGCTAACTGTGTTTTATTTTAAGTGTTCTGTGAAATAAAACTCAGCATTCAAAGGAATGATTATATAATACAAGCCTGCTAGCTTCTTGTGTAAGCAAACTTTGCTCTGTTGTTTGTTTTCTTCATGACTTCTGTAGAGTTTCTGATATTGCCATGTCTCAGGGTGCAGTTCAGAGGCTTACCAACTATAGCAGAATCTACCTGTTAACAGCTTCGGCAGATTTATCCCTTTTTGTTGATATTAGCAAACTGTTTGTGATATTAGCCAACAGCTGCTGTCAGTCCTGTCAATTGAACTCCTTTAAGTTCTTCCTTAAATAAAAGCACCAAGGTCACCATAAATGAGATACACTGGCTTTTCTTTGTTGAACAGTCTGTGGTGTGCCATTCTGGGAGTCTTGCAGGTCTTTTCTGCTACTGTCTCTAATACCACTGTCCTAAGAGCTCACATTATGGATGCTCTGAGTACTACCAGCACGGCTGCCATCTTGAGGACTCTCCAAGAGTAGTGCTAATTTCTCTCCTTTTCTGTGTTGGAAATAAAGATAGAGATTACAACTGTATAGGAAGCATACATACATATGTTCCATCATTCCTCTTACTGCTATCCAGTCAGAGAAACCAAGGCAGCCTAGAATCTCAGGGTCACAGCTTCCCCCCCTTTGATAGACCTCAGTGACATACTAGCTCCAGGAGTATGGGCTGTATAGAATCACTTGGGTCAGTCAGTACAGAAGCCCTGGGTGATGCTTACCCTGGCTGCCCAGACAGAAATCAAGTCCATTATAGCAGCACAGAGCCATGGTTCAGTCACCTTTCCAACTTCCAAACCCAAACTTAAACACAACTGTATGAACTTGCAGCTGAAACTAAATCCTGCTGGCACCACTACCACTTGTCTTGAGCAAATATTGATCTAACATCTGGCAAGGACATGTAGGCAACCAACTCTGAGTGCACAGTTGTACGGCTTAGTCTAAAACAGTATGATAATTTGCTGAGCAGATGTGTCTTTGATTATGGTTTATCTTAGTTAACTTTAAAAATAATTCCCTTGACCTGAAACATGCTGGGGAAAGGTAGTAGAATCCAGCATCATGCTTTCTCTTTTCTCTTTTAGCCTTGATCTCAAGTCAATTTTCTCCTTCTTTCTGGCCTCTGGGCCTTTGCAGATGTTGTTTCTTCTAAGAATCTTCTCAACTTCCCATTATCTTCCTGTAAGTTTCAAATTAAATGTCACCCACATGCCCACCCTCCAAAGCAATGGTTCTCAACCTTGCTAACAATGCAATCTTTTAATAAATATCATGTTTATTAAATCTGCCCAACCATAAAATTATTTTGTTGCTAGTTCATAACTAATTTTGCTACTGTTAGGAGTCATAATGCAAATAATGTGATATGCCACCCTTCGAAGGGCCCTGACCCACAGCTCTGAAACTTAATGTGGCTCCATAAGTTATTTTTGATAATTGCCCCTGCTGTCCGTTTTCAAAGTAACTTCCCCTCCAATGATATTAACCTTCACCATCATCTAACGCCATCCACTATTATATGTCTGCCCAGACAAATGAGGATGTCGCTCTCCTTGTGCCTAGCACTGTTACTGCATGCAGACAAGAGTCACTCCAAATTTGTCTTGTCTGAAACAGAGGAAAATGTTGACTTTAGAGGCAAGGACTTTCTAAAAGTATGATTCCTGGATTTTATATAGCTACATGAAGCCCTATGTGTATATGTGTGTATATATGTGTGTATATGTGTATATATGTGTGTATATGTGTATATATGTGTATATGTGTGTATATATGTGTGTATATGTGTATATGTGTGTATATATTACATGAATACAGAAGTGAAATTGTCCAGGGAAACAAATGGAACTAGTGGAGAAGAGGAAGGGGACATGGGGAGATGTTCTCAATACACAATGAATAAATGACTAAAAATGTTCTTTTGTAACATAGTACTATGTATAGTGAACATGTAAAATGAAATGGTCTAAAAGAAAGGGAAAAGTCATTGAATAAATAAGGGAATCACTAAAAAGGAAGCGTGGACATTTCCTTTAAATTGTAAGAGAAAGGAGATTACCCCGGCGCAAACATTGTTGGGCATGCATACCCATAGGTTATACACTTGAAACCTGCCATGAAGACATAGAAACATGGGCTGGAGAGATGGCTCAGCGGTTAAGAACACTGACTACTCTTCCAAAGGTCCTGAGTTCAATTCCCAGCAACCACATGGTGGCTCACAACCATCTCTAATGAATCTGATGCCTTCTTCTGTGTGTCTGAAGACAGTGTACTCCTATACATAAAATAAATAAATAAATCTTTTTAAAAAATACATAGAAACAGAAAAGTGTTTGCACCGCATAAAGGAGTCATTTGCCAGGTTGACAAATATTGATAAAGTATGCTATAGTGCTGTAAATCAGTTGTCTTTTTCCAACTAGAAGCTTTGCTTACAGAAAACAGTACAAATATACTTCCAGTGGATAAAGTGATTCTCTGAGTTAGAGAGAGCGACTTTTATTTATAAACAAGTTTCTCCTAATCAGATCCTTTCCGGCTATCCTATTAGTTGCAGAAAACAGCAAATTAGATGCATAGCACCAGATAAAACTGGTCAGACATGACCAAAATGGGGTCAGGATAAAAAATACGTGCTTGGGGACCTTCACGCACAAATGTAAACTGTGAAACATTGGCCAAAGAACAATCCAAAATAAATTTTAAATGAGCACAGATCTACAGGAGAAATCCTTTGTAATGTTTCCCAGGGCACTTCACTTTTGAACGTTACACATAGAAAATATTACATGGAGGAAAACGTCACCTTACGAGCCTTTCCATGAAGCCTTTTCTGTTTTAATGAATGTCATATACCAGGAAATGGTTTATATAGCAAAGCCTCACCGAACACTATAGCTGATAGATCAGTTACTTTGGACTATACACTTTAATCTTGGGAGAAACACATTTTAAATACCTTTAGCAAGCCGTGCAATGGGCTATTTTCTTCTCAGTGTGGGATTTATTTCAAAAGGTCCGGCCAAGCTCACATTTGTGGCATTCAACAAATTGGTCAGATACCAAATGAATGATAAGGACATGTCTATTCAATTATTTGTAAGCACTAAAAATTAGGAGGCATAGGAATTTGTTCAGTTTTCAATAACTCTCACACTTAAAGACTATGTGGAAGAGCTCAAGGAGTAATGGTAAGCTAAGAAAAATGTCAATTAATAAAGAATTAATAATATTGATATTATGTTATGGCAATAAACTTATGAATAGATATCCTGTCTGTGCTGAAAACAGGTCCTGCTGATTAGACAATGTTGACGGAAGTATAAATAACTTGTCTTTTTATGGAAAAATGTGGTTGGTGCCTGCCTCTTTCACTATGCTAATGATTGCCAGTTCTCACTGGCATGTTACATGTATTTTGACTTTCTTTTTTACAGCATTGGACACAGGCTGAGAAAGTTCCCATGGAATACCACTTACGACTTGTATCAAAAAGTGCAAGTTCACACAAACATACATTAAAAAATAATCCAGCTTCCCACATTGGCAGTAACTGACATCATGATTTTTAACAACTTTGGCATATACCATGTATAATAACTGCTTAAAATAATGGTTTCAATCAATTGTTCTGTTTAATAGGTCTAGACTGTGGCAAATTAATGATTCTTCTAGGTGGTATGATATTTCTTCTCCTTGGAAGCAAGTTGGGGAAAAGACAATAGCAAAATTTCTTTGGATTTTTGCAGGAGAAGAAGCTGACTTATGAGGGTTCATTCAAAAGTAAAACATTTTCTCGACTCCAGAAATCTGGAGGCAAGAAATCAGGAAGAAACCACTGAGTAGCTGGGGTGATGGCAATAGTCCTGCCTCCTAAACCACTTACCTATTTGACAGTTACTATTAGGAAAGAGAAGGTTGGGAAGAAGACACAGCCGTAAGACCAATACCCTCCCATGTTCTATCTCAACCAGGCATTACTAATATCCTAGATACTAGTATTTACTAATAATACTAGATTACTAATATTACTAGGTAATACCAGTAGCCATTGTTTTTGCTGAACACAAATGAAAGCATCCATATCTAAACCCTTAAGTTTTACAAAAGGTTAACACACTGTTAAATTCAAAAATAACATTCTCTATTGTTCTGCCTTCCAAATTGAGAGCTATGGTTTGTGCCTGGTTAAAGTCTTACAAACTATCAAAGAAACCAGTGTAACTTTTATTGTGCATATGTGAGAGTTCTCTTTATGGCCCAGCAATGTGTGGATGATAGTATACAGAAAATAAAACTAGCACGATTAATTTTTAGATGTATGTGCATCTCACAAAACGTCTATAAGTTGGCAATTTATTCTTTTCATATTCAGGTTTTTCTATAGTAATGGTAGACAAATCAGGAAATTCTTAAATAGACATTTTTTTCCTTCTAATTTGGAGAAATATCTTGCTGAGACAGTACCAACTGTCAGCAACATTTTAAAACACTTAGACTGGAAAACAAGACGTGAGGATCAAAATGTGAAATTAACACATTGTGTTCAAATAATAAAATGGAGATGCTCATGATAAATTCTCCCCAAAGTATCATGAAAGTGTTTAATCATACACATAAATCTCTTTGATTTTATGAGTTCCTAAGGCATCTAGAAAGCAGTTTCTACACCGTGGAGCACAGTTTTTCTCAACTCGTGGGAGTCCTTCAAACCTTTCACAGCGGTCTCATAGCAGATATCCTGTATATCAGATATTTACATTACGATCATAATAGAAGCAAAATTACAGTTATGGAGTAGCTTTGAAAACAATGTTACAGTTGGGAGTCGCCACAGCAGGAGGGGCTGAATTAAAGGACTGCAGCACTAGGAACCACTATTGTAGTATATCACCTGCAGAATAACTAAGGAAATGTTTCTATTTCCTGTGATTCTCAACTATTTTAATGAGATGTCTTCCTGGTTACATATCTCACCTATAATTTCTTGCAACATAGAAAAGTTGTTTTTCATTCAAATGTTTTAAACTAATTGGTTAGCACCATCTCTTTTTAATAAAACCATTGCCATTAACTTTCACTACAGCTATTGGTAGCAAACAAAATGGATGGACAGCACACATTCAAATGTAAATTAATAATTAACTTTTCTACAATTACATGATTATTTGAGAAACTTCTCAATATTTTGAAGTCCAGTCAAACTAAATATTTATATCCACTTTCTCATTTTAAAAACGTTGAAATTTGAATTCTTAATTCAAAAGAGAAATTATATTTTCTTTATTTTTATATACATTACAGGGCCATCCGCCTGATCAACAACTTTGGAATAATTTATACTACAGCTAACTCTTTTTCAACTTTTCTGTACATATTAGTACTTTGAAAGTCCTTATTGTCTTTGGTAAATATTAGTCCTTATTATCTTTAAGTTCATTATATAAAGCATTCTATTTTCCTTTATTTACCTGTTTTCAAAATATCAATTATTTGTTACTAACTTGAATTTTTCAGTGCTTGTATTTGTTTTTCTTTGGTAATTATGACATTTTTCATTGTTTGCTTGTTTACCTTGACACAGGGTTTCCTTACATAGTCCAGGCTGGCCTAGAGGTTGCAATCCCCCTGCCTCAGTCTCAGTTACAGGAGTGCACCACCACATCTAGCCTCATTTCATGTGATTCTAATCAAAAATGTGTTTACAGTTATGAATATCTCCACTTGCCAAAACCAATCATGAGCATTGATTGGAAAATACATACCAGCATAGCAATAGCAGCAAGTTGCTTTCTTTTTGAAATTAGACTATAACAGCCTCTGTCAGAATTTTGAAGAATAGTGCTTAAAACAAAATATAAATTCTCTGCCATGTTTATCCCATGGAAAATCATAACCACTGCTTTGAATCGGCTGGTGACTTGTTAGAAACAACTTCAGCTGTGTCCAGATATGACAGCCATTTTCCAAAACCACCATCCAATAAATAGAAGAGCACTCCAAAGACTTTTGCCTTTCGCAGCCAACTTTCAGGTTTTATGAATACAGTTCTCCTCAACGTCTAATGAGTGGGCCAAAGTTACATTTGCTGCCTCTGAATCAGGAATTTGATATGAACAATTTTCCAAAACTTCCATTTTTGTCACTTTAATTGATGGCGATAGTTTCATTTCACAGAAAGTTCGATATCACAGGCTTGATCTGACCAGTTCCACTGTGAATTTGATGAGAAGAACTTCCTTGCACATTTTTTTCATGAATACACAGTTCGCAACGTCCTGCTTGTGAGTTTTCTGCGGCTTTTGCTCACTTTCCCAGCTTCCAGTTGTTTACGTCTGAAACATTCGTCTCAACCTTTCTTTCTGTTTTTATTCCTTTTTTTTAATTCTAATTTTGAACTTTATATTTTTATCGTGATTTCAAATTGAATATATTCTTGAGGATCTGAAGCTGGAATGAACAAACTTTACGTACCGTAGAAGATCAAGAGTTATTTTCAGCCTTAGGAGCCAGGTAGTCTGCCACTCTAATGTTGTGGCATAAAACTAGTATTAGGACCAATCATTAAAAATGCAGACAGGCAAGTATCAAAAATAAAAAAGGAGGAAAAAAAAATGCAGACAGGCATGGATCCTGATTATAATATTTGTAGCATCAGTGACAGACCACATTTCATCTGCAGATAATCACTTCTGACTTCTCATCTAAATAAAATAAGAAAACATTGTTTTCTAAGATTAAAAAACAATTCATTAATTAATGGAAATACAAGTTGAGCTCTCTAGCCTGAAAGTCTAGAACAACTTAAAATAAGAAAATTTTCTTCTACGGATGACTCCATAAAAGGAAAAATCCACATGACTTGATGAGATAGATTATAGTCATAGTACAGTAGGACAAAATTATTGCGTACATAATATAAGTGAATCTCCTTTTAGGGTTGGTCTCATCACAGCAATATCTCATCAGACATATGCAAATATTCTACTATCCCATAGCACGTTGATCCCACGAACTTGCAAAAGGGAATATGTGGTTTGTGGTCTAACACTACTTCTCTTGGCTGGGGATGAAGCTCAGTCACTAGAATTTTGGCCTTTCAGGCATGAAGCCCTTGGTTTAAACCAAGAACCACATACATGGAAAGCAGTAACATAAGCTTGTGACCCTAGCACGTGGGAGGAGATAAAAGTGAAAGATCACAAGCATACGATCATCCTTGGCCACATAGTAAGTTCCAGGTTAGCTTGGACTATATAAGACTCTGTCTCAAGAAACAGTAAAAGTAATGACTAGCTTAAAATTGCTTTTCCTGTCTGATATCTTTTCCCATATGTTTTTAAAGTAAAAGGAAGCATGTGAAAAACCTAATTTATTTTTCAAAAGTATAATTTACATATGATTAAGCATTTTATAAAAATAAAATTTTGCAATCAAAGCGTTCAATTTTCAGTCAGCCACAAATGTAAAACTCAATGTCATGTTTTCTGTATTTCATTTAGTCCTGATATTTCAAAATTCCAAAATAAGATGGAGTATTTAATATTGGAAGAAGCTGTTTAAACATCATATACAACTATTGGGTATAACTCCCTAGTTTATGATTGACAGCCTCCAGATCCAGAAATTAAAGCACATGTACACGAATCTAATAAGGCTACAGCTTAAACAATAAAAATTTATTTTTTCGCACTTCTGAAGGCTAGAAGCTCTATATTGAGGTATGTTCATTTTCTTCCTGCCTTCTTACACACAATCACCTGATTCTAATTTTCCCTGTCTTCCCTCTTCCCAGTCCCTCCACAGATCCCTTCCCTTCCAGATCCACTCTCTTTCTATCTCTCATTAGAAAAGAACAGGCATCAGGTGGATCTCTGAGTTCGAAACCAGCTTGGTCTACAAAGCAAGTTCCAGGACAGCCAAGGCTACACAGAGAAACCCTGTCTTAAAAACAAAATGAAATAAAAAGGTGTAATTTATGACCTCAAATCATCATACTTAAGAAAGAAGTATTTAAATAGGGCTTTATCCTAGGGAGAAATTTATTGTATTAAAATTACTTTTTAGGTATTCTCAAATATAATCTCGAAATGTTAGGGATTGGATTTATTTAAAGTTTTTGATTTCAGAATAAACATTTGAGTAATTTTTGCTTTTACTGCAAACAAAATTTACAGAAGAAAATATTAAAATAAAACTACTCTTTTTATGTTGAGATTGCAATGTTACAAAAAATAAATCTGCAGCCATGCAGTGATAACCAAGTTCTGGTTCCTGTTCTCTGGCTGTGCATGGTTTATATTTTCCTATGCACTCATTTCCTCTTGTAGGATGTAAAGCTGACTATTTGTGAAGTTTAGTATTTCATGGTGCCTCAAGGGTTCCAAGGAGGAGGAGGAAACACTGTGAGAATTCTGACACCATTCACTCTTCAACCAGACCAGTTTTCATTTTTAATCTGCATCCATTATGTGTACCAACTTCTTATCAAGCTTTATTAGAGGAATAATTCTATGGGGGAGAGATTGAGATAACTTGGCTTAGAAAAAGAATGTTAAACTGCTTTTTAAAACCATTGACTTGTATGTTAAAATTATGATTTAAGCCAGTAGTTAAGTGTTTAGGATTGTCACTAACAGACCACAGAATCCACTTGGGCTAATTTAAAAGAAACGTGAATTGAATTTTTCAGTAACTTACATAGTTTACAAACTTCTTGGGAAGAAGAGAGAATGGAACTCACAAACTATGAAGCCGGGCATGACCTACAAATCCACATCAAACTGTTCCAGGGAGAATCCACTGCAGCTAACACTACAAGCTCTAGGCAGTAGCCACTAAAACTTGCAATTACATATGTGTGTGTGTATGTGTATGTGTATATAGAGAGAGACAGATGCATACACATGTATGTATACATATATACATGCATATATATATACACACACACACATACAAACACACATTTATGTATGATACATGGGTCCCTCCTGACAATACTTCTAGAGGTTTTCATATTCTGAACCAGAGAACATGTAGATACTTTCTGAGTTGTGCAGTATATAAAGAGGGATTGGTAATCAAGTTTCTAGCCTGCTTTCTTTTAGGGACTAGAATCACAAGGCAAAACATTCTCCCTAAACATATGTGTTCAACAAGTCCTAAGCACACACATATATGTATGTATGCACATGTCCATCAACATACATGAGGACATGCATACATGCACAGATACATGCAAAGTGTTAAGCAGGAGACGTGTTGCTTCATTTCTCTTTTGCTTCGACTGAATTTGGTTAACTACTGAGATAATGTACAAAATAGGCCATGCCCCTCTCTCACGAATATGTATTCCAAAGAAACAGGCAATAAACGATCAAGATGTCATCCGGTGAGTAGTTTAAAGGAGAGTGCAGCAGAATGAAAAGACTGAGGCTGGTGAGTGAGGGGAGCAGAGCTGTTCAGGCAGAGTGATCAAGAAGGCATCACTAACACCAGGCAGTGGTGGCGCAGCCTTTAATCCCAGCACTTGGGAGGCAGAGGCAGGTGGATTTCTGAGTTCGAGGCCAACCTGGTCTACAGAGCGAGTTCCAGGACAGCCAGGGCTACACAGAGAAACCCTGTCTCGGGAAAATAAAAATAAAAAGAAGGCATCGCTAAGAGGACTGCACTTTAGCAAAACCCTCAAAGTGTAATATGCAAACCTTGCAGAACCAGCCACATAGGCTGAGAATGCAGGGTGCAAAGATTTCATGAGGTAGGACAACGCATGCTATAGACTGATCGTGCACTCACTGACTCTGTAAGAGAATGTGCAAATTCCAGAGTCAAGTACTATACTATTTCCAAAGTTTAAATCTCCATGGTATTGATAAAAAGTCACCTACTACTGAAATCAATTCATTATAGAGTTAAAAAGATCAGGATTTCTCCACAGCAGCCAGTTGATGACCTTCTAATGTGGAACAGACAGTTCAAATCCCGCCTCTAGCTTAATGTCATTCAAGTTTATATAACATTTCATTTACATCCAGATGTCATTTGCTCAGTCTACCAAGTATTACATTCAGCTATGGACTTCAAAAATCACCTGGAGTTGAATGACATCTGGAGGGACACGATCTTTAATAAAGACAATACGGATTGTCAAATATGCCAACAAAGAATAAATAACCAAGGTACTCAAATCCTGAGGGATCATTCTTGCCTTCATTCATCTCTTCTGTTATCTCCATTGGCTTCATTTCTGTTTTTTTTTTTTTCTTCATCTCTTGTTTTTATATTAGACTATGACAGGCAACAACAAAAGCCTCATATCTCCTAAAACTTTTGTAGACAAAAGTCTAGTGAAACTGATTGTCATAATTCCAGCTTCCTACTTTCTAAAAATGGACCCTGTAATTTATAAATACACCTACACTTCCTTCCTAATCCCTGAAAATATACTTGATGGCAAGAGTGTTTGTGAGATCTCAATCAAGCTGTTCATGGTGAGTCCATAACTAGCTTAAGGATGGAAATGAACACTAGGAAGAGCAGGCACGGAGGAGGGTGAACCTTTCAATATTTGAATCTCTGAGAGAGGTGGGGACTAGAGATAAAACAGTCCTGTGGCCTATGATTTGTCCATCTTGAATGTGTGATAAGATTCCAATAAAACTCTAGACACCAAAGCTTGGGTGGATTTCTTGGAATGGATATACTAGTGTGCTGCTGAGGGAAATACTTCTTGACTTTGTAGGGACACCGCAACAGTTTCTCTATCCCACTTGAGAGCAGTCTTGTGGAGAATTGAGACCATTCACCCCTGGAGTCTGTGCTAACTCTAGGTTGGTAATACCAAAGTTGACTCTCAGTTCACCAGTTAGAAAAGGAACAGAATACACCAGCTAATCAATGAAGCTGAAAAGTAGTTAACTTTAGTCTAACTTGGATAGCCTATCCATTCCGAATCAGTCTGTCAAATTTACAAACATGGTGGCACCTACAGCAGCCACATGGATTTCAAGGGAAGAGGTCTTAGAATGACAGTGGACAGAAAGAATCCTGGGGCTTTACTCACACAGTTCAAAGCTTCAATACTTCCCTCAGTTGGTTTACTCTGAAGTCTAGGTAGGTCTACAGATGTCTCTGCTGCTGCTATAAACTTTATGTCATTATTCCATGAGCTGGAAAGTACAGAGCATGCTCAACTTAAAGTTAAAACCATTTAAAATGACAAGTAATCTGTTTTTCAAGTGTGTCAAAAATATTAGAATAGTTTATAAATAAGAATTCAGTCCTGTAAACAACCAGCTGGGGATGCCAGGTATCTAGAAACCATTGTTTTTTCTCAAGTATATGTTTTCATTGACACCATGAATATACTGCCCTAAGAATAAATGTCCAGTTTATTCTGTCTCCACATGTGCAAGAGAGAACATTAGCTCCACAAGTAGCACATTGGTAAACTATTATCTTCCTACAAAGAACTATAGCCTTGTAGAACTAAAAGATAAGGGCAAGCAGTCTAGGTGCACAAAAAGGGACACACAAGAAAGACCCCTCGGCCTTGTTATTTACTGCCTGCCGAAGTTTTTCTCAAACCCTCTGAATATGTCCTAGATCTTTAAGACATCAATGTAGACATTGGTACACTGTTTCTTAACCTTTCAGCAATGGATGCCCAACTCATCTCTATTCTCCAGTAAATTATTCAAGAATTAAAAACATAGGGTGTCTTCTGTTTATTAATCAAAACCAGCACAATGTCCAGAGAATAGCAAAACAAAATAAATTTTTGATGGTATTTTTGCAAGTTGCCTAAACTCCCTGGCTGTCGGTATGCTCGGGAGTAAATGAAAGTAATTATAATTCTTACTTCACAGGAATGCTATGAGGACTAAATGCCCCACCAATGCTGTGGTTGATAATGGAGCCCCAGTCAGCAATCATAATTCACTGATTACAAGCCACCAGCCTCAAAGCCAGTTATTTATAGGAGGAGAAATTGCAGGAGGATATTTCATAAGAGGTCTAGGTCACTGTTCTCAAAATAAGCAGCAAATAAATGAAACTTCACAATTCTGATAACACACACATACACATAGGTGCACACACAACAAATATACACACCACACACACACCACACATACCTACCACACACACACACACACACACACACACACACACACACATTCATCTGTATAGTCATGTACTGGGCACAGTATTTAGGATTTTCATTACATATCAAGTCACATGCACATTCCATTTTTCTTTTTAGCATTCATTCGGTTTTTTTAAAAAAAAGTCATCAACATTAAGCATTAGTAGTCAAATAACATAGCCTTTGTTTATTGATTGAGAAGCCTAAGTTCAAGTTCATCAGCTGGAATTTCTTTGTCTTTGTTGTTTAGTTGATTGGTTGGTGGAGGGATGAGTGTGGAGTTAGATTTGCGCTTTTTTGAGACAGGGCATCATGTAGCCCAGGCTGACCTTGAACTTGGTATGCAGTTGAAGCTGGCCTTACACTCTTGTTGCTAAACCTCAGAGTGCTGAGATTATAGGAACATACCACGGCACCAAACTAGAATTTCAGTGGATGTTTAAAAATAAAGATTTTTGGTACTATCCAAGTACCAAATTAATTTGACATAAAAATTTAACTGTTGTGAACTTTTTATACCACAATTAGAAGTTATATTGATATGAAGCAATTTTTGAAGGATTGTGAATTCAAGTTGATTTGGGGGCAGGACTGGAGTCACCCAAAAACACTATTCCAAATTGTCCTTTGTATATTTAAACATACAATGAACTCTCTGCAGCCAAATCACTAAAGAGCAGTTTTGGTGGAATCAAGCCATCAGTACCCTTACCTTTTCACACACGTGCACTTATACATGCACACATGCACAAACATTTGTGAGTTAGTTCCCTAAATCACTTGTTCCATCCTTCACTGGGATTATAATTCTAAATCTTTGCTCCAATTAATTTCTTTTTAAAAAATCATAAACAAGAGTCTGCATATTTCTCATACGAAGTAAACGCAGAATTTACTGGTGGTGATCACAATTCTGGCATCTCCTGGAGGTATGCCGAGCATGCTGCTCCTTCAATTAGAGCCAGCCAGCATTCATCTTGTGATATATGAATTTCATCAGGAAAACTCAGAACCTCTCAGCCACTTACAAATCGCATTTATATTCCCACGTGGTTTTATTAAAGGCAGCAGCATTGCTCCCCTTTAGGACTTGTCATACAATGTTTTATTTTTATATTTCACTACACTGATTTGCATCAGAGTTTCCTACCTAGGCTCCAGATTCTATGATTGCATTCATAAACTTGCATACAATACGCATGTGAAATCACATTTCCTTTTTGGACGCATTAGCAAAATTCCATCTGTCTGTTACTTTTGAAACTGTTAGGTTTTCCACATTGAACACAGACTTGGGTTACAGTTACCTACTATAACTGTTCATCAAAATAATATTTTAAGTTGTGTATAATATTATTCCAATTTATCCTCTGCCTGAGGGTTTAAACTAAACCCACCCAGACAGTTCTACAATAACTTAAAAGCATATTAAAGAATATGAAAGTTAAAGGAAATTTTTAGAGATTTCTTTCAGCCTTGCCTCCTCATTTTTTTCCAAAGAATAAAATGATACTCGAAAAAAGACTGAAGAAAATACAAGTTTTAAAAAACTATTGAAGGTGCAAGAGAGCAAGTGTGGGTGAAAATATGCATTTGTGGTCAAACTGCTGAGATTCAGGGCTGACTAGAGCACATCATCACTCTGAGACTAGGTAAGTGACAGTTGAGCTGACATTCCCTGTGCCTCAGTTTCCACATATGTAAAAAAAAAAAAAAAAAAAAAAAAAAAAAAAAAACTATGTAAGGCCTACTCCAAGCAGTCATTCTGAGATTAAAAGTACATTTCCATGGATACCAGTTGTTTTCAACTCCTACGATTTGGATGAGGCTGACAATCACCTTAAGGACCTCCTGGCTGTGAGTTTGAAAGAGGAAACATCATCATGTAGCCCTTTCCTTCTCTCTCTCCTGGGGGAGACTGCCTTCACACCCATCCCCAAACCCATCTCCGCTGATTGTTCATCTTTCATTTGTAAAATCCTATATTCAACCAGAATATCCTAAGCTCACAAGCAGAAATCTATCTAACTTCAATTTCCAACATTTGGAGTCTGTGATTGCCACTTTGTCTGTGGCTTTAGCTTCATCATTTAATTGATATTTGGTTCTCTGTCTGACCAATATCATTTGATTTAGAACTAAGTCAAGGATAAGTTACGAAGTCTAAGTACCCAGTACACACACACACACACACACACACACTCACCACAATGGAATACTATTCATCTCTAAAAATAAGGAAAATATTCTATCATTTGCAGTAATGTATAGGAACCAAGAAGTTATTATTTTAACTTGAAATAAAGCAGTGAGAGGAAAAAAAACTGTAGACTCTGAACAAAATATAGAATCTAAAGCAATCAGACTCTTAAAAGTAAAGAGAAGAATTGTGGTTACCAGAGGCCTTGATTAAAGTGAGTGGAGAGATATTGGCCAAAGAGTACAAAGTGACAAGGCAAATACACACTAGGCCTTTGAGATAATGGACATGCTAACGTACTTAAGACAATCATAATACATAGCATGCATATGTCATGGCATCGATGTTTACCCCAAGAATATATGATTATAATTTGTCGAGAAAAATAATGAGAAGCTGTGGGGCTATCTAAGTCAGTAAAGTCCTTGCTGTCCATGCTTGGGGACTTGAGTTTGAGTCCTACAGGAAAAGAAGGTGCTGCCACACAGTCCTGTTATACCAGATCTGGAGAAGCACAAACCGGGCATCCCTGGAGTTTGCTTTCCAGTTAGTCAAACTGGTAAATTCTGGGATCAGGAAGAGACCTTGTCTCAAAAGGTAAAGAGGAGCATCAGCTGACTCAAACAGATACAGACACCCAGAGCCAAACAGTGGATGGAGCTTTCGGATTCTTACTGAAGAATAGGAGGAAAGAGTATGGTCCTGGAAGGGGATAGGAACTCCACAGGAAGACCAATGGAGTCAACTAACCTGGACTCTTGGGACTCTCAGAGTCTGAACCACCAACCAGAGAACATACATGGGCTGAACCTAGGCCTCCCCACATATATGTAGCAGATGTGCAGCTTGACCTTCAGTGGGTCCTGAACAACTGGAACATGGGCTATCCCAAAAGCTGTTGACTGTCTGTGGGATATGTTCTACTAGCTCGGCTGCCTTGTTTGGCCTCAGTGGGAGAGGATGTGCCAGGGTAGGGGGGATACCCAGGGGTCCCCCACATGCTCTGAGGAGAAGGAGAAGGAGAAGGAGAGGAGGGAAGGATTGTGTGAGGACATGACTGGAAGTTGTCAGTGAGCAGGATGTAAAAAGTGAATAAGTTAAAAAATAAGAATAATTAAGCTTAAAAAAAAGAAAGTAAGATAAAACTATTCACTCCCCCTTCTTTTCTCAAAATCCAATCTCCCAGTCTTATCTCCACATCTGTTGAACACTGCCTGCTGTGGCCTCTCCTCCTTCTCTGACCCAGTCTCCAGAAGATCATACATCATGCAGATCTTTTTTTACAGCCTTCCTCGTGACCCTATCCTTTTATCTCAGCCACGAGCTCCCACTATTCCCTGGGAATCTGCTGAAGATGCCAATCTGGGAAGCAAGTAGGCCATTTTCAGATCTCCAGTCTCCCTCTTCTCCAAATCCAATCCCCAAATCCCATCCCTAGCTCAGTAGCAGACCATGCTATGGCTTCTTCTCACGCTCTGCCACAACTTCCCAGGTACTAAGCAGATCCTTGTAGTACTGCCTTCCTCATGCCTCTGGACTCTTTCAACTCCTCCTCCCCTGTCTAGCTCATCCTCATTCCTATGTGTCTAGCTCCCAGTATCTAGAAACACACTCTACCCAGCTCCAGTGGCCATATTTGGTAGTATCTCAGAAGCATTCCTTACAAGGCAACCCACAGCCACCACAATCTCCTAAAAATCAGAGAAGACAACAAAAAACAAGGAATGGAACATCCTACCCAACAAAGAAGACCAGATATCAACACCTATGATTATAATTGTAACAAGCCTCCAGATTAGCACAACTGACTCCATGATAGAAGTATCATACAAGCCATAAAACTCAACACATAGACAGTACCTGCCAGATGTAAATAACCAAATCCATCAAAGTCTATAGTTCTAGGAAAGGCTCTGAATGTACTAACATTGCTTTTTGGCTTCTGTATAACTGTTCTTGTTAGCTGAAATGTGTCCATGAAACGGACAAGTCCATTAAAGAAATCTATGAAAACACAGTAAAAGGAAGAAAAGAGTTCAAGACATGAGTGTGGAGAAAGAATCAATAGAGAAAGCCAAATTGAACTAAAACTGGAAATGAAAACTTTAGGAATTCAAACAAGCCATCACAGATAAGCTTCACCAACAATTCTGAGGACAAGATAGAAGAAATGGACACCTTGATCAAAAAAATGTTAATCTACAAAAAGTCTTGGCACAAAACATCCAAGAAATCTGAAACACTTTGAAAAAGACAAAACTTCAGAATAATAGAGATAAAGGACAGAAAAAAAGTCAGGTCAAAGGCACAGAAAATATTTTCAACAAAATCATAGAAGAAATTTTCCCTGAACTAAAGCAGAAGACACCTATCAAGGTACAACAAGCATATAGAAAACCAAATAGACTGGACCAGAAAATAAATTTCCCATGGTACATAATACTCAAAACACTGTACAAGACTAAGAAAACTATTAAAAGCTACAAGGAAAAGAGTAAATAGCATAGAAAGGCAGATCTATTACAATAACACTTGACTTTTCAATGGAGACTCTGAATGCCAGAAAGGCCTGGATAGATGTTCTATAAACTCTAAAATACCACAGATGCCAGCCTAGACTACTATACCCAAAAAACTTTCCATCATGACCCATAGAGAAAGAAAGGCTGATAAAACCAAAATTAAGCAGTATCTCTCTGTAAGTATAGTTCTACAGAAAGTATTAAGAAAAAAAAATCAACCTGAAGAGGTTAACCACTCCCAAGAAAACACAAAGAATAAATATTTTCAGACCAACAAATCAAAAGAAGTGTAGAATTTATATCACATTAACAAAATAACTGGAACCAGTAAGCACTGATCTCAACATCAAGTCCCAATACCCCAATAAAAAGACAGACTACCAGAATGGATTGGAAAACAGGATCCATCCTTCTGCTACATACAAGAAACACACCTTAACATCAAGGATAGACATGAGTTCATGGAAAGGGGCTAAAAACAGTTGCTCCAAGTAAATAGAATAGCCATTTTAATATAAGACAAAAATAGAATTCAAACCAAACTAATCAGAAGAGATAAAAGAGGACACTACATACTCATTAAAAAAAATTCACCAAGAGGATATTGCAGTTCTTAATATCTGTGCACCAAACACAAAGGTACCCAAGTTTGTAAAAGAAACACTTCAACTGGTTTAAATGATGCATTGATCTTCACACACTAATGGTGGGTGACATACCCCACTCTAACAGACAGGTCATCCAGACAAAAACTAAACAGAGAAATGCTGGAACTAACTGACATCATAAACCAAATGAACTGAACAGATATTTACAGATCATTTCACCCAAACAGAAAAGAGCTTCTTCTCAACAGTTTGTGGAGCTTTCTGCAAATTAACCATTTACTCAGACACAAAGAAAGTCTCAACAGACAAAAAAAAAAATCAAAACAACACTCTGCATGCTATCTATCACAGATCAAAGCTGGATATCAAGAAAGCTTACAAATACATTGGAACTAAACAGTGTGACCATGTGCTTTTCCGCCATGCCCCAGTTCCCAAAATAATAACTCTGAGACTTAATTATTTATGAATAGATCAGTAGGTCATAAGCTTGAGCTTGTTCCCCAACTATTTCATAACTTAATAAGCCCATTTATTCTATTCTATGAGAGCCACATGGCAAATTACCTCTCCTCAGTTTCATGTGTCATCTCCTCTGAGTTTGGAGCGAATCTCCCGAGCCTGACTCATTCCCTATATCTTCCCTGATATATTCCCTATATCTCTACCGGAACTCCCACCTATTATTTCCTGCTTTTTGCTAAAAGGTCATCAGCTTTTTATTGATAGGAGATGCTTTCGCATAGTGAACAAAACAACTCACTACAGAATGACATCTGAGTCAAGACAGAGATTAGAAAAGAAATTTAAAACTTTCTAGAATAGCCGGATGTGGTGGCTCACACCTTTAATCCTAGCACATGAAGGCAGAAACAACTGGATCTCTGTGAATTTGGGGCAAGCCTGGTCTACAAATCAAGTTCCAGGACAGCCAGGGCTACACACAGAGAAACCCTGTCTCAGGGAAAAACATTTAGAATTGAATGAAAATGAATATACAACATACCCAAATTTGTAGGACACAAAGAAAGCAGTTCTAAGAGGCAAATTCATATCATCAAGCCCTATACAAAAAAAAAAAATTAGAGAAATCTCATACTGGTAACTTAATAGAACACCCAAAGCTCTAGGTGAAAAAAATAAAATAAACAGAATTACATCCAAAGGAATGATGGGGAAAATAAATAATAATAATAGTAATAATAATAATAATAATAATAATAATAAAAAATAATAATAATAATTTTAAAACTGAGAAGTGAAAGCAATAAAATAGAAACAAAAATGCCAATACAAAGAATCAAAGAAACAAAGAGTTGATTCGTTCTGAAAATCAAGAAAAGCACTTATCCAATTAACTAAAAGGGTGAGAGAGAATATCCAAACAAAATTAAAATACAAAGGGTGGGACATTAGTCTACAGTCTAATGGACACCTGCTCTTTGACAAATAGGCAAGAAATATACCCTGTGGGGGCAGATGGCATCTTCAACAAATGATGTTGGTAAAACTGGATGTCTACATGTAGAAGAAAGCAAACAGGTCCATATTTTTCACCCTCAAAACTCAACTCCAAATGGATCAAAGACCTCAACATAAAACAAGATATACTAAACCTGATAGGAGAGAAAGTTGGAAATAGCCTCATTGATACATGAAAAGACTTTCTGAACAGAACACAGATAGTGCAGGCACTAAGATCAACAATTAATAAATGGGACCTTATAAAACTGAATGGCTTCTCCTTACCAAAGAACACGGTCATTAAAACAGAATCCTACAAAATGAAAGAAGATTTTTACCAAGTACACATTTAAAATGGTTAATATCCAAAATATATACAAAGCTCAAGAAACTAGATATCAAGAAAAAACAACCTAATTAAAAATAGGGTACAGACTGTCGATCAGCAGCTTCCGGCAACTGCCGGAAACCTCAGCTTGGGCCACAGGGCTCCACAGCTAATCAGCGCCAGGACAAAGATCCCACTCAGATCGTAAGAGCCAGGAGTGGGCCAAAGACGCGCCCCACAGCTCACCAGGTACTGCCCTGAACCCGAAAGACACAGGGACGAGGTAGGCGGGCCTAGAAACCCCCCCGCAGTAAAGCCCCTAGCAGGGGCAAGGCGTCCCCAGAGCTCACGGACTCCTCCCGCTTTCCGCGGGCTACAGAGACTGTCGGTCAGCAGCTTCCGGTGACGGCCGGAAACCTCAGCTTGGGCCACAGGGCTCCACAGCTAATCAGCGCCGGGATCGCAAGAGCCAGGAGTGGGCCAAAGACACGCCCCACAGCTCACCAGGCACGCAGAAAAGCCCCTAGCAGGGGCAAAGCGTCCGCAGAGCTCACTGACTCCGCCCGCTTTCCCCAGGCCACAGAGACTGTCGATCAGCACCTTCCGGCGAATG
>CM052719.1:43094349-43114352 GCA_028551405.1 Uromys caudimaculatus
AAAAAAAAAAGAACATCAGTCAGAAAATATGAAGAGTGAAAGACCATGGAACACTCAGTCCTAAACAGGATGTCTACATCAAATCCCTCCCCTCAGATCTCTGAGAACTCTACAGAAGAGGACGAAGAAGGTATAAGAGCAAGAAGAAATGGAGAGCTGTAGTGCCCAGCAGAAAATGACCAACACAAAACAAACTCAACAGCATCTTTGGAGGTTCTTTGTCATACAATGCTTAGTCAGGGCATTGTCCATTTTTATGTTACTGGCCCTTTACATATATATTATGGCTTTCATTTTTCTGCGTCCGTGGGATTCTTTTCTGTGCAAACATGTGTGTGTTTCTAATGCTTGTTCTTTGGCTCCTTTTCTTCTGACTTTTTTCCCTATTCCCATTGGTTTGTTTCTTGTCATATTTTGTTTTATTTGTCTTATTTTGTTATTATTCCTTCGATACCTGTTTGTCTTCTAAGGGGAGACAGTGTGGCTCTGGATGGGAAAGGAGGAGGTGAGGACATGGAGGAGTCTCTAGAGGCAGAGGAAAATGTAATCAGGATATATTATATGAAAAAATCTAATTTTAACTTAAAAAACTAAGGTGGATAGCAATTGATATCAACTTCTGAATTTCACATACGCACACAAACAGTGTGTGTGCGTGTGTGTGTGTGTGCGTGTGTGTGCGTGTGTGCGTGCGTGTGCGTGTGTGTGTGTGTGCGTGTGTGTGCGTGTGTGCGTGTGTGTGTGTGTGCGTGTGTGTGCGTGTGTGCGTGCGTGTGTGTGTGTGTGTGTGTGTGTGCGTGTGTGTGTGTGCGTGTGTGTGCGTGTGCGTGTGTGTGCGTGTGTGTGCGTGTGTGTGTGTGTGTGTGTGTGTGCGTGTGCGTGTGTGTGCGTGTGTGTGTGTGTGCGTGTGCGTGTGTGCGTGTGTGTGTGTGTGTGTGTGTGCAGGCATGTGCATGCAGAAGCATGGCATTCACACATGTCCAGTGGCACTCTCACGTATTTAACTTGCATACACATAGCAATTACACACATACACACACAAGAAAAATACAAGTAAAAATTATAATAGAAGTTCTCTGGCAAGGAAAATCAACAGTGGAGCCCTTCCAACACCAACATACAGTACACAGCTCATATAGTATGTCACCCAGGGTAACCACCCAGTAAATGTTCACCCTTAACATCCTTATTCTGCCTTGTTCGGAGTGCCTTGTACTCCAATACTTAGTACTTTATGAAGAATAGAGAATAAACAAAAATTGTATGAACACCCTAAACATATTATTCAATAAAAGCATGTGGCTAATATAAACCCAGGACTATAGGTACAATATTAAGATAATAATTATATTCACCTAAAAATTAAATCATGATATATACTTTGCCTGAAGCTGTTGGTTTTCATTTCTACACTGGTAGTTCCTAAGTCAATGAGGCAACTAAGTGAGAGGCTTTTCAGAAAGTAGAATTTGATGCAGAATGAAGCTTCTTTGTGTAGTGACACTCCAGAGAGATCTTAAAGGACTTGGGGGTTTTGTACAGGTTAGATGTTGTTAATTTAATGAATCAAAGTGACTGGACCTTGGTATGCCTGGCTAATTAAAGATTATCTGTGCGTATTCCCAGAAGAGGTTGCCACTTGAAGCTGTAGACTGAATAAAAGGTATTTACTGTCACCTTTTGAGAGGGTATCTTTTAATCCCTCAGGGACTAGGATAGAACAAAGAGGCTTGAGTAGAGTTACCTATCTTTCCCTGCTTTTGGTTTTAGTCATTTCAGATTTGAGTAGAGGCATAGATCATTATTAGCTTTCCTGGTTTTCAAGCCTATGAACCGGACTCCAACTGTACCACTAGCTTCAGAACTTCTTAACTCCCACAACTGCATGAGTTAATTTATCATAATCACTTACTGTATATCTTCATACACACTATTGATCCTATTTCTCTAGAGAGCTCAGTGGAAATGAAAAGTCAGAGAATATCACAATGGGAAAGAATCAGCCTATAATGGCATGATATTTTCTTTTTTAATTTTATTTTTACTTATTCACTTTACATCTCACTCACTGACCCCTCCATGTCACCCCCTCACAATCCTTCTCCCTTCCCCCAAATATTTTCTTAACAATGTGAGGTTTTTTCACATGATCCATTGACAATTTAATGCAATAACATAACAATAAATATTTACTTTAGCCCTATAAACATTAAGATTCTTACAATCAAAAGTTTACAAGTATGAAATAAGCTAGACATTAACTGTAATAACTCAACCATGCTTAATCTACAAAACTAAGTTTAGTGTAAATGTTAATAAGTTATTCATATTAGACAAATGAAATTATTTTTAGGAAAAATATCTTCAACATCTGAATTATGTGGAAACTTCCATAAAACATCTGCTTTTGTGAATATGTTATTAAAATATTTTCAGACACACTCATTGTCTCATACTTATCTTGAACTAGAATATTAAGTGGCTTAAAGATAGACTAATAACTTGTCTGGGTGTGGTGTCTCACACAGTATAGAATTCGGGAGATGGAGGCAGGAAGATCAAGAGTTCAAGGGCATCCTTGGCAACATAGTGAGTCTGAGCCCAGCCTGGGCTACATGAGACCTTACCACAAACAGATAATGTGAAAACTGCTGCTTACTGAATTTACAAAGAATACATTATTTGAAAGTAACTCTCACATGCACAAAAAAGTCAAGAACATAGGTATCTCAAACTCAATGTTTTTATAATTAAACTTGATCATCCCATCAAAGGTGTTATGTCTCGGTCTCTCTAGACTTCATGGACAACACTACCTTCCTTTCTTACTTCCAGATTTTTGAGACAGCATGACTGTGGGATTGTCATCTCCTCTCTTTTTATCACAAGTCATCCCTCAACTGTCACAAACTCCTGTTAGTTCTGCTTTCCGTATGCCCAAGGCAAGGACTGCTCACCACTCCTCTGCTGTGGAATTTTACTCCTGCAGCCTTGGCCACCATCACTTAGAGTTCTGCATTTTAATTGAACTCTCCTGGTTCCCCCTACCATGCCCAACATCCGTGCTCAGCATAATGGTCGATGGATTAATGACAAACAAGAGTTTATCTCGTGCCTCTAGCTAAAATGCTTTGTGAGTTGTAATTTTGAAATGCTGTATGAGTTGTAATTTACTAAGAATGAGCATTTGTGGCACAGAAGAGAGTGGCTCTCATCAAGTGGCTTCCAGTCTTGGTCCAAGTTCTTAAAAAGGTTTGGAGAAGCAAATGAAGAGACATTTGAACAGTGATTCAAATAAGACAGTTTTATTGTAGTCAATGGATCCCTTCATAAACAAAACTCAGCAGGGGGACTCTATTCCTACACTGACCCTCTTGAATGGCCTAAGGACAATAAGAGGCCTTCCATGCTGTTTCTTAACTTTTTCCGCTGAAAGCTGTTCTCATCTAAGAATGCAGAATTGGGCTTCTGGTACCTGCACAACTCCCCCATTGTACAACCCTAGCAGATCAGTAGCATCTGTGACTCTGATTTTCCTCTAAAATGAGAGCTGGTCAGGCTAGCTCAGTTCACTCTACAACATTTTGACGAGATTCAGCAGAGAGCTTCATATCTGCGGAGAGTTTTATAACTAAAGAGCCCATAGGCACATGCATCCTTATGATGAACGAAACTGTTTAGCAGCCCTGCTGACCAAAGAGTGACCTCTCAGCACCCAATCAGTCCTCCTGAAGCCAGTGAACTCCTGATAAAAATCACAAAATCCCTAGACCTGCAGGTGACCCTTAGGCCTCTGGGGTCTCTGCTTACCCGGTGAACAAATAAGGAAAAACAAATTTTAATCTGTTAATTTTTAGAGCTGTCTTTTTTTTCTAGATAATCTCAAACTAGGGTGAAAGGGAGACTAGGAGGTAGTTAGTGAATACGGTCGTTGTCTTCCTGTGACATAGAAGTCTCACTGAGCAAATGTCAGCAAGTACTACCAACACATTTCAGTTTCTGCCTTTCTTCATTTCAACATCTCAAGCCTGGGGGCTGAGGCAGGGATGGCAAGCCACCATAAGAAAGAACAGAACAGTCATCACGAGGAAGTATGGGCTTTTCATAATATGCGTGAATGACTGGGTAGCCGGCAGCTCGTCATTCAGTCATGAGGTATTTTTGGCCTTTGTATTTCCCATGATGCTGCTGTCATGTGCACTACTCAGATAATATTTTGATAGACGGAGAAATCTGAACAACCAAGTAAGAGAATCTTAGAAGAGCTGGAAGGATGGTGTCCGTCCACGGCATTCGGGTAGATCTCGTCACATCCAGCTTGTTCCAAAGCTCATCAATCTTGATCAATTTTTCACAAGGCTTATACTTCATCTCTTCCCCCTTCCACTGAGTGTTGTCCATGTAGAAAATGTTTTGCTTAGATTGTCTACATGAGATATTGTCTCTGTATCTCCATGATATCCCTTCTGAGTGCTAAGCCCTACCGTGAGAGGGCAGCCTGCTGAGAATATATCACCTTTGGATTGGATTGAGCCACCTGTCATCTCCAGCAGGAAAGGGGGTCACCTCTTGACGCTGTGTCCCTCTGTCAAAGTCACCCTGCCCTTTCAAAAGCAATGCTGTTGCTTTCCCTATTTTCTCCTTCCAAATGTTGGTAAAGATGTTCTCCACCTTATCATTTGGGACCTAGGGACGACTCTGTCATTCTGAGCGTCCTGCACTTTCCCCTGCAGCTGCTATACTCCTGATCACCCCTGTATAATTATCTGTTTATAAGCCTTCCTCAGGTCCTGCTTTGGAGATGCTATCTGCTTTTCTGACAAGCCCCTAACAGATGAGTTTGTCAATGGCATGTTCTAAGTATTTCCTTATTCTGTGTGCCAGACTATAAAATGGCAAGAGGGTAGATAATCCTACCAATTTTAACATATTCTCTGCCAAAAGTATACCTTTATATTTTAATAAGCATATGTGTCAGGTCCTAGCTTAAATATTCCTTCTTTAGACCTGTGATGAGGCCTGGTCTTTCTTACAGCATCTTAACTTCTCTTCCTGACAACTTACGACAGTTTCTGTATTTTCACTTCATGCCCACTACCCACTAGCCCTTAAACCACACGGGATAACACAGTTCACTTTCATGTCACCTTCCCAAGCAAGGCACCCAACTCATGGTAGCTACTCAATATATTCATACTGACTGTGTGACTGAGTTTAACAAATAAATATGAGGAAGATGGTCATCTAACTCTCAACACTGATTGGTTTGCCCACCCATGCCCTCCTAGATTATCTTTACCTCCCTGAGTCTAGTGATACCACAATCACTCAGACCTTCCCATCTACACACTCCTGTAGGTAAGGTCTGCTTTCCCAAACAGAGTGCAGATTTCTGAAATAGAGAATCTAGGGCTTAAAGTGTTTTGTTTGCTTCTTTTAATTTTGTTTTGCTTGCATTCTCCATAAATAAATAAGGAAGTCTAAAACTGAGTCTTCTCCTAGGCCAGGGGTTCTCTACAAGAACATAAGTAGAAGGGTACCAAAGGGACATAAAACAACCAATTAGAAGTGATCTATTCTTCCTTGCTAATTTAAACAATGATGTCATCCAAACCCAGCATTTTTCTCCTGGTCATTCATTCAATCACATAATTCTTTGCTTAAACAGAACAGTTAGCTACAACACAGAAAAACCATGAAACTATTAAAATGTTTTCAATCCCCTACATTACTCAGAAAATGTTGCTGTAGATGTAGCTGCCACTGTGGGCTCTGTCATCAAAATGCCCGTTTCTCCATTTTCACATCTTGTCATTTCCCCTTCTCTATCTTCTTTTTAATTCACTTTACATACTGATCACACATGAAGGGAGTCCCCCTTGGGTACCACCCTACCCTGGGGCATCTAGTCCCAGCAGGTCCAGCCACATCCTTTCCCACTAAGGCTCAACAGCGCAGTCCAACTGGGGAAGAGGAGTCAATGGCAGGGAACAAAGACGTAGAAAGCCCCCTTTCCACTTGTTAGGGGACCTACATGAAGAGCAAGCTGTGCATTTGGTACAAATGTGTAGGGAGGGGGTCTAGGTCCAGTTTCTGTGTGTTCCCTCGTTGGTGGCCCAGGCTCTGTGAGCCCCCCTAATCCCAGGTTAGCTGAATCCATGGATTCTTGTGGTGTCCTTGACCCCTCCAACTTGCTCACTTCTATCCCCCACTCTTCCACAGATAACCAGGGTTTTGCCTGATGTTTGGCTGTAGATATCTGCATCTACCTCCATCTGCTCCTGGATGAAGCCTCTCAGAAGACAGTTTGCTAGGTTCCTGTCTGCAAGCATAGCAAAGTATAATTAATTAATTGTATAAGGGGTTGGCTCTCTCACATGGAATGGGTCGCATATTGGGGCAGTCATAAGTTGGTTGTTACATCAGTCTCTTCTCCATCTTTATTCCTGCTCATCTTGTAGGCAAGACTAATTTTGGGTCGATAAAGAAGTTGTAGGTGAAGTTTTCAGATAACTTAGGCTTCAGATGAAAAACCTGTATAAAAGTCCGACATCTTACAACCTCAAAGAATTTTTAAATAACAATTAAAAAAAAAAACGTGACATCAGTTGGAGTTTCAGTAAAGACTCTGGGTTCAGTGTAATTAAATTCATACATTTTTATCCAATTATTAAATGTAAGTATGTTTTGTTTTTGACTTTTTGAAAGCATTTTGACTT
The DNA here is from genome assembly GCA_028551405.1 of Uromys caudimaculatus. Taxonomy (NCBI): domain Eukaryota; kingdom Metazoa; phylum Chordata; class Mammalia; order Rodentia; family Muridae; genus Uromys; species Uromys caudimaculatus. The sequence continues at coordinate 43,101,069 of CM052719.1, forward strand.
TTTATATATCCTTTCACTTGACTGGAAAGTACATTAGAAATTTGTAATATTTTAGTAATTAATCAATTTGTATTTGGTGACAATGACAATATGTGATACGAAGTACCTATCTATCTATGAAGATGTCTGTCTGAAATAGAGTCTTAAACTTCAAACCAATCTTATTGTGAAGTTCATTGTATTCCTTTGGGTTTATTGTCTTTGTGTTCCCACAAGCATGTGCCTTGGGAAGATCATTGATTTTGCTTCCTCCACTCTCAAAATAAGTCATCTTTTGACAACTTTCTAGGTAAGAGGTTACTGAACTTCAGTACAGTTGTGGATTCCATTTGGCTTATGTACAAATTTCACAAAAAGAATTTTTGCTTCCTGCTTATTTGCAAATGTTACAATCCTTCTTTGGAATGAACTATTCTCTTACTCAAAATCTATAGTACCAGGAAATTCTCAAAAAAAAAAAAAAATCAAAAGATAAAGTTGTCTAACAGCCTAAGAAAAATATAAGTTCTGTATATCTTTGCTTTCTAATGAGAAACTGTGCACCATGTGGGTAGATCTGGTGACAAAGGAACAGAGGGCTGTCCCTTCATAAGACAATTTAAATTTTGACATGTTTGAACTCTTAGCACACTTGGTGAGCTCCATAACGCTCCAGCAGACATAATGAACCACTAATGAAATTTTACTGGGGGAAAAAATTACAATGTATATTCAAAACTCTCTTTAAGTCTGAAGGAGCAAATTCCATGAGAATGATGACCTCCTTATATGAGAGACTGCCACAGCAAAGCTCAGAAACAAATCTGTCCGCAGCAGCTAATAATTCACCTATTATCAAGCCCTCCAGCATCATAATACCTCAGTCCCAACTGTGAGCCTGCAAATATGTGCCAAAACAGCTGATGGATGGCAGTGACCAGCCGGATTGGTAATGTGCCTTGGGATTTGGTAACTCCTCCCACCCTATGTGTTGGAAGAATTTATGAAGATAACATGACATGCTAATATATTTTTACAGCTAAAACAAGATATTCAATGCCATTTTGGAGCACCACACATAGTTTATCAATATAACTCCAAAGACCTTTATCCCCTTTTTGTTGCTTTGCTGCTACACATAATATAATTATTGAAAGGTTAAGACTGACTGGTGAGTGGGAGCATTTGAACCCTGGAAGCTTTCCTCCTTTGGATTTCTGTGTCTTTATTCTGATCATTGGTTCATTTTGATTTGGGTTATTTTTGAGACTCCCTAAATCAAACTTCAGTTGTAGTAAAAGTATATTTTTTAAAAAAAAAATTTTTTAAACTGTAATGGATTAAGAATGGCCTGTGTCAAACACTATTCTTCTATCTCCTTTTAGAGGGTCAGGTTGCAGGTCAAGTGAGAAAGCAGCATTGGCTAGACTTCAGGTACCTTTCAGGCAGTAATCAAGCTCACCACCCTTGAAGGATAACGCTATTAGTTTGTACGTAGAAGAAATATCAGTTCTGTCCTCTGCCCTAGCTGTGGGGAAAGCTCAGATCAACTGTGAAGAACTTCTCTTTCTCTATGATAGTCTGCCCCATTTGTTATGAAAAACTAGTTCAACTTTCCCTGCTTATAATATTTAATGTATAATAAATGGATTCTGCGATATTGGAAAAAAACAACAAAGTTTCTGCAAACGAACAGAGTTAATATCTGCCACACCATGACTGCTGATGGTAATATAGAAGACTGTCCTGCAGTGAGTCCTTAGTCTCCACCTCACACTGTGTTTGTCCTGAATTACCTTGTTTGGTCCTCACACATCCCTAAGATACAGGGACTCTTGTGATGCCTCTGTCATGGACCTTATCCTCTACCTACAATATTTTCAGGCTTTGCCCATTTGAAGAACCAAATCCCAATATCAGCTTTACACCTCTTTTGAAAACTTGCCCTAGCCACCCCAACATTCAGGTTTCTAAAACATAAACTTTAGATCCCACTTTGTCTTTCCACTCATTATAATTTGTCTCTCCACTGATCTACAAACACTACTTACGGTGAGAGCAAAATGGTGTTCCCAGTCTGCAATATCCAACAAGTGATTACCCTCCCCCACCCCACCTTGTCTTGCTTGATTTTCTATGACATTTGACATGTTTACAACTTTTTCAAATTATTTTCTGTGTTTGTTTTTCTTCAAACCTAAATAAACAGACTCCGCATACTGTGTAGATGTTTAACAAGTCATTTTGAAACCAGAGTTGCTTTGGGGTTATGCTATAATCTTAAAAATAGAAGGACCTTTCAAGAACTTAATATAACTTGCAGTAGAGAATTATTTATCTAAAGTTAAGTCCTAAAATCTATCCATCTTTTTAATCTATATATTTTTCCCACAGAAAGGTGTATGAAGTTAAATGTACCAGACATTAGCGATGAATGTTTTTCTCATTCTAACGCACTCACTCTTTGATACCACTCTAATTTGATAATAAAATTGTGTAGTTTACAATACAATTTTTAAATCTCCCCTTTTGTGTACCCTATCATTACATGCCATGGAATGACATGATTTTCTAACTCATTCTCTAATTAGAATTTTGAATGCAATCCTTGATTTATCAAACTTTTACTTGTCTTAGATTCTTTTCTTCAGCTGTAATAAAATACCCTGGCTAAAGAAACTTTGGAAGGAAAAAGTTCTAGTTTATAGTCTATCATGGAAAGGAAAGCACAGTAGCAGGAGCTTGGAGCAGCGGGTCATTTTGCATCTTCAATAAGCAGAGAGCAACTCATGGATGCAGTGTGATAGTGCTCAGCTTATTCTTTTCATGCATATACAGTCCAAGATCCCTTGCTTAGAGAATAATGTTTCTCAAAGGGTCAGATATTCTGACTAAAATTCACATAATCAAGACAGTCCCACGCCCAAAGGCCCATCTCCTAGGTGACTCTAACTTCTGTCACTCAATCCTCTTGAATATATCATAAATCCAACTGCCTGGGAGAAGCACAAAAAGAAACTGGGATCCCAAGCTATTTGTCTTGGTTGTTGTTGTTTGGCTTTGTTTGTTTGGGGGATTTTTTCATGAGCACTCAGAATTCTCCTAACATGACTTCATGCATAGACTGTGTTCTGACAAAAAGAACCATTGTACACTGCTGGTAGGAATATACATTCATGAAAACATGAAAATGAATTAGGATGCTCTCCTCAAAAAGTCAAAAACAGGACTGTAACTTACTTTTAGGTGTACTACAGAGAAAACAAACCAATATTTCACAGAGTTGTCTGTACTGCCATGCTTACTTACCACAGTATAAGATATAGAACCATCCCCAGCTGCCAACACGGATTTTAAAAAAACTATAATTAACATAGACAATGTATTAATAGTCTGTCATCTAATAAATGAAGAAATCTCCCTATTGTAAGGAATCTGGAAGGGCATGTAAGTAAAACAAGCTAAACCCAGAAAATCAAATGTTGGATGTTTTCACTTCTTATGAGGGATCTCAACAAGTGACTCTCATAAACACAAAAAGCTAGTTAGCAAATGCGAGCTCATAAGGAAGCTGGAGAGTGGAAAAATACTGATCAAAGAATACATATAAATACAATTATATAGAAGTAAACATAGTCGGGTGGGTAAAAATGTCTGCCACCAAGCCTGAGGACTTGAGTTCAGTCTCTGAGACCCACATGGTGGTGGGAGAAAATTCATGCCGGCAAGTTGTTCTCTGACCACACATGAACAATGGCACACACATACGCACACAAATACATACACATATATGCACAAAATAAATAAAATGTAATAACATATTTTAATTACAAAAAAGAGCAAGTACTATTTTTATGGATTTACTACAAAAATAATAATAATATGATGTCATGTATTCGTTAATTGGCTTCATGTACACATTTGTATGTATGTATTTTAAATTACTGTGCTGTATAAAATTTAAAATGTCAGTATCTGTTTTTTATCAAAAATAAATAAATACAAACTACTTGGCTTGCTCTAAGGAACTACATATAATCTGGCCTATGCATTTCCAAGTTGCTGACATTGGACTGGAGACAAAATAAGAGTCAAGTCTAAATTCTCCATTGGCTCCTTATGATGTAGACATGTTACTGAGTCTTTCTGAGACAATTGCTCTATTCATTGTAGAATCATTGCGCTACAGATAACATATCTAGGTAGAAGATGAGCTTTTGGTCTTCAATAAACACTGTTTTACACAGATATTTTGACTATTTCTTATAGCTTCTTCTTTATTGGGGATGGGGCCTTATTTATCTTTCTGTCCATAATGCCTCTGCATAATATGCTCAAGGGTCTCAAGAATGCTTCATGAATAAAAATATGCATAGATGGCAGCTTTAGTTCCCTCTGCCTTTATTAACTGTGTGGGGGCTTCCCAATTATTTGCTCCAATCATTGGCTTTGCAATCTAAAGCCAATCATGAGCTAAGTGTTCTGTCTGCACACAGTGAGAGTTTACAGAAAGTGCTTCCAACTTGATCTTTCAGTCACTGACTCCTGAATGCCAATACCTGAAAAACCATACAACTCTAAGTCACACTAGATAAACCAAAGAATAATTTACATGGATACTTGATAGTATGACAAACATCTTATTCTCATAGCCTACCAACTTTAATACTATTTTCCTGGTTTCTAAAATTAAATTTAAAAAGCCAGTGTCTACATTCAGACAAAATGCATCAGTTTGCATCTCAACCTGCATACCTGACATTAAAAACCACCAACAAATGCTAGAACGCTTCAAAGCACAAGTAAGTTACAACTCTGGGCAATCATCAAAGTAGCGGAAATGGACTGTTTTGACTAAAGGAATCAAGCATTGTCTCTGTAAAGTTTTATGAGTACTCCAAAGAGCCAGCTTTCTTGTCATATTCTAAATAAACAAAGTCTTAAATTCCACAGACCAGAGTAGGATAAAAACAAATTTTTGAGTTTGAAAATAAGTACACATATCTACCTGATTAGATGTGACACATGGTTAATATCAATGAGAACCCCAGAAAGGCCTGACTGAAGATTAGCCATCCTGGTCATGTCCATTTAATTTGTTTAAGGTGAAATAATGTTTTATAAAATAAATACTGTCAAAATAATAAATAAAAACATCTAATATAGAAATCCTTCCATCTCTGTATTGGTATATGTGCAATTGAATCAACACTAAATAATCTTATCAATAACAGGTACAATGTATCTATGAATATAATTATAGAATTATTAAAATGAAATCATCAGAAACTATGTATTTTCATAGTGTGCATTAAAATTTACTCAAAATAATTAATAGCCTGCTGAAGTCACCAAGACTATATAAACCCACTTGTAGTACTGAGACCTTAGCAGGACATTCACCAAATGTCTCAACTCCTTTCAATTCAATGAAACAGAAATATTTGGTAATAAGTTGTCAGGTTAGGTTTATGAATCAAAAACTGCACAAAATCCTTTCTACCATATTTTGCAAAATGAACTCTTCCTTCCTGATAATGTCCAGAACAGTCCCTGTTCTGATCAATTGAAAAAAAAACTATTCTAACAGCAAATAAAGTTTGATTAATTTCTATTTAATTGAGAAATAATGCATTTGAGGGTAGAGTCTGTAACAGAGCTGAGAGCTCACAAAGAATGCAAGAAGCGATGAAGTGTGAGATGAAGCGACCACAGCAGGCTCTAAGACAGTGATGCCTGGTGATGTGCAGCTGAGAATCCCAAGGAATGATGAAGTGCATTGGGCAGTGATCCTGGCATGGTGGACATCCATCCACCATGAAAAAGACTCCATCTGATGGTTTATTCCAATGAGCGGGGAAACAAAGGCTCACTGGACTGGGTTATGATTTATAGATGCCCCATCTGTGAGCTGTCTCCTGTATGTGTGTGCGTATGTGTATATCTACAGTGACGTGTGGTCAGCAAGCTTTCCTCAAAGACACAACCACCATGCAACTCCCATGTGCGGTTTGTTTTGAAATCCAATGATATCAGGTATTAACAGACCCCAGACAGTGACTGTTATTCAGTCCATGTTGATTGATTTTCAAGACAAGATAGTATGCTCCATGAGGACCTAAGAAATACTTTAATACAGAATCCAGCACATAATTTATGACCTGAAAATAATAATTGAATAAGTAGAGGAAGGAAGTAAAGGAGGAAGGAAGGAAGGAAGGAAGGAAGGAAGGAAGGAAGGAAGGAAGGAAGGAAGGAAGGAAGGAAGGAAAATCAATATAACTCAGGGACAAAGATGATATCATGCTCCAGTATTTCCACACTACAGTGGAAGACCAGAATTTACCAATGTGTAAAATACATGATAAATATTTGTACAATTTCTCTGCTAGTTATGACGCTATTGGACTATAACCTGCTTAAGCCAGAGAGTGCATCTTCAACATTGTAGTACCATTATCCCCAACCCAGTATCCACGTGTACAATGGAATAATAAAGCTACTGATCTATCAAAATTCATATTTATAATAATGTTAAATGACAGCCGGGAAGTGGTGGCACATACCTTTAATCCCAGTATTTGGGAAGCAGAGGCAGGCAGATCTCTGAGTTTGAGGCCAGTCTGATATACATAGTGACAGCCAGTGCTACACAGAGAAACCCTGTCTCAAAACAACAACAAAAAGTTAACTGGCAGGACTCACCTAACTCATACCCCTTTATCCACATGAGACTGCCCTTAACGAGGTTTTGCTTTTCTGAACAATTCTCAAGAACGAATTTGGTCTTTCTACATTAGTGTAAATTGAGAAATTCAGTCACATTCTAAAGCTATGTGAAGATGGCCATTTCATTTTAAGCAGGTAAATATGGTCTGTAGCAGTATGTGTTCTCGGCTATCTTGACACATTTTTGCTCCAAGTAAAAATTAAGCATTCATTAAGATTTAGGATTAATTTACTGATCATTATTTAGGCATACATTCCTTAGCCTATAATAATTCCATTTGAAATTGTATCATGACTTTATTAAAGACCTTTGGGTTATGTGTGTGTGTGTGTGTGTGTGTGTGTGTGTGTGTGTGTGTGTGTGTGTGTGTGTGTGTCTGGCTCAGGGTTGCCTGTTCACCAGTGTTCACTATCCTCAGATTTTTTTGTTGTTGTTTTTTATTTTGTTGTTATTTTTGTTTTGGTTTGGTGTCTTGGCGCTGCCAGCACCCCCTCTGCTGCTATGAGAAGACCATTGATCATTCTCTCCCCTTTTATCCAATTTCTATATCTTTTCTCAAAAAGAATTTTTTTTAACTCTAAAAAGCCTGAACCAAGGCTTTTATATCTGCATTCACAATGCAAGCTGGCTAAATGCTTATACTTTTCAAAAGCAGAACCCTGTAGAAAGAATGTTGGGAAAATATGCACATACAGCCTGCTAATGAGAGGCAGGTAGGGAGAGTGAGTTACCAAGGATACCTTCTAACTGTTCTGTAAGAGGACTCTAAAAAGGAATAAATAAATAAATAAATAAATAAATAAATAAATAAATAAATAAATAAATAGGAATATCTTGTTCCAGCACCATGAAACACAGACAACTTGAAAGACAAGTGAACAGACAGGCTGGAGTTAATGAGGCAGAAGGAAGTCTGCAGTGTACTGGCTGCAAAGGGGAATGCGTCAAAGTGTTTGTTTTTGGCAGACCCCTCTGAACTTTTTGGTAGACCCCTCTGAACTGTACACCTGAGATGGGGACTGCGAACTGTCAGAAGATACCTAGCTGACAGGCTGAGTGTGGAAAGGTGGAAATGCACAAGGTCCTCTCCAAGCTGTCTTCTTCTTCTGTCGTTATGCTTTCATGGGAACAGGTATCAGTGTGGTCTCGGTGGAGATGCCAAGCCACTTTTTGGAATGGTCCCCAATTACCAATCATGCAGACTTCTGGTGGCTAGAACAACCTTCCTTTTTTTTTTTTTTTTTTTTTTTGGATACTTTATTTACATTTCCAATGTTTCCCCCTTTCTAGGTCTCCTCTTTGGAGACCACCTATCCCTTCCCCCTACCCCATCTCTGTGAGGGAATTCCACCTCCCACCCACCTGCCTGCCCACTCCCATATTCCCACCTTGACATTCCCCTTTACTGGGGCCTCTCCTCCCCCTGATGGCCAACAAGGCCCTCCTCTGCCACATATGTGGTCCGAACCATGGGTCCCTCCATGTGTATTCTTTGTTTGGTGGTTCAGCCTCCAGGAGGACGGGGGAAGGGGAGGTCAGGCCCATTGACGCTGTTGCTCCTTCCATGGAGGATAAATGAGGGGAGAAGGAAAAGCCTCTTGTAGTCAAAGGAGATGTGGCAAGTGGGAATTTAACAGCTTCTGCAGGTAAGCATCATTATTTATGTAAGACTGGTTTTGTGTATAGGACTATAAGATTTCCAATGACTTTGTAAGCAAGTATTTGATAGAGAGATGACCTTGGGAAAATACCCATATATCAGGAAGAAAGTGAAACAGAGAGGAAGAAGTCAGTAGGCTATATTTGGGGGTAAGTTTTAACTGTGGACAACTGGAGATCCAATCTTACAAAAGAAATCAAGGATATGGAGCCTATGTCTCCAAGATAACCAGTCAAGGGATAGTCACTCTCCAATTCCATTTGTCATTGACAGCGGACACATTGGAGGGGATTTAGTGCCACAGTCCTTCCAGCATGCATTAGTTCAGGCCAAAAGCACTCCAGAGGCCAGAATAAACCCAAAGCAGAATCTCCCAGGCCTACTGCAGGAAACGGTGACACGAACATGCGTGAGAACCAAATGCCAAGCAAATGCAAGCAGCACGGACATGGTGTTTATTACCCCAAATTCCCATGAGATTCTATTCCAAATGCTGACATATTTATGATCTGACCAAAACATGAGAGAAATGAAGAGAAACCACACTTGTACGTAAAAGGATGTTGTGTGTAAAAGAAAACCAAAATAACATTTTAAATGAAAGGTTCCTTACTCTGTATTTCCTGAGGTTTTTTAGGAATTAATATTAGCTTAGAACAAGGTTGGCAACCTGGGACCTCTGAGACAAATCCATGCTGCCAATTCTTGTCATCTTGTCCCCAGCTATGAATGATATTTGTATTTTTTAAATGGCTGGAAAAAATCAAGAGGACTATATCACAGTACATGAAGTTTATATGATATTCAGGTTTCATCGTCCGTAAAGATTTACTGAAACACAGCCACACCCATTCATTTATATACTGTCAGTGACTGCACTGTAAATGGTAGAGCTGAGTAGCTATGACAGGGACCATCTGGACTTTGGGATCTAAAAGTTTATTATCTAACCCTTCACAGAAAGTTTGCCAACCCATAATTTAGAAGCAGCTTCACTCTCAGAGACTCTTCATGACATGAGTGTTCCCCAGGGAACAGGAGTCAGGGATAGCCTCATCCTTCCCTTAAGGAAAATACAGCCTTCCTGATCAGACTCCACAATACAGTCTCTGGGTACCTTGGATAACAAGGACGTCCTATCAGTCTTCCCTCCCTTAGGTCCCTACAGCTGAATATATACCGGCAGTCCTTCAGAGCAGCAAAACATGTATGCAAGAAGACGATTCATATAAGCAGTGATGAAATTAAATAGGTTTTTAGATTTACAGTCCCTGATTTCTCCATTTCAAAACATAACACTTTGCAAACACCTGTTACCCTTTTCAATTTTCCCAGACACAAATCCATTGTGGAAACTCAAATCTGAGCTCTTGAAAAGATTTTCTTTGTGAGAAAGGAGGTCAAAAGCAGGACAGTGGGAAATAACATCAAAAGGAGACAGGGACAGAGACAGACGGGGGGGGGGGGGAAAGAGGGAGAGAGAGGAGGGGGGAGGGAGGGGGAGAGAGAAAGGAAGGAGGAGGAGGAAGAAGAGAAGGAGGAGGAGAAGGAGAAGGAAAAGAGGAGGAGGAGGAAAAGAAGAAGAAGAAGAAGAAGAAGAAGAAGAAGAAGAAGAAGAAGAAGAAGAAGAAGAAGAAGAAGAAGAAGAAGAAGAAGAAGAAGAAGAAGAAGAAGAAAGTAACAGCAGGTAAGAAAGAGCTTAATTTATACTATTTAATTATCAGGTATGGGGCAATTGAACATCTAAAAGAATAAATGTTTTTATAAACAAGTGACTGCAGTGTTCAGGTATTAAAACTGGCAAACATAATCAGATCTCAAGGGAAGCCAAATCTAATCCAGATCCTTACCACGTGGTTATCTGTCTGGGCACAAAAGGGACTGGATATGTAAACCAAGTCTTTTCCCCTGAGTGCTGCCATGATCTATGGGTGTACTTACACATGAGCATTGCAGCCCTCCGAATGTCAGAATTTGTTCCGAAGTCTTGTTTACGGGAGAGCATCAGTACTCTCTGGAGAAACACGACAGCGTGAAAGGGGCTTTAAATAGCACAGGAAAAAAGTGTTCTTGGGAGGAACCCAGTCTGTGATAGACTTTGAAGTACGAATGAGAAGTGGAAGTGGATGTTAAACGCAGGCCTTGTCCTAAAAACTTCGTGAAAAATGAAACGTACGAGAAAAGTTGGATCCTTGCCATGACACCCATTACAGTGTAGACGAAGGACCTGACCTTTCATGTTAAACTTACTGTGTTTTTGACACATTTAGTCAATTAAAGCGGGTGAAGTGTAATTTGTTTTTCTTAAGTTTAATACAGCATGTCAATAGAAGTTAACCAAAATTTATAGTTGGAACACTAAAGCTGCCACATACACTTAAACAAATGGACACAATTTATCATAGTTGAAATAAAGAGAACATCGTGGGCATTGGACTTTACACTTCACGTAAGCGTGTTGCCAAATATAGGAAGGCAAGCTCCTTCTCACACTTCCAATAGGAAAGACATGTGGGTTCACATTAAATATTGGTGTGAAAAACCTGGCAGGTATCCAGTCCTAAGGAGTGTTAGCGTTGGCACTTGCACTGTGTACTTTTACTATAAATTGTTGTAGCGTTTATTTGACATGGAATACCCAAAGGATTGATGAGCAGGAATGGAAGATTTTTTCATCGTGCCATATTACCTTTTTCATACATCTATACTAAGCTTTTACGTCTTCAGAGTCTAAACAAATAGCCACCTGTATTCAATCGGCACAAGATATTTTTCATGAAACTATAGTTTGCCTTTTTATAAACCTATAAAAGTACACATTTTCCATTTTATTAGTCAGGGAAGCAGAAGCATATTTAATAATAAAACTTATAAAATGCAGTTTCTTTACAGACAGTTTAACATTTTTTTTTGGCTTGTCTAAAGTGTCACAAGGACAACCAAACTTACATCACAGTTCCTGTCTCTTTCGCATAAGAACAACTTGCTAGGATTTTGTACATCTTTACATTGAAAAAATTCAGCTCACCCTCCACAATTTATCGACTAGTTTATAAATCCCTGAAGAATCAGGAAGAACATGAAACTATCAGGGGAGAAATTACATACTGTAATCAAATACAAACATTTGAGTTTGATATCTATAACTTGTATGTCAGTTATATACACCTATGGTAATCAGCTGATTTACAATAAGTTCAAAGGCTCCAACAATGATGGCGACATCAACACATAGTCTCTTTGCAAAACTAGAAGGAGATATTAGAAACAGTTTTTGTGGGGTTTGTCGTGAACCTAGCCTTTAAGGACTAACCCATCTCTCTAGTCCCAGAATCAATTTTAAAAACTTGGAACCAGCCTAAGTAAAGAAAGCAGTAGTGTTTTGTAACCAACATAATGACCAAAAAGCAAAGAGTTGTAAGATTTCAGAATCTGTTTAAAAAAAAAAAAAACCTACCTGTTGTAATTATATATAATTGCACTTCACTATCATCCTAATCTAAGACTTTCATGCTTAGAAACACTAGCTTCAAAGTCGTGACTATTACTGTACTCAGTGATGTCAATGCTTAACCCTGTCAGAGATAGATGATCTATTTATCTACTATGCCTTTAGACTACTACTAACATACATTTAAGAAAATTATTAAAACATTTTTCTCTTTGTTTTTAAGTCGGTTTAACTATTTAACTATTTCAAATGTACCGAACAGAACCAAGCCCAACATAGACACTTACTGAGATGAAAGAGTTTGCAGATGACCCTTTTCTTTTCAAACAATTACTACATTTTATGTATCTATTGTATGTGTACACATGTTAAAACACACACACACACATAGCACTTGTGTAGAAGTCAGGACAACTTGTAAGAATCATTTCTCTCCTTCCACAAGTTAAGGCAAAGGGATCATACTTAGAATCTATATCTGGTAGAAGAAAATGTGGGAAATAGTCCTGAACTTATTGGCACAGCAAAGAACTTTCTAGGCAGGACACCAAGAGCATGGACTCTAAGACCAAGTTAATACATGGGAAGCTGAAGAACTCCTGTGTGACCAAGGATACCATATTTCAGGCAAAGCCTACAGAATGGGACAGGTTTTTACCCATTGAACATCTGGCACAGAGTTACTATCTAGAATATAAAAGAAGATTTTTAAAAATAGACATTAAGAAAACAACCGAATTTAAAACTGGAGTATGGGACTAAAACAGAGAGTTCTCAAAATATGAAAGACAAATGTCTGATATACACTAAAGACTTCCTAGAATTTAATGAAAATGAAAGTACAACATACCAAAACTTATGGGACACAAAAAAAAAAGCAGTGTTAAGAGGAAAACTAATAGCTCTGAGTGCCTCTGAAAAGAAACTGGACAGAACATACACTAGCAGCTTAACAGCACACCTGAAAGCTCTAGAACAAAAAGAAGCTAATACACCCAAGAGGAGTAGAAGGCAAGAAATAATCAAACTCAGGGCTGAAATCAATCAAATAGAAACAAAAAGAACTATACAAAGAATCAACAAAACCAGGAGCTGGTTCTTTGAGAAAATCAACAGGATAGATAAACCCTTAGCCAGACTAACCAGCGGGCACAGAGACAGGATCCAAATTAACAAAATCAGAAATGAAAAGGGAGACATAACAACAGAATCTGAGGAAATTCAAAGAATCATCAGATCCTACTACAAAAGCCTATACTCAACAAAATTGGAAAATCTGGATTAAATGGACAATTTTCTAGACAGATACCAAATACTAAAGTTAAGTCAGGATCAGATAAACCATCTTAACAGTCCCATGACCCCTAAAGAAATAGAAGCAGTCATTAAAAGTCTCCCAACCAGTCAGGCAGTGGTGGCGCACGCCTTTAATCCCAACACTTGGGAGGCAGAGGCAGGTGGATT
>CM052719.1:43114852-43256548 GCA_028551405.1 Uromys caudimaculatus
AGGTGCTTCTCAGCCCTGCGAATTTCCTCAGTTGAGAATTCTCTGTTTAGCTCTGTTTCACATTTTTTGATGGGGTTATTTGGTGTTTTGGAGTCTAACTTCTTGAGTTCTTTGTATATATTGGATATTAGTCCTCTATCGGACATAGGATTGGTAAAGGTCTTTTCCCAATCTGTTGGTTGCCGTTTTGTCCTATTGACAGTGTCCTTTGCCTTACAGAAGCTTTACGATTTCATGAGGTCCCATTTGTCGATTCTTAATCTTAGAGCATAAGCCACTGGTGTTCTGTTCAGGAACTTTTCCCCTGTACCCAGGTGTTTGAGAGTTTTCCCCACTTTCTATTAGATTCAGTATATCTGGTTTTATATGGAGGTCCTTGATCCACTTGGACTTGAGCTTTGTACAGGGAGATAGGAATGGATCAATTTGCATTCTTCTACATGTAGACCGCCAGTTGAACCAGCACCATTTGTTGAAAATGCTGTCTTTTTTCCACTGAGTGGTTTTAGCTCCTTTGTTGAAAATCAAGTGACCATATGTGTGTGGGTTCATTTCTGGGTCCTCGATTCTACTCCATTGATCTGCCTGCCTGTCACTGTACCAATACCATGCAGTGTTTATCACTACTGATGAGCATCTATTTTTAAGGCTCCGTTTCCACATCCTCCTGCCCTCGGAACCACCACTCCACTCCTCTTTTCAGTGCATTTATAAATCACACAGCATTTGTCTTTCTGTGACTGGCTTATTTCACTTAGCGTTGTGTCCTCAGGATTCATTCATTCTTTACAACTTCACCAACACTTACTTGTCTTTTGCTGTTGTGCATAAGATTCATACTGACAAGAGGAAAGTGCTATCTCATTGTAGATTGAATTTGCATTTCCCTCATGATCAGTGATATTGACCATTTTTTATATCTATTTAGTATTTTATGTCCTTTTAGAAAAATATCTATTCACATCCTTAGACCAGTTTTTGGTTAAATTACTAGGTTTATATATCTCTGAGTTCTTTAAGTCTCTTGCACACATTCTGTGGTAACCGAATCAGAATATGGCTAGTGCAAGAAACACATTAGTTGTCCCTTTACTCTCTTACCTGGGTTGTAAAAAAGCTGTTTTAGTTTGGTGTAATCCTGCTTGCTTACTTTTTGTTTTGTTTTTGTGCTTCTGTTCCCTAAATTATTGCCAAGGCCCAGGTCATGAGCATTTCCCTTTAGCTATCCAAAGGGTCCGATTTTATTTCCTTGTATATGAGCGTCTACTTTTCCCAAAATCATTTCCCAACATATTTTTCTTTACTGTATATTCTCTCTACCTTGTTACTCAGTTGACTACACATATACATGGGGAATTATCTCTGATTCTTCATCCTATTCTACTGTTCTACATATCAATCTTTGTGCCAATGACATGCTTTTTTTGATTACTTAAATTTGTTATATAGTTTGAAGAAGTACAATGCCTCCATCTTTGCTCTTTTTTTATTGGGTGATGGGCTATGTGTGGCTTCTATCATATATTTTATATATCGTCATATTTACTTTAACGCTGTTGTTATTGAATTATGACAAAAAACGAATAACTAAAAGATGTCTATGAACGATTGAGAAATAAGTGTGTTGTGAAGCAAGATTCTGATTAATATAAATTTGTACACCTCAGATTTTAAAAACATAAAAGATTTTCAGAGATAGACTCCACAGACTGTTGAAATTCCTTGAGGATGTAACATCATCAAGAAACAAAACCTGCCTTGTGATACAGTTAAACCTGGCCTGGTATTCTGGTTCTAAGCTTATAACCTTAGCGATACAACAATGTCCCCTTTGTTTTGAGCATCTGTTTACTTGTCTGGCAAATAGAATAACCATATTTACTTAGCAGGAAATCACAAAACTGAAGATGATACAAGATACTAGATGCCTGATAAAAAGCTGCTATAATGGGTGAGTAATTTAAAATGAAGAGTGCAAGTGTAAGATTCAAAGAGTTTGAGCAGATTTAAGAAATGAAAAGGTTTTCTTCCTCCTATTCTTCTGTTAGTCTCCAAGCTTCATCCACTGTTTGGCTGTGGGTGTCTGCATCTGTCTGAGTCAGCTGCTAGGTGGGGCCTCTCAGAGAACAGCCATGCTAGATTTCTGTCTCTAAGCAGAACAGATTATCATTAATAGAACCATACAACTGGTACTTTCACATGGGATGGGTCTCAAGTTGGATCAGATTTCAGATTCAGACCATAACACCATTACATGTATACTATAGTAACTGTGAACCACCCAAAAAGTAAGAGGGCAATACATTGACCTAATATTTATAAACAATCCATGCAACAATATATAACTAGAATATACATTATTTCTAGAGTACATGGAACATTTTCCAAAATATAGCATATTATGAGACACCAAAAAATGTCTTCAGAAACTAACATACAAAGGTTATTCTCTGAGTACAATGAAATTAGACTAGAAATCATTAGCAGAAGGACACATGGAAAAACTCTCAAGTGTATTGAAACTGCAATATACTTTTAAATAATCCATGGATTAGAAAAATGAAAAAAGAAATTTACAGTTAGGTTGGATTGAGTAAAACAGAAAATATACGTTAATGTCCATGAAATACACTTAAGCAGTATGTGGACGTAAATCCATAACATTAAAAGAAATGCCTGTATTAGAATTGAGAAATCCTTAACTACCTCAACTTCCACCTTTAAAAAAATCAGAAAGAAAAGAGCCAATTAAAACCAGAGTAAAGTAGAACAATAGTTGTAGGCTTAGATTTTTTCAAAACCTATTTTAATAAAGGTTCTCAAATGCTTCAACCCCCCCTTCTAGCCCACTGTCCAAAAGGTAGGAGGAAAAGATGGTAAATAGGACAAGAGGGTTTGGACCTGCTTAGAATTAGTTCTTTGGGGCAATTCCATTCTCCATTTGTCAGGATAGCAGTTCAGTAGTCTTAGGATACCAACAGTTCAGTTCAAAAGTGTCACCAAACATGAATCAACAACAGTGGCACAATCCAGCAGAAACCACCAGGCCTCTGCCAAATCTGCATGAGTCAGCAGGAGTGACCAGAACCAGCCCAAATGCCAGGAGTTCTCTGCTGTGCCTCTCTCAATGAAAGAACCATCACTGTCAGTTGAGTCCCATTTATACTCTCGCCAAACATCACATGTCCAACCCAAGTCTTACCTGAGCAAAATATCACATGGGTCTGCCTCAGCAAAACACTAAATAATCTGCATCACATGACCCAACAAGAAATTTCCACTTCAAACAATACTTGAATGTGATCAAGTATTTTCTGCATAATGTGGAAATGGCATCATGAAGCTTCCTACCTTGTATAACTAATATATGCTCTGAAGAGTTTTGTTTTCTTTTTTTTAAAGAAGAAAGAAAGCCATAGTAGAGGGATGGTAAGTTTGCTGAGCAAGTAAAATCACTTGCCACACTAACCTGATGACCTGTGTTCCCCTCAAGAACGCACAAAAATCCAGACCTCATGGCTTACATCTGTAATCCCAGTACTCAGAGACAGGAAATTTGCCACCTTGCCTGGAGTACATCACAGATCAACAGAAACAACAAAAGAGACTCTGCCTCAACAAAGTGGAAGGTGGGAACCAATGCAGAGCAACATAAGCAATGGCTCCTGCATATGCAACAGGTCATGTTATAGCATGGAAGCATGAGATTGGGGGAGCTGATACTTTAATCATAAACTGGAGTCATGTCCTTTTTTTTACCTGGGGTGTGGCCGGGGGGCATATGTCTTCCAAACTAGGTAGTTATACAAACATCTTTGAAAAGAGAGTTTGGAACAATGGAAGTACATGTTCTGCTTACATGAAATGGATACTATGAGACAACTAGAAAGAACTGCCTCTCCAACATAACCTCACCCCTTTACAACCATTTAAATACCAATCCTCCCCCTACCAATCAAATTGTTAAGAACCACCATTTTCTGTCTTCTAGTGCCTCCAGTTTAGAGGACTCCCTCCTCTCCTTGCTCTTTCATTAGCCTCTGCCAAGATATTATTTACATCGAAGATATGCTTTCTTGTTTCCCATGGTTTATCTGAGGCAGTTTTTTCAAGGAGGAGCTAAGTTCTTTGACAAAGAAACCACCTGTAAGATAGATTTTGTTCCCACTTTAGTACTCAATACTATTGCATGATACAGAGAAGTTTTATACAAAGAAATGAAAAAGTCAAAAATTAGAAAGTATACCTTTAATTAGAAAATTAAAAATAATTTGCCACAATTTCCAAGCTGTCATGCTGTAGTGACCAATAAAACAGGCTCCCTATGCCAAGAATCTAACTATGCCCTCATAGCTAAAGCATGCCAGGATTCCACAACCAAATAGAGGCTTAACTAGCTGAAGCTCAATCATGGTATATTAGTGACATGTGTTGATTTACCTCTGATTAACTATAGGGAATGGAAGAGACTCTCATGAGACAACTGACTTTTTTATCAAGAAGCTTCTTAATAAACTGCGTCTTGAAATATGAAGATAGGTGTTGAGGAAGAAGGCAAATGCTAGTCATGAATCAAGCAAGCAACAAGTCCATACTACTGAAGAGCACCTAGGTACATGTTCGCTGTGAGGCATTTCAGCCTGACTCCTTGTGCAGAAGCAAAGACTAAGACCAGCATAAAGTGGAAATTTCTGGTTTCTTGGGAGACTCGGTTGTGTCATGTGATGTTTCTCTGGAAACTGTCTGATGAGAGGATGTTTTGCTGAAGCAGACACTTCAACGCATGATATTTGGAAAGAGTATAAGTAGAACTCAACAGACACTGATGACACTCTTGCAGTGGTCTTCACTGATCTTCACTTGCTGTGACTGCGTAGAGACAAACTCACCAAAGAACTTCTTGTGGTATTCCTGCTGCTTCTTGCTACTTTCTCAGACTTGTGACAATTCAGCAGAGCCTCATGGGTTTTTTCTGGATCAAGCCACAGCTACTGATTCGTGTTTGGTGTTTGCCAATGGGACTGGACTGCTGTCACTAATTTGTGTTTGATACAATGGACTAAACTGCTGCTATATTGACAATGAAGATTGAAATGGCCCCAAAGAACTATTTCTAAACAGGTCCACATCCCCCTTGTCCTATTAACTATCTTTCTTCTCTACCTTTGGTTGGTGGGTGAAGTAGGTTTTGAAAAACCTAAGCCTACACCACATGTGCATTTAAATATTTGGAAGCCTGAGTGAATATTTCTTTTCTTTCACTTTTTATAGAAAATAGATTCTTCTCTCATTCAATACCAACCAAACCAGTTTCCCTCCCTCCACTGTTCCCAGCTCCCTTACTACTATCTTCCCTCTTCCCCTTGTTAGGGAAAAAAGAAAAATTAGTTTTAACATGGTGATAAAAAGCTGCTCTGTATGACTGTGTTTCATAGATCATGAGAAACATCCCAGCCTAGAAGAAAACATAGATCTAGGAACAAAGTTAGAGTGTGCACCGTGCCATGCCTTTCTTATGAGTCAGTTAAATCATGAGGGCTTGCTGGGTTATCTCACCAGTAAATACGGGAAGGAAACCCTACTTTGGGGGACATAGGTAAGTTTATGGAGCCAGCAAGATGATTCGATGAGAAAAGACTTCCTCCAGCAAGCCTGATAGCTTGATTTCAACCCCCAGGACCCACATCCAGGAAGAAGAGAACAATCTCCCACAAATCGGCCTCTGACCTGGACTTGCCCTCTGTGGTCCACACATATCCACACATATGAACACATAAACAAGTGTATACACATGCATGCATGAAAAATAAGTAAAGTGTAATTTTAAAAGCTTCAGTGAGATAATGTATGTAGTATACTGCACACAGCAGGGACTGGCACCTGAGCAATCGTTTCTGTTATTAGTAAACAGAGACTCATAGGATGGGTTGGGAGATGATAGAACAATAAGGTTCTCTTGGAGGTATCTCAACTAAGAAATAACCGAAAGCTTTGGTGCAGGTTTTAACTAGGAGCCAGGACATGCATCAGGTCTTAGAAATATGAGGGGAAGTAACTTCTCTTCAGTGGGTCCCCAGTTAGCAATGATCTAAATCAAAGCTTTCAATTTTCAGGACTCTGGAAGAGGGAACATATTGTAACCTTACCAGTCTTTGCAAATTTTCTATGCAGCACACAGATAGCTTACAAAGTCTTTTCTGATGTGACATAAAGACTTTGCCTGCATCTTTTTCTTTGCTTGCTTTCTTAGCTACCCTTATTATCAAATATAAAAACTGAATATTATAATATAAAAGAGCTTCAGTTTCTTTGTCAGGCTGAAGTAAGGTAATTGGTACTTTTCCAAGATGGTCTAAAGGGGGCAAGTTACACTCATGTGATCTGAATCCACTGGCTAAATGCACAAGGATTAACATCTGCTAAAAGAGTTGTGCTTGGAATGCAGGTGTTTCAATATTTGCATTTAGTATGTGTTTTAGAAACAGCCTCTGAGAAAAACATTTATATAACAATCTGGTGGTTTTATTGTCTAAATCTGTCAGGACAGTCATTTTGTTACTCAAACTTTGTGACCCTCTTGCAAGCTGTAAACTATTTAACGAACTGAATATATTGAGAAAGATGACAGACTTTCAAACTTCGGGGAAAGAGTCTTATATGAGAAGAATCAGCTTTTCTCCCTGGAGGCTCTGCCTAATATGCGAACAGCAAAAACAATTACACTGGTGATTTCAGGAAGTCCAATAAATTCCGCAGCACAGTCCCACTTCTGAAATATTACATCACTCAGCAAAAGCTTAGGTTCATATATTAGCTGAAATGAACTAGCCATGAATTAATTACAATCAGTTGTATTTTGTGAATGGTGCTCTAGGAAAGCTCTGGTCTCAATGTGCTCAGCCCACACCTTTTAACTGTGTTAGCTGAAGTCTCGTTCTGCCCATATGTGGAGGGAGAGCTGGATCTGACTTATTTCAAGTCCTCGAGATCACCTCTCATTGTGGTGATTGACTTAATCACTCCATTATCCACACTGTTAAAATAAGTTGATCTCTGGTCCATTCATTTCTAAGAAAAGGTTGGGCACAGGGCGTAGAGAGGGTGGTAAATGTAGTGTGTCTCCAGGGATCTGTAGCTCAAAATTAGAAAGAAAATGAAGTATTCAATTGATTTCACATACTGCCAGATTATACCGCAGAAGAATTAAAACAGTAAAAGCTGAATTATCAGAGAACCACATGTGGCTATGATAGCCCACAATGTCTCACTTTGACTTAATTACTTTTTAAATGGTTAAAATGTATCAAGGGTGCATGAGTATCCAATCAGAGCCAATGGTTCTGATGGTAATGTCTGCCCTGTGGTTTGTTCTCATATCATCAAGCTACATTCTTCCTGTTAGAGGGGTTCTAAATCATGGCTACTTCGGGCCACTTTGGGAATTCGCCTAGAATTCAGAGACATTATTACTTTACAAAATCATCTCCCAGGAATGACTGGTGAGGAAAGAATACACGTGTGAGATTTAACTTAGACTTTTAATTAATTGGATTTTTTGAGTGTTTCATACGTGAGTAGTGTATTTACATTATTTCCATCTCTTTCTTTCCTTTCTTTGTTTTTAATTGATTATTTAATTTATTTACATTCTGACTGTTGTCCCCCTTCCAGTTCCCACTCCCCCTTGCCTCTGAGAGGGTGCTCCCCCCAGTATCCCCCTTTCTAATAACCCATTGGCACCCCCATTTCCTCTCAATTTCATGACTTCTACAGTAGTCATAAATTTAGAATTTTGTTTGATAGCTCCTGACATGGTCTCATTTCACCAAAGATATAACGACCCTCCCCTGTTTTATTCAGTTCTCAATTGTTTACATTTCAGTTTTACCAGCTGATGTGTTGCACAAGAATATTAAAAGTCACTTTTCCATGTTGGCTGGAATCAGGAGACCAGCACTGGCGGATCAAATACCACCACCTTTGACAAGTGCTAAATTCTTCCTGAGCTTCTCTATAAAGAGAAGATAAGCCTCACCTGGCCTTTCTCATAAGATTGTTATGAAATGCATGTGGAATAAACGTCCAAAGCTGTTGGTGACCCAGAAAATGCCATCAAAATGTGATGCTTTATTCTGCACATACGTAGCAGTGGTTCTCAGCCTTCCTGCTGGTGTAACCCTTTACGACAGCTCTGCATGTTACAATGATCCCCAATCATGAAATTATTTTTGTTGCTACTTTATAACTGCAGTTTTTCTACTGTTGCAAATTATAATAAGTATCTGTATTTTCCAATGGTCTTAGGTGACCCTGTGAGAGGGTTTTGGAGCCCCAAGGAGTTGAGACCCACAAATTGAGAGCCACTAACCTAAACTATCCTCATCTGTAAGATTCTTCAGGAATCCACCTGAAGAGCAGCCTTGGTCTGTTTCTGCTGAATATTGACCTCTACGTTTTATCTTTTTCATTCCTTTTTTATTCGTGCTCTTTAAAAATAATAATGATATTTCTCTTTTACTCTCCAATACTCTCAGCCAGAAGAAATTGTCCCATTTCAATTCTAACATGTCATTGTGTTCTTGTTGTATTTTTCTTAATGTCCATGTCCTAAATGTAAACAAGAGCTTCACGGTAAACAAGTGATAGCTTGGACAGGAAGGTTAACTCATTTGGGGGTCGTCAAATCATGGTCTCCTTCTCTCTGGAAGTTACATAAATGCTTAGTGGCAGAATTCATGAATGAAATTGGTTTCTAGAGGATGTGTAATCGGCAGTAACTTTGGCTACATAGCTGAACTAGAAGCTATCCGAGAACTATTAAAGGCATCATTTACTATACATCCTCCTAAACAGCCAGGTCCGGAGGCTGCCACCTGTGAACTTTGAGGCTCATCACTTTCAGTGGCAACAAAGGCCAATCCTAGTCTGTTTGGTTCCTTAGTTGGTTGGTTGGTTGGTTAGTTTTATGACTGTTATTATCATTATCATCATCATTAAAATGGATAATATAATATGCTCATTAATAAGTATTATGAAACAGCGCTAAGGTTTTCAAATTGAATCTGAATTCCTTTGGGTTGCCAACCAGTCAGGAACATCAACCTCATTATTGTTTCTTTTTGTTTATTTAGATCACCCTGTCCGTTTGCTAATTTATACAAGACTATTTCTACCTCTAACTACCTAAACACAAAGAAGTATTTAACTTTGATATTAGTATTTATGAGTGAAAGGAAGCTTCTTTTAAAGACCTAGAGAGTCTGCTGACAGGCATTTGAACAAAGAACGAGGGTTTGAAGGACCCCTGTTTTATCATCTTGATTTAATCCTCTAAATGGCCTTCATAATGCCAAGTATCTCACTGCAGAACATCTAAGAACTGTTACATGTCACCTCAATAAACCTAGCCACTAAGGTTTCATTTTTAGTTGATGGTAGTGCATGTTTTATTAATTATTTTATTTATCAAATGATTGTGCTTTACTTTTTTCCATTAATTTATTTATTTATTCACCTTACATCCCGATTGCAGCCCTCCTTCTGCTCAGCTCCCCATCAATATTCCTGGTCTTTAACAGAAAAAATGACTTTAATTTCCACTGGATTATTCTGGATTCTTCCCTACAGTATCTGAGTACTGGTACTGTCCTTTGTTCCATGTCCTTGTAAAAGTAGAAATAGAAAATCCAGCCGGGCAGTGGTGGCGCACGCCTTTAATCCCAGCACTTGGGAGACAGCGGCAAGTGGATTTCTGAGTTCAAGGTCAGCCTGGTCTACAGAGTGAGTTCCAGGACAGCCAGGGCTACACAGAGAAACCCTGTCTCGAAAAACCAAAAAAAGAAATAGAAAATCAAGAGAAGATCAGGCAACACGAGTATGATTTCTGTTAATCTCAAGATTCTGTGCCTAGTAACTTCCTGCTCATTGGACAAACAATCCAGGAGCAAAGATAAGAAAAAAAGTCAAAATGAAACAATGGATTCTTCTCTACATGTCACTAAGCTTTGCATGACCATGGTGGGAAGAGAGCCATCCAGGTTGAGTCTGAATTCCTTAATGAGTGGTCTACAGAAAAGCCAACAAACAATGCCCATGTAACTCACCTTCAACACCTAGGCTAATGGCACTGTGCCTTTAATGCGTCCCTGTCAAACTGCACATTTTACCTTCAAGACTCTCGACAATCCTTCTCTAAAATTTGTTGACACAAAAGACCACTTAATTAAACTTAAGTAACTCAGAACAGGAAATGGTACCTGGACAATTGGATAGTTGGAGGACTCGTCACTTATATTTTTTTTTTTAATTAAGAAGTACATTTTAAAGTCAGGCATGGTGGTACATGCCTTCAATCCCAGCACTCAGGAGACAGAGGCAGGTGTATCTCTGGATTCCAGGATAGCCTGTTCTCCATCAAGAGTTGCAGAATAGCCAGGGCTATACAGAGAAACCCTGTCATCTTTTATGTGTTTAACTAATTTGGGCTGGCTCTCCAAACTTACTTTAATTATACTGTAATTTCAAGGATCTACAATTTTTTCCTGTACAGGCTCAACAGAAATATCTTAAGTTTTGAAGGAACATGCTCTATATTGAAATAATTCAATTCTACTATCATACTCTGAACGCACGCACAGACAACACCCATAGAGAGCATGGAGGCAAATTGCCATGACCGTGTCCCAATAAAACTTTATTGGTAGCTGGGCATGTTGATGCACCCCTGAAATTCCAGCATTTTGGAGATAGAAGAATCAGGAATTTAAGTTCAGCTTAAGCTACATTAGTTCCTGTCTCAAAAACAAGAAAACCAGTATATACAATACACTATATAGTGTTTAAAACACCTGGTTGGACAGGTTTGTTGACACTCCCCACTTTTCTTCCTATAGAGGAAAAAGAGAAAAAACCTTCCTATTCATCTTAAGAGGCAGGTGCTGATCAATTGACCAAAGATTCTGCCAAATGTTCTATCACACACCTCACTGAGCAGCCCTAAGCTAAGGGTGTGTGCTACCGCTCAGATGTTTCTTCTCTTTGGATGTACTTTTCTATTTGTTTCCTACAATCAGCATGTCCTAGAGAAGAACAGAAGAGAAAGCAGGGAGAGGTTTTAGTGAAATCTTGCTGTAACTCAATGGCCTTTCTTTAGTGGGCGATGTCAGAGAGGTTGGAAGAGAGACAATGGAGCATGAAACCATTTGCAGTGATACCCACAGGACTTTCCTATAGTGTATGGAAAGCTCTACGTTGATAACATTAATCCTGGGCATGAAAGAAAAAGAGTATCACAAGAAAAGCCACTAATGCAATCCCAGTTTTTGGAGTGGATACAGGTTGCAGGATCTATAATTAACTCTGCCCGGAGTCATCGCTACTCATTAGCTCAAGGCTAGTGAGCTTTTTATGGATTTTTCTATGCAAGAAAGAAAATGATTGCAATTGGAAGTTAGGGAATTGGGAAATGGAGATGGGAAATCTCCTACCCTGTGATCCTTGAGTACAAATTTTGCAAAAGCACAGTAGTCAAATGGAAGGAAGTGGAAAATGAAGTATCCTCCACAATGTTTAAAAGAGGTGCCAGTAATTATTTGCCAAATGAAACTTGATTGTGTTACACAGAAGTTCTATCTATGTCTAGATAATAAGTCTTTTTGACTCTTACAATTTTGATGGATTTTTCCTTTGCAGCTTCCAAAATCCACGTTTTAAAAACAAATATATTTACTTGAAGTGATTCTTGTATTATATTTTTACTTTATTGAAGTAGATAAAGCATCAAAGTACAGTGAGACTGTGGTACAAAGTCTGTGGAGATAAAGTTCAGTGGGTATGATGGTACACACCTACAAGCCCAACACTTGAAAGGAAGAGTCAGGGTTATTACATGGGATATTTGAAGCTACTCTGACCTCAGGAAAAAGCAAAAAACTTCAACTTGTGTAGGGCCCTTAGTAGTTGATTTATAAATACTACATATAAACTCTGTAATTAATAAGTGTAGTAATGAAGATGCATCTATTATTTCTAAGAATAAATTTCTATTCACCAGGATCTCTGTGGAAAGAAGAAACAGCTGAGTTTGGGTGATCCAGGCTATCTCTGTTTTCATAGATGAAGAAAATGTGATACAGAGAGATAGTTTAATAGACTGAAGCCAAGGTCAAATGATGCCATATTTTGTGAAGGACAGTACAACATGACTTTGTACAAGTAGATAACAAGGTCAGATTTCAGAACCTTACTGTTGGACCATACTAGTGTCTGTGATCTGAATTGTTTTGCAACCATGTCCCCATGCATCTGTAGACACCTTTCTTCTGACAAGAATTTGTTGCCATATGGACCCTCCAGGTGTCCCTCAACGTAAGGGTAGCCTCTCATCGAAATCTCCCTATAGTTTGTCAGTTTCCATTTTGCTGCCTCACTGGGATGGGATTAGCAGACCATTGGTGTGGCTGCTTCCTCCATTGGGTGGAACGTTGTAAAAGCAGGGCGTTGGTCGTTGAACTTTGAATGACAAATGCATGGCATAGAACCTGATGCAGTAAGAACTCAAAGAATGTCATTTGGATCTGCAAGATGGTTCCGCAGGATATGGCACTTGCCACCAAGCCTGATGCCCTGAGTTCAAGCTACAGGAGAGAAATAATTCCCATAAATTGTCCTCGGAACAACCTACCTAACCATGTGCGCACACGCGGGCACACACACACACACACACACACACACACACACACACATGCACGCACACAAAAGAAAGAAAGAAAGGAAGGAAGAAAGGAAGAAACAAAGAAACAAAGAAACAAAGAAACGAAACAAAGAAATAGAGAAGAAAGAAAGAAAGAAAGAAAGAAAGAAAGAAAGAAAGAAAGAAAGAAAGAAAGAAAGAAAGAAAGAAAGAAAGAAAGGTGTTGTTTAAGTGCTTTTGCCTGCATGTGAGCAAGATCATATCATGGATAAATGTTTGCCCTCCCATCTCATTTCTCTGTATCCCACACACCTGGGTATTGTGCGATCACTCCTTCCCACCCCATCCTCAGTAGCCTAAAGCATGCCAAGTCTTTTCCTTAATGCAGAAATTAAAATTATCTGTGTGTAGCTTGATGTTTTAAAATGTATATGCAAGATTGATTATCAAAACCAAGGTGCTAAATAGATACATTATATCACATATTTGTTTGATCATTTGTAAGAACAATTAAAGTCTTTTAGCAAATTTCTGTGCAGGGCTAGGAATTGAACCTAGCGCCTACATGTCCTCTCTATACTGAGCTATATCCTCACCTCTTTCAGAAATTTTCAAATATGAAAACACAGTGTTGACTTTGGACACTACACTATACAATAAATCTCTTGAATTTATTTCTTTTCTCTAACTGAAATTCTGTGCCGTTTGCCTAACGTCCCAACAATCTTGACTCCCAGACCCAGGCAAACCAGCCCTTTGCTCTCTACTGCTACTCCTTCAGCTCATTTAGACCCGACAAATTAATGGAATCACTCAGTCTTTGTGTTCCAGTCCCACTTTCTTCACTTAACAATGGTTTCCGTGTTCAAACATGCTGTTATGAAGGGCTGAGTTTCATTATTTTAAGGCTAAATAGTGTTTTGTTACATGTGCATATCACGTTCTCTTTCTCCATTCATTTCAAATTTGCACTGCAAGAGTCCTCCTAGCTTCTCAAGATTCATAGTTACCTATGCCTCATTCTTTCAAGACATAGTCTTTGTTTTCCAAGTACCAAATCTCCGGGTAAAATTGTTTATGCTATTGGCCAATGACATATATATTTTTTTCTTTTTGAACATAGTCCTTAAACTTCCCAACTTTAAAAATTAAAAAAGCAAGTGGTTACATTTCAGACACAGAGACTGATTGACAGACAGATAGAAGAACTGTAGTCAATTCTCTGCCTTGGTATGCAGTCATGATGCCTAAAAACCACACTCAGAAGACAGCTAGATAGCAATTTACATTGGAAAAAGAATAAATAAATACTTCAGTTAACAAAAGCATGGTTATTACAACACTCCTTCAGTAAATCTAAGTATATTTTTAATTTACATGTAGTGTCCCTTTTAAATATACTGTAACTTCATTGCATTATTTACTAAAATATTTTCCTTTTTTTTTTTTTTTTTTTTTTTTTTGGTTTTTCGAGACAGGGTTTCTCTGTGTAGCCCTGACTGTGCTGGAACTCACTCTGTTACTAAAATATTTTCTATTTACACTTCAAAGGTTTTATGTTGACATAAATGAATGTGTAAAACATAGCAAACATAATAAAGTCACAGAAGAATATATATCCATTATGGTCACATTAATTTAAAATTCAAAAACAAAATGAAATAGTATTTTAGTGATAGACATAGTCACTGATGTCTAAACTATACAGGAGAAAGAAAAGGAAGGAAGGAAGGAAGGAAGGAAGGAAGGAAGGAAGGAAGGAAGGAAGGAAGGAAGGAAGGAAGGAGGGAAGGAGGGGAGGAAGGGAGGAAGGAAGGAGGGAAGGAGGGGAGGAAGGGAGGTATAGGGAGAGAAAGAAAGGGAAGGAAGGAGAGGGAAAAGATTGATTAATTTCAGGTAATTAATTATCTTCTTGATGGACAGAGGGAGAGAAGAAGGTTTTCCCTACCATAAAGCAATATCTATTATTTTTCTGTAGACCACAAGAATAAATTATCTTACTTTAAACTATACATGTTTTCTCTCAAATATAGGATACCTTTTACAATAATGAAAGAAAATCTGTTTTTAACCTATATTCATAAAATAATGATTCTCAAAACCCATTGCCTAGAATTGACTGTTAGGAGCCTCCAGATATAGTCCCCCACACACGTGCACACACATAAGCTTTTGTGTATATAGGATTACATACCACAAATACTGTTTGCTGGCTTCCTTTTGAACAATATGCCAAATACATTGTTATAGGTTGAACTCTGGGACTTGTGATTGAAGAAAGCATTGTAAGTTCGCTAAGAATTCCAACAAAAATGAATGTTCTTACCAAATGTGATTAAAACTATTTCCCTGGGAACCCCAAAGATCACATGATGAGAATTTAATATGTTTCAAACAAATTTCCAGAGACTATCACATTAAACCAACTTTCCTCAGTAAGTAGACTTAGCCACACAACGTCTCTTTAACCCATGGCCAAAGCTCCACTTTTTCACCCTTACGCTGAATATTCTGTTACTATGGAACAAGTGTGCCAAAAACAATATTCAGTGTCTTCAACATAAAAACAACCAGCTATATTACATCAGAGCCTATTGAAAGTGGCTTTCTCACTCCTGACAGCCTGTGTATATACAGATATAGATCGACAGCTTTAAATTCTGCTTTCTTAAAGACAGAAAGAAGAATTTCCATCAATGATCCAAAAGCTATATTTCAGACACTGGTAATAGCCACCATCCTAACTGTCTGATTGGGTAAACCATTCTTCTAAACTGACAGTTTCTCCATCGAATAGTTCCCCTGAACAAATTGCTGGCCATCCAGAACCTCCACGAATGTTTCCTATAAACTTGGACTTTCCAGTGTAGCAAAGCCACAACTGGTAATCATGTGTTTCACACTCACAACTTTCTATAAATGTTTTAGTTTGAAATAATAAATGCTTTTAAAAATACCTCCACTTTGATAGGAAAACCCTCTTCACCTCACAGCTCATTCCCACTTTTTAGTAATTTTTCTCTCATCAAGTTGACTCAAATTGAAAACATATCACCAAGAACGAAGCCACATAACAACCTGACATCAGTTCCACAATTGGGGGCAGGAGGCCAATGAATAGGACCTGAGAACTTGTGGAGAAAAGGGTTTTTTTCTTATCAAAACATAATTGTGGGTTTGGGAATGTGCTCACAAAAAAAGAGAAAGAACTTTGGCTGAAACAGTTCCAACCATCATTTTGAGAAATTGTATGAGCCCCATGCCTACAATGCAAGTCCCTCATTTCCTCCTAAGTCAACGAAATTGAATTTCTGTAGCCATCACTGTTTAAAAGGATACTCCCTTTCTAAGTGAATGTGTAGTGTGCAGGAATAATCCCAATTCATTAAACAAGTTGCTTACAAAGCAGGAGGCTTGCCGAGCAGCGGGGTGTCCTGGCTTTATGAGATCTGAGGCAAACAACTGAGAATTAAACACTACACAGGAAACTGAGAAAACTATGGAAACTAGAAATGGGATCAATGTGAGTCTGGACCCAAGTGAGGACTGGAACGTTCTGTTTTTCTTGACCGTGTATTGCTGGCCTTGAGCTTCTGTTGTCTTCCCTCAGAGAATGAAGCTACCAAATGACAAAGTATCTTGGGAAATGTGCAATAATGACCCTATGTAATATGAAAAAGACACTCATAAGAGGACTCAAAGCAGGTGAAGAATTGAGAGAAAGAAGATAAACTTCATATTGTTATAGCAGACAACCCTACTTAGTGTCAAGCTCCATCCCTGTACATGTAAATGGGAAAAAACCATGTTCCTATTGAAACTTTATTTACTTGGCATGTGACCCAAGACTGACAAGAAATCCACACATGTAAAGTGCCTTGAATGCTTTTCTTCCACATCGTGAATCCAAACAATCGACATCACCATGAGATGAGTGCTGATAATGGAGCTTCAGACCAAAGGAAAAGGTGGCCCATGGCTTGAAATATGTGTTGAAAGAAAGGAAATGAGCTTGAACCCTGAGGGTTTCGTTGGCTTCAGCCTAGTGTGATTGACACAATTTCTGAGATAACTCACCTGAAAGGAGCCAACCAATCACAGCAGTGAGCTCCACTCCTCAGCTCACAGCAACATTTGTGCCCTCTGACATGCTCATGTCAAGTTTTAAAATATAACTTAATGGCCTAGGGGTTTTTTATATATTTTAGGTGAGGTGTAGTAGCATTCACTTAATCCTAGAACTAGTGATGCTAAGACAAGAGGATTGTGAGTTTGGGACCACCCTGAACTATATCACAAAATCCTGTTTTAAAGCAACAAAAAAAAGTTGTTTTGTCAATTAGCACTTTTATATATGCAGATTCTGCCCTCTTCCTATAAAATAATTAGTTTTCATCAGAAATACATTACATGCTGTTTTGTTTACTTTTCAGTTAAAAAAAAATATTAGAATTCTCCCTTTGTCATTTTACTCCATGCTTAAACTCTTCAGTTTTCCCACTGCTAATAAAATAAGCAATCCATAATGTGGCCCAATGTCTTTTTTTAAATTTGAGTCTATTTATTATTGTTGGGGTCAACACAATCTATGGTTTGCAAGTTGACATCAGAAGATGTCTTAGTCAAGTCTCTATTGCTGTGAAGAGACACCAGGACCAAGGCAATTCTTATAAAAGAAAGCATTTAACTAGGGCTGGCTTACAGGTTCAGAGGGTTAGTCCATCATCCTCATAGCCCAGAGAGTGACAGCACACAAGCCAACATGGTAGCTAAGAGTTCTACAACTAGATCCACATACAGCAAAAAGAGAGACACTGGAATGGGCTTTTGGAACTCCAAAGCCCACCCCGAGTGACACACCTCCTCCAACAAAGCCACACCTCCCAATCCCATTCAAGTAGAGCCACTCCCTAATGATCATGCATTCAAATAGATGAGGACAACTCCACAGGGTTTTCTCCTTCCAACTTTATGTAGGTTCCAGGGATTGAACTCAGGTTGCCAGGTTTATAAAGCAAGCCATTTCATATGCTACCTTTCTTTTTCTTTCTTTCTTTCTTTCTTTCTTTCTTTCTTTCTTTCTTTCTTTCTTCCTTTCTTTCTTTTTCTTCCTTTCTTCCTTTCTTTCCTTCCTTTTTTCCTTAAAAAAAAAATCTTTTGTCTAAATTAAATTTGTCTTTCTTTCCTACTCTCAAACATTTATCTTTCTGTTCCAATATGTACATAAGATATATTCCCATCCTGTGCTGACAAGCTCTGCTACAGAGAAGCAACCTTTCCACAGATTCAAGAGCAAATTTTTATTCCTCGTTCACATCGTGTGTGGCTCTGGAAAGCCATGTGACTGGGGGAGCCAGTCCAGAGTGAGAATTTGGTCGAGACATGTCAAAACCCTGAAAATCTAGTCTTGAGACCGGCAGGAGTAGTACTGTTTCCTCCTTGCTCTGGCCCTGCTTGTCCCAGTGCACATAGTCCTAAAACCACCAACTCTGCCTTCTTTGAGGTAGTCAGTAGCCTCGTGACCTGATTACAGGTTAAACTTCCTCTCCCCCTACAAGGGCATGTCCAGAAAGCACCTGTAATTCCTCTTCATGCAAATGAAGCATTCCCCTCACCTCAGTCTCAACCAATGATATACACTCACCCTGAAAATCCCTACTCTCTCTCCAAGACTTAGATAGCCCTTGCTCACCCCCAATGAAGAATGTTGGTCCACTGAAATCCATCTGCGGAGAAGGCCCAAGCCCGCCGAGATCCTGCTAACCCACTCACCAGGCTAAGCTCCAGTCCAGCCCCGTGTGTGACAGTGCCTGGATATCCTGAGGGCATAAGCAGACCTGGGCTGGTGGTATGGGGGCTTTTAATAGGTTTGAGCCCTATTCTTGGTTGTGTCCTATCATTCTAGAACCCACACTGAAAAAGACACCGTCAACTATGACATACTGCACTGGCAGCAGTGGGCAGGAATGAGACTTGTTTCCCAAGCCCTTGCTCTGGTGTGGCATGTGAGAACTCTATTTCTCAAGAAAGAGCAAGTTACATAGGCAAGACTAGCCTTAATGAGCCAAAAATACACTGCATGTGAGAAGGCATGACAAATCACACTGCAACTGGTGAGTTATATAATCTTCCTTAAGAGAAAGATAGAGATAAATACATATAGACAATAATAAAATCCCTCCCACTGCCTGAGTCATCTTCCATCAATGCCCTTAGTAGGTACTCTGTGTTCAGCTGTAGCTTGGATCCCATTCAGCATCTGTGCTTTAAGCATCCCCTGCTCTCCTAGAGTGCACCACACATGCAGGACAAGTTATTCTATTATCTGCCAACTTCACCTTCATTCTAAGTGGACCATGGTCTTTCTGAAAAATGAGTTTTACACCTCTTGATAACTTCACTGATGATGTAAGTTGTGTCACTGCAGGATTGTTTGTTTCTTGGTGAAAGAGATTATGAGGATCAAGTTTTTCCCAGGAGAGGAAACAGGTCTCATCTTCAAAGACGGACAGTGCAAGTGCACATCACTGCAGATGGGAATGCATTGTCTCCGTTTCCAGCATTACTAAACATGGAAGATACAGCGTGGTTATACACATCTCTGGGGCCTGACTCCTTAGTAAATAAAACACTCAACGTAAATGGGGGGGGTGACTTCAATGAAACAAGTTTCAGGGAGCCTGGGAGCGCTGGCTCTGGTATGGAAACATGATAATTCTCTTTAAAATAATGTTCCATTCCAAATTAGTTCTTTTTTCTGTTCCTACAGCATGCACAATCCTGGAGCAAGATTCACAAGTCACATAATTCTACAGGATTTAAAAAAAAATTCCTTGGAACAAACCAACAGAAGGCTTAGTCCTACCTAATCAAGGTGCTATTTCTACATATTTTTAATATTTTTATTGCCTTCCTTCCAACTGATCAGGACTTGGTAATTTCTTCTCAAATGTCACATATACATTTTACTCTGCCTTTCACTAATGCCTTCATGTTTTTTTTATCAGCTACAGTATTTTAAAATCACCACTCAAGCACAACCCCAAAGTCAGGAGGTGGATTCCGTCATGTGAGATACTGTATCTCCATTCCGACGCACCTTCCTCAGGACCCCGTCTATTCTCACATTCCTTCAGAGCTCCGTCCCTTACTTGAAGTACGTCTGTGACTCTGAGCACTATAGCCATTGCCTCTCCTACCCACAAATAGAACCCATTAAGAGAAAATTCATTCCAAACTCATCTTAGGGTAGTAAAGGAGAAAGGGTAAACCCCCAAAGGTCGAGAGGTTGAATTTCACTTGGAGAAGTACCCACAAGTTCAACTGCTTATCCAGCCCTTATCCAAGCTGTAAGAGTGGAGTGGAGATGTGCTGACAGAGAGGAATTAGGGCTCCAGCAGGCACCAGGGGAAAGCAGTTATGGAAACCATGAAGCACATTGCTTCTGAGGTGAAAGAAATAGGAGCAAGATGTTGAGACAGTAGCAGGTGAAAGCTTTCACTTCCTGCTTTTCAGATTCAACTGGGGATGACCTGGGAAACGTACTACAATTTCCCCCAAGAAATCCAAGGGCTCAGTTATACTAAATTTGAGACTCTTTTCCTTTCTCATTTTGGCACCAACAGTTTTGAAAGGTGGTGAGATGCTGTTATTTCCTTGGAATTAAAAGATGATGTTTGAAGCAGACGATTGCATTTGGGAAAGAAAAATAAAAGGCAGGGCTTTATTGCACAACCCCAATGATGCTGTAAGGAGAGGGAGCTGAAATAATTCGTCCATTTCACCATTCACAGGGAAACTCAGATCCTCTGATTATTTTTTTCAAATCAGTGTGATTGGCTTCTTGATCAGAGATTTAGTATAAATAAAATTATTTGGATGGCTGTTTGAGTCAACACAGGGAACTGAGGAACACAGCTTTAGCATAGAACATAGGAATAGAAATTCACTTTGAGACATCTACTCACCTCCTCTTTCCCTCTCTGGAGCTTCATTTAAAGCATTTGAGAGAAAAGATAGCTGTTTGATTTGTAAGTAGAGCCACAGAGAAAACAAAGTTAGGTCTGTCCCATTGTTAATAATACCTCGCAGTTCTACTAAGTTGTTTCTTGTATGTGACCCAAAGGAAAAAAATTAAAGAACTTTCTAATACATCCCTCATGGTGATTGACACCCTATCTCTGAGGCTTAATCCTGTTCACTGGCCTTTCCACGGGATGTAGATTGGGTGACTGAGGCACTAAAGATAAGGTAAGGCTTTCCATATGTGTCCTTGATCTTCCTGAGAATCATTCGCCCCAAGAGGGGGGGAAAAGTTATTTTCAACCTTAATGTGTCTTCCCAAATCTCCAAAATTCTGATGGAAAAATTGTTTTGGTTTGGTTTTTGAGTAGATGTTTCTCTGTGTAGCCCTAGCTGTCTTGTAGATACTCCGTAGACCAGGCTGGCCTCGGGTTGCTGATCTGCCTGTGTCTCTGTAGACCAGGCTTGCCTCGGATTGCTGATCTGCCTGTCTCTGCTAAGATTCAAGGTGTATACAACCAGACCCACTTGGAAAATATTTTAATAACGTCAGTTTGGGCTTTATTTATTTTCTGATGTGCAGCACCTTCAAAAGAACAAAAATGAGAGAAGACATTTACGTTTCATATGTGATCTTTCTTTAGGATTTAAGTACACTAAAGAGTGATGAATATTCTCATTCCACAGAGAAAAAATGAACCCCTTTGAATATAATGAATCAACTAGTAAAATGCTCATGTGTGTGTGATTGTCCACAGGACATTACTAGCCAAAAATAGTTGTTTCCAAGGTTTTACTATGGCACATAGAGCAGGTGAGATCTCAGCTTTCTGAGACAATCCTTCCACAACATTAAATCTCATCCTGGAAAACGGAAGAAGTACACAGGGAGACAGTTTCTCCCAGGTCTTCCATAATATAGCCAGGTATATGCAATAAGCTTTCTACTCATTTGAAGGCTCCATCACTTTCTTCCGCAAAATTATAGAACCACAAAAAAAGAAAAAGAAACCACCCATCGTGTGAGAAGAACTCAAGAGAGAAGAACTGGCCTGAACAAAATATACAATGTTCAACATGGACAGAAATCAAATACATCATTCCAAAGTCAGGCCATCTTTAATGCATCAAGTTTCGTCACAACCATCCCACACCAGTAACATAGTTCTTTCTATCAGCAGCATCAGGAGCTGGTGCATTGCTCAAACACATGGGCTCTGGAACCCTAGGGCCAGTGTTCATAGTCCAGGTCCATGTGTTACATTCATACCTTCAAGTGGTTTTTGTGATTTCTCTGCCTCAGTTTTCCAATCTATAAAGTCAAAATCAATAAAAACACTAATCAAAAACTGTTGAGAAGGTTTAGTATAAATAGAGTTTAGCATTTCAATCCTGTTCATCTCTAGAGTCATCCTACAAAGAATTACCATTTTTGTTTTGGAAGCAGGTATTAATGTTTGTATATGAACTGTCCCCAAGAAAGGCTGATTGTTGAAGACAGCTCCCCAAAAAAGTCCAATTATGAAAAAGTGATTGGCACCTCAGAGCTCAGCCGTAACCAATGGATGACTCACTGAAGTAACTCATGATGGCATTATTGGGAGGTGGTCCCCAGTTGGGAAACGCAGATCACTGGAGACATGCTCTAGGGAGAAGGGTGCTGTCCCTGCTTCCTTCCCGTCTCTCTCATTCCTGGCTACCATAAAGTGAGCAATTTTACTCCACCTCTCATTCCTACTGCCATGTGTTCCACCTCAGCACAGGCCCACAGCAATGAAGCAGGCTGACCGTAGGCTAAAGCACCCAAAACCACTAGCCAAAATAACGTCTTCCTTTGAACTTTTCAGATATTTGTCCTGGCAGCAGAGAAAAGTGACTCACACATGAGAAACCATAGTTAAAAAAAATATGTAACCCCTTCAATCTCACTGCCATTAGTTAGAATTTCAGACACTATCTGTGTCCCAGAAATATCTAGATACAATCTTTTTTTTTTTTCCACTGCTGGGACTGGAACCCAGGAGCTTAAAAACTGAGCTACGAACTGAGCCCTTAGATTTTTAGTCCGTTTCTCACTATACAGCTCAGGCAAGCATTCTGCAAGTGTAAAGGAATGGATAGCATTGTCAGAGCATAGGACTTACTTAATACTAGAAGCCCATATTCTTGAACTGCCTACAGCCAACCTCAGGCACTCAATAACTCTTTATGTGTGAATCCACTAGAGGAATAGCTATTCCAATCTATCGAATTTGGAACCTTTGGGGAAATAAAATCAAAGTATACCTTCCCCTGAAAATGCACAAACATGCACAAAAATACATGTACAATTTCAACAAATTCCAAAACTTCATAGACCTAGAAGCTATGGCGTTCTGGTTAGGATCCTCATCCAACAATGTCTGGTTATTTGGAGTGCGCTTCCATTCGGATGCTCCGCCATCCCACCCTAGCCTGCCCGACTCCCGCCCAGCCAGCTCCCATCTCCCTGCTGTGTTCTGCTTTGTTGCTTTGGATTTTGTTCTTCCCCACCCCACCTTACTTTCCTGCTGTTAAGTCTTATTCTTCCTTTCGCAATGTCCCTCCCCTCCTGCCATGGCGTTCTTACAAACCCACTATCAGAGCCTGCTCCCACACACACACACCGCTCCCTCCTTGCTGTATCCTTCCTGAACAGCTGATTCCGGAGAGGGATCCGATAACTTATCAATAGCTCAGGTTGCTACATGAGAATATTAGCCAGCCTAGGAAACAGGCTTTATTTGCAGGATAACAGAGCAGAAATTCTGACTCCATCGGAGAGTGTTTTCTCCTACTGCTCTAGTACACGCGGCCATTTTCCATTAACTATACACAGATTTGCTGCATCCTGTTTTCAAGGAAACAGGTTCACTAACAAGCTAACAATGCGGCTTTAGATACCAATTTACTCCCTGATTCTTTTTTATCTGTGATTTGTTTTTATGATGTCCATCAGCTTAGTAGTTAAACAAAGAGAAAAAGAGTAGAGACAGGGCATCTTCCTTAAGTAATTTTACATTAAAATGTGTCTGCTTCTGGTGAGATTTTTATTTTGCCGGAATGTGCAAGTGAATTCTACTTGCATCTGAATTTTTTTTTTATTTTAAAGTTTTATTTTTTTAATCTTTGGCGAACAAATAATCACATATTTAGGCTTTTTTGTATATTCTCCCTAAAGCTGCCACATAGGAAAATCTGATTAAACAATTATAAAAAATGAAAAAGAAACTTTAAAATGAAATAAAATGTAAAATTCTAGAGTTAGATACCTAAATAAAATTGTTTTTAAAAGATTTGTCTTCTAGCTTTTCTTTTAATGGATTTTTTTTTCTTTTTCATTTTTTTTCTTTTTGATACTTTATTTACATTTCCAATGTTTCCCCCTTTCTAGGTCTCCTCTTTGGAAACCACCTATGCCCTCTCCCTCCCCCACCTCTATGAGGGAATTCCACCTCCCACCCACTCACCCACCCACTCCCATATTCCCACTTTGACATTCCCCTTTACTAGGGCCTCTCCTCCCCCTGATGGCCAACAAGGCCCTCCTCTGCCACATATTTGGTCCGAACAATGGGTCCCTCGTTGGGTATTCTTTGGTTGGTGGTCCAGCCTCCAGGAGAACCAGGGGAGTCAGGCCAGTTGACGCTGTTGCTCCCTCCATGGGGCTGCAGACTCCCTCAGCTCCTTCAGTTCCTTCTCCAACTCCTCCATCTGGTACCTCACTCTCAGTCCAGCAGTTACTGTAAAGTGAAACTTGGGTATTCCGAACTTTTGGGCTAATATCCACTTATCAGTGAGTACATACCGCGTTCATTTTTTTTTTTAATTTATTTATTTATTTATTTTTGGTATTTTATTTACATTTCCAATGTTTCCCCTTTTCTGGGTCTCCTCTTTGGAAACCCCCTATCCCCTCCCCCTCCCCGCCTCTGTGAGGGAATTCCTCCTCCCACCCACCCGCCCACCCATCCCCATATTCCCACCTTGACATTCCCCTTTACTGGGGCCTCTTTTAATGGATTTTATGCCTTGTGATACTACATCATCCAAAAATACCTATTTCCATTCCCAATCAAATACAAATGTTTTATCTACACCCTAGACTTTTCACGACACCTTACTTTTTCATTTTTTTTTTTTTTTTCATTTTGGGGATTCTAACTTAATTAGGTCATTTCTCCCTTCACCTTCCTTTCTCCAACCCTCCCACCTACTGCTCCCTGCTCACCTTCAAACTCACAATCTCTCTTGTCACCATTGGCTATGGCATGCACGTGTGTACCTAGATATTTACTCCTAAATATGACCTATTCTGTCCTTGTAATGCTACCTCCGTGTATGTTTTAGAGGCTATTTGTCACTGGACAACCAGTGGGTATTGAGGATGCTTTTCAAAACAGAAAATAAAAGTCCTCTATATTTTCTGTCTAGAAGTTTCCACAAAAGTGAAGGAAGATTTGATGACTGTGTTTTTCCTAAGTCAAATTGACCTCCACAAAGGTGCCTCCAATAGTAAACAGGACATTCTGCAAACTGCTGGCTACACAGAATTATGGTGAGGAGCAAATGATTCATATATGAGCAGCATACATTCAGATCAGCATTTTCTGAGTATTTCATAGGAAATCCATTGTTATTCCTGCATCCCGTAATGGTCATTTTAAGGTTCTGTTACTATGAATTGATTTGCTGCACGGAAAGTTGTTTTGTTTTGTTTTTTAATTTGAAAAGAAAAAAATATAAAATAAATAGCATTGGCAAATGTTTCTAATCACTTCTTTAACAGACCAAACTCCCAAACAATCTTATTATTTACTACAGTTTGCGTAGGTCCATAAATCAAAGGACAGTAACAAGCCTAACGTCAAAGAAACTTTTTGACACTTCATACATTTGAGCAAGCTGAGCCGGTACACAGTTTAGATGAAGTTCTCCTTTGAAATATGTTTCCCTGGAGGACTGTGGTTCATAAATTGCTATCAGGCTACCTCTGTCATTATTGATTTGAGAGGTGCTCAAAGTACCCTTAGCAATTATTAAGTCTAGCATTCCTTGACCTGCCTTAACAGAGACTTGAACTTGGTGACGGCAAAGGCAACTATCCGCCCTGTAAGAAACACGCAGTGTGTTTTGTACCACATACAGGAACCACTGCATTCCAGGTGAATTCTGACCAAAAAGAGAGGCGGTAACATTATCCTTTCTCAAAGATTAAATGGGCTTCTAATTATTTAAGTAATAGTAAAGGGGACTGTGCCAGAAAGGTCTAGAAGACTGAGAGGTTTTTTTTTAAATCCATTAAACAACAGAAATTTTCAACTCAATGTTTTAATATATGTTTATTTATTCTACCTTGGCTCTTAAGTGTTCTTTGCAGATGAAGTGTTCCTGATATACTTATATAAAATAAACCCACAGGCAAATCAAACATTGGTTATATATTATGTGTGTGTATTTCTGTTCTCTGCCTTCAAAACTTAACTAGCAAGAGTTCCCAAGTGAGACTTAGGAGTACAGAACAGTTTGTGCTCAAGCCAGTGCCTTGCCCTCTGCCTTGTGGATTTGGGAAATGTCAGAAAAGATCAGAGCAAGGATCCTGCTCCCTTTTATTCAGATCCTTCGGTCTTAACTTTCAAGGAAACACTTAAAGGTTAGTTATGACTTGATCACCCTGCATTAGGTTTGTCATCGGTGACCTGGCTTTGCAAGAGCACAGAACTGGAGAGTTTAAGAAAGGGACTGGATGAGTGTCATCAACTGACAGAGATGTGATAAATTTATGAATTTTTTATCAGCCTCACTTTTAAAAGTCCTGGTAAATTAAACAGTCAGAGGTGGAGGTTTCCTGCGAGCCTGTTAATCATCTGAACTGCTGCACGTTTGAGGAGAACTATACAAATAAAAACGTGACCACATCACCTTCACACAAAGAGCACTGCCAAAGGCAAGGGGACATGTTGGTTTTCTCTAAAAAAGAAACAAAAGAACCCCCCCCCTTTCCGGAATTTACAGATTGAAACCCTGGTTGAGTGTCAGCCTCAAAACGTTAAGTATACTCTCCTAGTGTTGTCCTAATGACCTATGCTAATTTCACACTGTCACCTAACAGGCTGGATGAATAAAGAAATAAGTTCTGCTTTAAAACGATTTAAATTAAATTTGGCTGGAATTCCTAAGAATCAAATAATCATTTTTGCCTTTCAGAGTTTACTACATGGTACCAAGTTTCTAGAAATGATGCCGTAGCTGCGGAGAGGGAGAGGGACTATTAAAAGACTCCCCGAATTTTTATCAGCTAATTCACCCACCAAACCACCCCCAAACCCCAAAATAGAAAATTAAAGTTTTGTCTTGGATAACTTTAAATAGGAAACCACAGACTTCTTCCGTAGTTTGTTGGAGGGAGGGGTTGAGGGTGTCTTAATAAACGAAGGAATTCTTGTTTTATAAGAATCTTAGGAAATTTCTCCGGAATTGGCTTACTACTCTAAAACGTATCTCCAAGAGCACAAGGCATTTACTCGGATACAGCGCTTCTGACACATAACTCTGAACCTCTGAACAAAGAGTCCTCATCTACTTCTTTCTGTCGACCTCCTATATCCCACAACCCCTTGCTGTGGGTCTGGCATCACTTCAAAGATCATCAGGACCCCGGAGAGACCCCGCACTTACTGTATTTCCTTCTTCCTCCCTCAGTTTTTCCTCTGAGCCTCTTTTGAGTTTCCTCTTATACGTCCTTGCCCTTATTAGAAAAAAAAAGGTATTAATCTCCTTTCTTCCCACAGCTTTGCAGTTTGCCTGACAGTGCCCCTACGCATTTTTATTTCCTTTCTTCAGAGAAACTCCCAAATTCTCCCATTATAGTTTAAATTTTCAAACTCAGTCTAAATTTTAGAACTATCTCGACTTTATAAATTCAGATAATGTATTAGGCAGAAATGTGAATTCAACTGCAGAATACTAGACGAATTGGATGACTAGTCCCAAAATATGGCTTCTTTGTATCAAAGACTTTAAGAGCCGAAAGAAACTTGGAAGGCCTGGACTTCCTCCTCTTTCGAAAATAACATACCCATGGAGGTTAAAGAATTTGTCCAAAATCGTAAACAGAAATCATGTCTTCGTTCTGGCATTTTCTCTTTGACCTGAGAGCTTTGTAAAATGTGATGGTAATGGCTCTTTGACTTAGGTCATGGTTGCTGGAGGAACAGTGTCTAACAACTTCTAGTTTGGGCTTGGAAGGGTTGAACTAGGAGATTTTTGCATTCCCAGATCAATTCAGAGGCCAGGTGCCAGGCATTTGATGCCACATTTCCTTTGCTTCTACTCCTCTGTTCTCAGAGAAACATAGCTGTAGAAAAGATAAATTTTATTATCTATTTATCATTAGGAACCTGTAACTCCAGAGCTGATGAAGGCTTCAACTCCTGTTGTCCTCATTTTTAACTTTGCATTTGAGGAAACTAACCTGGACTTAGCTACTTAGTTAGTAAAAGAAGCCAGGAGCAGAAAGTTGAGTTTGCAATTTGGCTTTTACGTATAATGGAGAATCTGGACATTAGTCCACAGTGTCAGCATGTAAGTTACATGTAACTTACCCTGTGAATACCACCTAAGTCATTCTGTATTTCAAAGACCTGTGATACACAATAATCAGGACTCCTCATAAATTCCCTTTCAACT
This sequence comes from Uromys caudimaculatus, assembly GCA_028551405.1. Classification (NCBI taxonomy): domain Eukaryota; kingdom Metazoa; phylum Chordata; class Mammalia; order Rodentia; family Muridae; genus Uromys; species Uromys caudimaculatus. The sequence continues at coordinate 43,143,273 of CM052719.1, forward strand.
ATTTAATTACTCCTAAATATCGTTTATAATTACAATGTCTCATTCAATGTCTACAAGTTTCAGTATCAAATAATCGGGTTTATCACTCTTCTGGGCAATTGGCTAAACATGCAAATTTTCTTTCGTGCTGTATTTTAAGAAAAGTATTCACTTTGGCTTATTAACTTTTTTTCTTGTCTGTAACCATTAGGCAACATCAAGAGTTGTTTTTAATAAATTTTCTGGTAAATGTTTTCATCTACAAGTTTAAGAATCTGTAAGGAAAACAACTTGTCTTGTAGGCCTCGTGTTTATTTTCACCTTTGAGAACAAAGTCCCAAGAGTCAACATTTATAGTCAATCAAAAAAGGCCACATTACTTTCTCGTTTTAATAGCAGAGCAGGGACCTTTAACGGTCCTGGAGGTTTTGCTTGGAGGTTTATACCAAGCAGAACTTCCTTAACACTAGTAATCAGACCCACAGGACATGTGTTAATTGTCCTGTACATGTAAAACTATCTACAATATCTCAGCTAATAATGTCACTGCAGACATTTCACTTCTGAAAACCATGGTATTGAAAGCAAATTATATGTCTGCCAGTTTACCTTCCTCCACTCCATCCCAACAGCGCCAATGTTCTGATCCTGAAATAGTAGCAAAAATGCTAAAGAAAGAGACCAATTTGACCCACCCATCATCCTCAACTGCTCAACGATGACTACCAGGCCAGCTATGTCCGGGCAAGCTTTATCTGTGAAAAACCCTACAGAGGCATAGAAGCGATACAATATCACAACAGCTCAAAGATTCCAAAAGATGGGAGGCTGATTACTGCATTAATAACCCAGTGAATGATGTAGAATCATTATTGCCCAGACTTTAGAACAGGTTCCTCTGATGGAAGTTCTAACTGTATGCTGATTACCGTTCAAAAAAGGAGGAGAGGGTATTAAATAGACACTTATCGAACTGATGAGAGCCTAGAGGACTAGGCAGACATGCTGGCCGTGAGCCTGAGATCTAGTCAGAACCAGAGGTCCAGACTTGATAGCTGCTGTTAATGCTTCAAATGTGTCCCTCACCCATACCTGGCCGCCTTTCTTTGTGCTCAAGATTCAAAACCCCAAGATGATGGCTGATAGCCTAGATCTAAATCGTGTGATTTTTTTTTTCCCAGAATGGGTTGAGAGAATCTGGTTCCTTTAGCCAATTCTGCTTCTTTCTAGTAGACTTGCCAAAGGCAGACAGAGACAAATGAAAAAGGAAATTGAATAATAAAAAAATCACACATACACACACAAAGTTATTATATAAATATGTTTAGTTTGTTTGTTGTTTGAAAGCCTTTAATTTATTTTTTCTTCTATTTCTGATGAAGTTCACCTTGAGTTTCAGAGATTCAAGAATTTGGATGAGAAAACAAACAAGTCAACAAATATAGAATTGCCTTCCACAGTGCCTTTGCTGTACAGTCATGAAATGATTCCTAGATCTTACCTGGCTCAGGTCATATAACAATATATAGTGATGACCATTGCAGACATCAAGATCACGCATAATCTATCATAATTTTTGACTCATATGCTAGACAGCAAGATTTGGTAAATTCTCAACTAAAAGGAGTAGCTCAGAGTAGTAGATTTAAGTCAAATCTGTATCATTTTTTTATTTTTCATGATCCCAATCATCTATTAGCTTAATTTTCTTTGCATAAAACAGGAATGTAAAAAGGAGATATTTGAACATAAATTTCACTGAATTACTGTAAAAATGTAATTCAACATGGAATTGTCTCCATAATAGTTTTACCATTTGAATAAAATAAAGATCAACTTTTTTAAAGAATGAAATAATATTTTATAGCATATTTGCTCGCTAAGTCCAAATGCTACAATAAAAGTGAAAACATAAATTTCTTATATAAGAATTTTGCAGGGTTAAAAACATGGCTCAGCAGTTAAGCACTGGCAGCTCTTTCAGGGGACCCAGGTTGAATTCCCAGGATCTTCATGACAGCTCAAACTGTCTACAACTCCAGACTCAGGGGATGCAACTCCCTTTTCTGGTCCTCATGGGCACCAGACACAGACATGGTGTGCAGATATACATGCAGGGAAAATTTTCACACACATTTTTATTACTTTTATTTTTTTTTACAGTCCAGTCGTTGCCCCCTCCCAGTCTGTCCTCCCACAGTTCCCCATCCCATTCCTCCTCCCCCCTCTCTCCAAGACGATGTCCCTGCTACCGCCAGCCCTCCCCTCTCCCTGGGGCCTCAAGTCTCTTAGGCGCATCCTCTCCCACTAAGCCCAGACCAGGCAGTCCTCTGCTGTGTATGTGTCAGGGCCTCGGACCAGCTCTTATTTGCTGCCTGGTTGGTGGCTCAGTGTCTGAGAGATCTCAGGGATCTGGGTTAGTTGAAACTTCTAGTCTTCCTATGGGATCACCCTCCTCCTCAGCTTCTTCCAGCCTTTCCCTAATTCAACCACAGGGGTCCCCAACTTCAGTCTAATGGTTGGGTCTAAGTATCTACTTCTGTCTCAGTCAGCTGCTTGTTGGGCCTTTCAGAGGGTGGCCATTCTAGGTTCCTGTCTGTAAACACACCATAGCATCAGTTATAGTGTCAGGCCTTGGAGCCTCCCCTTGAGATGGATCCCATGTTGGACCAGTCACTGGGCTGCCTTTCCCTCAGTCTCTTCTCCATTTTTGTCCCTGTTGTTCTTTTAAACAGGAACAATTCTGGGTCAGAGCTTTTGACCATGAGATGGTAACTCCATCCATCTACTTCATGCCCTGTCTTTCTACTGAAGGTGTACTCTACCCACTGTTCCCTCTCCCCACTGTTGGGCATTTCATCTAAGGTCCCTTCCTTTGAGCCCTGAGAGTCTCTCACCTCCCAGGTCTCTGGTACATTCTAGAGAGTCCCCCCACCTCCCACTCCCTGAGGTTGCATATTTCCATTCATTCTGTTGGCCATCGGGGCTTCTCTCCTGTCTCCCCCCCATATTTGATCATGTTCCCTTTTTTCCCTCCCCTTCCCCTCTCCCACCCAGGTCCCTCCCTCCCTCTGCTTCCTGTGATTGCTCTCTTCTCCCTCCCAAGTGAGACTGAAGCATCCACTCTTGGGCCCTTCTGCTTATTAACCTTTTTGAGTTCTGTGGATTATATCCTAAGTATTCTGTACTTTTTTTGACTAATAGCCACTTATTAGTGAGTACATACTATGCATGTCCATTTGGGTCTGAGTTACCTCACTCAGGATGATATTTTCTAGTTCCATCCATTTACCTGCAAAACTCATGACGCCCTCATTCTTAATAGCTGAATAGTATTCTATTGTGTAAATGAACCACATTTTTTGAATGAATTCTTCTGTTGTGGGACATCTGGGTTGTTTCCAGCTTCTGGTTCTCACAGATAAGGCTGCTATGAACATAGTGGAACACGTGCCCCTGTGGTATGGTGGGGCATCTTTTGGGTATATGCCCAAGAGTGGTATAGCTGGGTCTTCAGGTAGATCTATTTCCAGTTTTCTGAGGAACCTCCAGATTGATTCCCAGAGTGGTTGTACCAGTTTGTAATCTCACCAGCAATGGAGGAGTGTTCCTCTTTCTCCACATCCTTGCCAACATATGCTGTCACCTGCATTTTTTATCTTGGCCATTCTGATTGGTGTAAGGTGGAATCTCAGGGTTGTTTTGATTTGTATTTCCCTGATGACTGAGGACTAAGAAATGTTCAAAGTCCTTAAAAAATAATTTTAAAAATTTAATTTGCGAGATCTAACCATATGTTCCTCAGATTTTGGATCTTCAAAACATAATTTCACCAGAGGCAATGGAATAGTAAGACTTTTCAATCAGATTTACATCTTTAATGAATTGTTTCCCTTAACAAATAATTATAATAACATTGAAAGATGGTGTAAATTAGTAGATGTTAAATACTAAAATGTTAATAAGTATTTGTTAATAAATAATAATAAAATGTTAATAAATGAATAATAATATATTAGCCATGTCAGGCACTGTTCTAATCACTTTAAGTACAATATCTTATTTATTCTCACAATAGCTCAATGAACTAAATAGTATATGATTATATTGATATAATAGTATATGAGAAAGCTAAGTGGCAAATTATTAAGTAACTTGTTAAAAGGTTTTTTGGTTTTTTTTTTATAAAACCAAGAAGGCTGGCTTCAGATCTTTTCTCACTCAGGTAAATTATAATTCTCTCCTGGTTATGATTTTTTTGTATAAATTTATCAAAAGCTCCCCCACAAATATAATTAAAAGATAATTAGTTGAAACGGTTGTAATATTCCTCCACCTGTACCAAAGCTTCAGTTAAAAGGTCTTACAACTTCATCCCCACTACTGTAGCCGAAAAATCTAAAATAAGGGGCTACCCTCAAAACAAATCATTTCAGAAATTAAACGAATTATACATTTATAATTAGTTTATAAGGTTTACCGTATACCATACCCATAGATCAGTGCATCTCAAAATCTTCCTCAGCCAAGTTTCTTCTTGAAGTAGATAGCAATTGCCATCCAGACCTATACCTGGCTAGCTTACAGCAACTAAGAAACTATAGAATGTTCAGTCCTAAGTGGAAGGTCTGATTCACACTCCTCCCCACAAGGCTCCAGATTCTTTGCAGAAGATGCAAGATTGTAAGAGGCAGAGATGGCGGATGACTTCAAGGAAACTGGTTTTTCTGAACCCAACAAGGCAGCTGTACATATCAACTCCAATGACTGTGCACTATGCACAAGACCTGTAGCTCAAGCTGCACAAAATCCCAGCACAATGGGGAAGGAGTACCATGAAGTTCCACCCCAGCCAAGAAGCTGTTGGCATTTGATCGCTTCTAAGAGAGATCAAGCTACTGTTTTCTTTACAGTGTGATACCCAGTCTACCAACCACACTCTAGGCCAGGTTTCATATCCAAGAGCAGTTCGACAACACAAACTGGAACTGCTGAGTTTAAGAGAGGGAAGGCGAGGAGTTGGGTAGTGGACATAGATCAGAGAGGGGTTAGAGGGGGATGGCTGACTGAAGTGTATGGAATTATGAAAGAATTAGTGAAAATATTAATTTTTAAAATGATGTGCCTGGTGCTCTGAATATAGTGGTGGCTCCACATACAAGCTGTAACTCTGTTGGTCTTTAGTGTCTACAAGAACACTGGTTCCAGGAGCCCTGGAAGAAATTGGAATCTGCTGGTGTTCTAGTTTCTTTTACAACAGGCAATAGTACCTCCATATTACCAGCATTTATATTCCCATATGCCTCAAATCTTCTCTACATTATGTATAGCAAGTGTAAATGCTGTCCAAATAGTCATTACGCTATGTTGCTTAAGGAGTAATGACAAGAAATTAAAGTATATATTTTCTCTTGTTTTCTACAAGACAGTTCACAATTGGTTGACTATGTGCATACAGAACCCACAAATATAGAAGGTCAATTGGATTTAAATAGATAAGCATAATTTGATGCTTTAGGAAACTAGATGTAATCTCAGATGGCCTCAGAAAATGAAACAATCTAGAAAGCGATCTGTCTTAGTTAGGATTCCTGTTGTGATAAAATGCTGTAACCAAAAGCATTTCATCTTGGGGAGAAAACGGTTCTTTCATTTTACAGTTTTGTAGCCCATTACTGACTGCTCCTCATGGCTTTCTCAGTTTGATTTTTTATATCATCCAGGACCACCTGCCATGAGTGGGGAGGAATGGGACATACGGCTGTCCACAGTGGGCTGGACCCTTTTACATCAATCATCAACCCAGAAAATGTCCTATGAAATAGAATAGATATTTTTTTCTCATGAACTGAAGGTAGGTGGTTATGGGAATAGAAGGGATCAGGTTCAAGAGAAGGATAGAGAGAGGTGACTGGAATTGGAGGCCATTTTGGGATCAATGTGGAAACCTAGTGCAGTGGAATCTTCAAGAGTGACCCTAACAAGAACTCCTAGTAATGGAGTATATGGAGCCTGAACCGTTCATCTATAACCAGGCAAGCTTTCCAGTAGTGGGAGGAACACCAACCCAGCCAAATAAAATCTTCAATCTACAATCTGTATGGCCTGCAGGATCTGCTGGGGCAGTGGTGGCACAGGACTTGTGGGAATGGCCAACTAAATGACTGGTCTAATTTGAGACCCATGCCACGAGAGGGAGCCCATGCCCGACACTGAATGACCAGGAATTGGAAGCTGAATAGCCCAGAGACCTAAGGTAGAACCAAACATGACTGGATATGTGTGTGTGTGTGTGTGTGTGTGTGTGTGTGTGTGTGTGTGTGTGTGTGTGTGTGTGTGTGTAATAACTTCCAATGATGTTCCGTTATACTCATAGATCAGCGCCTAGCCCAGTCATCATCAGAGAAGCTTCAGCTGGCAGCTGATGGTAGAGGATGCAGAGACCCCTTGCCAAACATTAGGGGAGAGAGCCCATGTTGTAAATCTCTATCTGATCCCTCCCCTGGGAGCTTGGGGAACCCTGCAGAAGAGGAGGAAGAATTATGGGAGCCAGAGGGGTCAAGGACACAAGAAGAGCCTACAGAATCAACTAATCAGGGCTTGTGGGAGCTCACAGAGACTGAAGTGTCAACGGCAGAGCATGCATGGATCTAGGTCCTCTGCCTATATGTTATGACTGTTGGCTTGGTGTTGGGGCGATCCTAAATTGGGAGTAGAAGTACCTCTGACTCTTTTGCCTGCTCTTGGGACTCTTTCCTTCTATTGGGTTGTCTCACCCAGCATGAATGTGAGGGCTTGTGCCTGGTTAATTGTATCTTCTTGTGCTGTGTTTGGTTGATGTTTCTGGGAGTCCTACTCTTTTCTGGGGGGAGGGGAGAGTCCTGGGGAAAGGGGAGAGGTGATTAGAAAGGTGGAAGAAGGAAAAGTATGGTCAGTCAGGATGCATTGTGTAAGAGAATAATAAATAAAAAATAGAAGAAAAAAAAAAAAAAGGAAAAAATCCCCACAAGCTTGCCTACAGGCAAATCTGAGGAAATGTTCTCAGTTGACATTTCCTCTTCCTAAATAAATATATTTTGCCTCAAGCTGACAAGAAAGAAAAAGGGGGGGGAGGAAGGAAGGAAGGAAGGAAGGAAGGAAGGAAGGAAAAAAAAAGAAAAACTCTAGCCAACACACTATCTAATTTGCGAAGAAATTTTTAATGAGAGAAGGCACCAAACCCGGATACGTACTGAGTGGTATATTAAAGTGCTAGTGAAGGGTGTCTCAAACAGCCAGTCTTTAAGACAACAAATGCCATGTGTTTTGATAGCTGCACTAAATAGTTCAGTAATTACTCAAAGGGTTTCCAAACCCAGTAGAATTATTGGCCCCTGTTAGAAACTCTTCCTCCCACCATCAGTTACTGAGTTCATTTGTGCAGCTGAAGCCTGCACTCAGAGCAACTAGAACAGAAATGATGTTTACATTTTACCAGTGTTTTGTTTTCAATTAAACATCTTGGCTACTATTTACATAGTTGAATGGTATGGCATTTATACCATCCAATTTGATGCTGTTTCTTGGTAAATATTTCTACAAGGAGAGACCTAAGTTCAAATTAGTTGTGAAAATGTCACTAAAAATAAAATAAACTTTAATTTAACCTTGATCACAAATTATTGTTAAAATAAAGCTAAAAACCTATAAAAGTTTTTAAAAATGAAATGCCGAAAGAACTAAAATGTACATAGCCTACGAAGCACCTTGCTTTTACCCTGCCTGAGTCTTTGAGGATTGAGATGTCCTGAGTCAAAGAGAGTAAACAGAGGAGAGAGTGAGAGTGTGCAGATAGGGAAGCTGTGGCTCTGCATGTTCACCTCTCAAGTCCTATCAGAAAATAGGGAAGGGGTAGAGCAGTTCCCAACTCGCCCTCACAGCTCCCATCTCTCCCTCACAACAGCTGCTCCCTGACTACCATCCACTTGACATTGCTCATCACTGCTACCAACTCCTGTTCCAGCTGCATCACAAATATGCAAAGACACTCTGGTGCCCATGAATGCAGCATGTCAATCAAACCATGAGAGGATTTCTATTGTCTTCTTTGCTTTCTTTCTATTGGGCATCTTGGGTGCCCTGGAGCAACCTAGGTAAACCACAGTTTCATAAACATCATTTTTCTTTTGTAGTATTTTGGGGTTTTTTTGTTTTGGTTTGGTTTTTTTTTTTTTTTTTTTTTTTCGAGACAGGCTTTGTCTGTGTAGCCCTGGCTGTCCTGGAACTCACTCTGTAGATCAGGCTGGCCTCAAACTCAGAAATCCACCTGTCTCTGCCTCCCAAGTGCTGGGATTAAAGGCGTGCGCCACCACTTCCCGGCTAGTGTTTTGTTTTTTTTTAAACAGGATCTTCCTAGGTAATCCAGACTGGGGCCTTCAGCTCATGACTCTCTTGTTTCAACTTCCAAAAGCCTAAGGGTACAGGATGTACACTCTTCCTCGATACCTACCATTTCACTTCGTACTTTTTAGAGTCTTCCAGTTTTTTGGTTTTTTTTTTGTTTTGTTTTGTTTTGTTTTTTTTTGTCTTGTTTTGGTTTTTTGGTTTGGTTTTGGCTTAGATTCTGACAAATTCTAAGCTTAGGTGTAAGTTCTATCTTATTATACACAGTGTCCAAGCTAGTCATCACAACTGTGTAATAATTTGAGAGACTTTATTCATGCAAAAAAAAATGAGGGGGGAAATGGTCTTGCATTCCTCCCCAAAAATCTTCATTAGCTTGAGATGCCAGTGATCCCGGCATGATTCTTTTTTAAACATCCAACTAGAATAATCATTTACAATTCAGCATGGGTTCCTTTATTGCATTACTTGCCTTTGAAGATGAAAAATGGAATAAAGGAACGAGAATTTGACAGAGAAAGGAGGCATCTGGGGCATGGTGATGTCAAATTCAACAATTTACCAGTCTTTGCCAATTTACCAAATTTTCCTTGGTTTGGAGGAAATCAGCTAATTCTTCCCTTGTCCGTTTAGCTCCATCAACTCAAATGCTTTCAGCAGAGTCAGGTAACTTAAATTCTGCAGAGCCAACTTTGCAATTCAGTAACGTACGGAGGGTCTACAATATGAGTTGCTAGTTTTGACACCCAGCATAGTCCAAACTGAAGGCAGTTCTCCGTCGGTTTCTCCAAGGGAGTCTCACTGGGGAAATAAACTGCTCTTGAGGATAAATGCCATGCACAGCAGTAGATGTCCAACAGAAAACAAATGCAGTGGTTTCTTTGACGGTTCCTTGTCTACAATATCATGTCAGGGCTTTTTCTCTTTTTCTTTTCACTTTTATCTTTCTGTTTTTCTTTCCTTTCTTCCCTTAGAGGTCCTTTGCATATATACAATGGCTTCTAATTTTGTGTTTTTATGGGGTTCCTGAGTATGCAAATGAGTAGGTGTCTGAGTTTATATTTGCTTCTTGTGCCTTTTCTTGGGCTCTTTTCCTGTTGTTTGATTGTTTTGTCCTATGTTTCCAATGTTTTTGTTTTATCTTATTATATTTTATTTTATTGTTATCCCTTAGAAGCCCGTGTGTATTCTAATGAGAGACAGAAAGAAGGCAGATCTGGATGCTGAGGGTGGTGGGGAGACACTGAGTGGTATATAGGAGGCAAAACCATAATCAGGAAATAATATGTGAGAACAAAAACTCTTCAATAAAAGATACAAAGAATTATAATATTTGGGGATTAAAGGAAAACATCATTTTGGTAACTAATGATGCTGGTTAATTAAGAGGACCTAGAGCAGTGGTTCTCAACTTCCCTAATGTACAAACCCTTTAATACAGTTCCTCATGTTGTAGTGACCCCCAACCATAAAATCAATTTCATTACTACTTCATAGCTGTAACTTTGCTACTGTTATGAATCACAATGTAAATATCTGTTTTCAGATGGGTTTTGGCAACCCCTGTGAAAGGGTTTTTCGACCCCTCCTAAAGGGGTCACGACCCACAGGTTGAGAACTGCTGACCTGGAAAGAATCCAGCTAACAGGTGGTCAGTAACTAGTCCCATTTTCTTGCTAGAAGGAGCAAGTTGGAAGCATCTAAGGGGATATTGAAGGAAAAACACAGCATAGGAGCTCAGAAGAAAAGTGTTAACCATCAGCATCCAAATAGACACACTCAGAAACACTTTTCTTTTATTTCCACCTCTTTGGAAGGACTGTAGCATTTCCGGTGACTGCCTCCAAGTGGAATTATGAATATTAACCATAAAGTGCCTTACAGGTACTTTGAAGATGAAAAAGGGCTAATTAGTCTTGAGTCATGAAGTTGCAGCCAAGACAGCCATAACAATTACAGCAAAACAGGAAGAAGACACTGTAGAAAAAATTGGAAGCAGTACAACAGTGTGTTCATGCTTGTGCAAACCCTTTAATAATGAAAGCCTGTAACTCCTCTTAAATGAAAAGAGACTCGACTGTGTCTTTAATTAGGTCATCCTACTGGAGCACAATATAGTGATAAAGAAGATTTAATAAAGCATTTTGTCTTTTTATTACTTTGATTTCATGCAACATATCTGCTCATCCAAGCAAGATGTTTAACTTCAAAAGAAGTTTTGTTCACCCTCCCCTCTGGCCAATAAATAACTGCAAAGTAGAGAGAGAAAAACAATGTACTCGAAGCACCCCTAGGCTACAGAGTGATGAAAAGATTCATCTTCTTTTTTTCTACTGTGGACACGGGTCTTTGATTACTCTTTTACTTTCCTTCTGCATTTGATGGAATGTGTAAGAGTTTAACTGTTGCTAGTTACTGAGTCAGACACACAGTAAAGTGATTTTATTTAAAAAGATATAATTACTCAACAACCATAGTAAAATTCTCCTATTTGAGATGATCTTGGGATATGTCCATTAGTTTGGGAATTTTAGAAATAAACAAAATTAAGCCATAAAACTGTTGGCCTGGGATTCTCCATATCATGTTTCTAAGTGTCTTTTTTTAATCCATAGATCTTCAAGCAGATCCAATTTGCTTAAATTTAAGGTTGCAGACAGACTACTCCTGGAAACACATAAATGGAATATTTGGGAGGTTGTGGAATTGATTTTTTGTGATTGTTTTGCTTTTTTAAGTCATCTTAATAATAATATTAGCACAGACAATCAGATTAGCCAGACAAGTATCCTGAGTCTAGATGTAAGAAAACTGAAGACAGATTCATCCAAATAAACCCATAGGCACCGACCGAGTGAGTGATCTGGGTGAAGATGAGAAGGAGAACCTACTAAAAGCAAGAACAGTCAACGAACTTCAACGAAGAGAGTGGGTCAGGGAATAACGCACCTACTGCCTCAACGCCATTACATCTAAAAGTCCTTTTGACAATTTTGTCCTTAGCCCAAACTTGGCTATATCAATGAATCCACAGGCTTTCTTGAAAACTGGCTTAAATCCTTGGGTAAAGAAGGATCTGTGAGATAGTTAAGTGGGTAAAGGTGCTTGCAACACACCGGAGTTTGGTCCCCCGAACCCAGGTAAAGGTGGACAGAGAGAACCAACTCCATAGAACTGTCCTCCAACGTCCACCATGTGCTTCAGCAGACCTGCCCATCACCTATGTATGCATCATGTATACACTAATAATAATAAAATAGATTAAAGAGAGACGTATTTCCTTTGTCTGTAAGCTGCAATTATTAAGGAGCAGCAGCAATTCTAGGTGACTTCCTAGTTCCTAGTTTTTGACATGACACAAAATCTGAATAAAAATAACTATTCCTTTTCAGAGAGAACCACTTGCTATCTACATTTACCAAGGAATTTTTTTTCTATTACCCTATGCCTCTGGAATCAAAGAGTTTAATTCAAACCCCCCCCCCCTTTCATGATTTGCAAAGGCTTTAGTCTCCTTAACTGCAAAAATAGAAAGAATGACTCGGCTTCACTCACTCCTGCCAAGTTTAGCCCTTCATTTGTGCACACGACTACTACGTTGTGTGCAGAGTTCTGTATTCAAGGTCATATGTAATAGACTGCATATCTCCGATGAAATTGTTTCATCATCGTTTCTCATATGTTCCCCAAGTGCCTTTGGACATTGTTGGGAAGAACTTCAACTAGATGACTGAATGCGTTTTGACACAGCTTTAAACGGCAATTTTCTGGAAAATAGAATATATTACATTGAATAGCATCACTTCACTCACCCTGCTTCTTGCAACTAACAGAATCAAGTCCATACGCTGGTGTCAGACAACACCTGAGACCTAAGCCTTTACTTCAGAGAATAAGAAAAAGGGCTTACTGACAACAAAGGACAAGATCAAACAAAGGGCTCCATCCAGTACAAACCTAAGTCTGTACACTGGTAGGGTCAAGGACAGGCTTTCATAAAAACAGGGCATCAAGATTTATAGCAAATTACCAGAAAAGAAATCTGAATGTTGGGAATTTATTGAAGGTCTCTGTGGTTACAGATAACTAACCCAACCTGATCCTACTTTTTAAAAATGGGATACGGTTTTTGGAAGAAACTGAGATATTTGGTAGAACCCAAGGATCTTTGTAAAACCTGGAGAAATAAATCAGGGACCTAAGCAAGCCTCGGTCTCTCTCTCTCTCTCTCTCTCTCTCTCTCTCTCTATCTCTCTATCTCTCTATCTCTCTATCTCTCTATCTCTATCTCTTTCTCTCTCCCTCTCTCTCCCTCTCTCTTCCTCTCCTTCTCTCCCTCCCTCTCTCTCTCCTTTCCTCCCTCCCTCTCTCTCTCCTTTCCTCCCTCCCTCTCTCTCTCCTTTCCTCTCTCTGATTCTTCCTCCCCTCTGCCTTTTTGCAGAATGAGTACCCAACAGCACCTCACATATACAGCACTGGCAATGCCCTTTGCATAGTCTGATTCAAGAAATCCATTCCAATCTTGGTGGAAGAAATGCTACTATGTTTACCAGAGGCTGAAGGTGAAGTGCTTGGCAAAATAAATCAACATAAGTATCATCATCATAAATATTTTAACTACAGAAAAGATCACAGACTCCAGAACTAGAAGGCAAAGGTAACCGTTACTGAGGCGCAGCATACAGTATGTGTGGCAGTGGCTGTCCAAGTATCACCTGCTATAAGGATAGCTGAGCTCTTGTAACATAAGCAGAAAGATTCAGACCAAAGGTAAAAAAGGGCACAGTTTGAAAAATCTGGCTGATAGTCTCATCTCTAACATTTGTGTGGTTCAGGAGAAAATATAAAATCCCAGATATCGCATGTCTAAATATAAATAATCATTAATTAAGATCACACTGATAAAAACAAATAAAATATATGACTGGACAAATATACCTTCATATCAACTTGAAATTCAGGTACGAATCCTCAGCTCTTTGGAGCTGCACATTGGAATGTGATGGCAGGAAAAAGCTGGCCCAGGAGCAAATCCCTGTCCCTTAGACCCCATGCTCTGGCAGCTAAAGTAAGCTTCACACAAGCATATGGACTCTTCATTGTATAAGCAAGCTTCACCACATACCTCTAAAATGCTTCCTCTCCCATCCAAGTGCAAGAAGAACAGACCTATAAACGGGGTTGTTTTAAAAGGTATTTCAGAGTCTTGGAAATCCAAGAATTGTCTAAGCAGGGCTTTTTTCAGCCTCTGAACAAGTGACATTTTATAGTCAATATCTTTCTTATGAAGGGAAATGGAAAAAGATGGGCGAAGGGATAGGGGGTTTGCAGAGGAGAAACCCGGAAAGGGGATAGTATGTGAAATGTAAATAAATAAAATATCCAATAAAAAACAAAAAAAGAAATGGAAAAATATTTTTATTGAATTTTATTTAGTGTGGGGATGTGTATGTTCACATGCGTGACCATATGCATACTATGGCGTGCATGTGGAGATCAGATAACTTGAAGAACTATGTCCTCTCCTTTTACCTTATAGGGATCAAATTCAGGTCATCAGACTTAGAGGCTAGTATCTTTATCCACTGAGCCATCTCATTGGTCCAAGAAAGGTTTTTTTGGTACATTCTAAAATGTTTAAGAACATCTCTAGCTTCTACTTTCTTAATGCTGGTACAATCCCAAAGCCATAGCCAGAATGTTCTCCCAATATTCCAAATGTCTCCTTGGGGTTAAATTGTCCCAATTTTGAACCACAACCTAGAAAGGAAAACCTAGTGCTTAGAAGGAACATGGAGTCAGATAGAGGCTAGAGCTGGCAGAAGTTGGGACAATGCAGGCTCTTAAAAGAGATCAAAAAGGCACTAGTGTGGGCTGTCTACACAGAACTGTTTTCTCAGCCCCTCCAAACAACTGTGAGAAGTGCTGTTAACCCATCTAATCAATGAAGAAGGAGGCTGTGGACATGAGGCATCTCAATGACTTCTACTCACCCAAAAAAATCAGCTCTATCAAATTCCATCTCAGGCTATACAAAGCCAAGCTAGAAACTCGCTTTTTCTTCTAGTTGTTGAAAAAAGCATTTTGTATAATATATTTTGATCATGGTTTTTTTTTTTTTTTCTGTCTCCCAACTCCTCCCAGATCTTTCCCAATTAAAAATACCTACCTCTTCTGTCCAGATCAGAGGAGTTTTTCTGGTCCTGAGGAAGTAAAAAATAGAGCAGGAACAGCTAGCTACATGTGGTCATACGAGTCTATAATTCTGCCACTTTGGAGGCTGGGGCATGAGGATTGTGAGTTTGAGACCAGTGTGGGCTATCTGGTGAGTCCCAGGCCAGTGAGAGCTACCCAAAGAAGGCCTGTCTTCATAAGGAAACAACTGGGCTCAAGGATTAAGAGCATTTACTGTTCTTCCAGAGGACCTGCGTTTGACACCCAGCATCCATGTGACAATTCACAACTGTCTGTAATGCCTGCTCAATGGGATCTGATGCTATCTTCTGGCTTCTGTGGGAACCAGGCATGTGCATGGTCCACAGACATGCATGCAGGCAAAAACTCATATGGGCATACAATAATAAATACATTTAAATTAAAAAAAGAAAAGGAAATTTTCTAAGAAATCTTTATAGCTAACTTTAATGTCAACATTTATTTAAAAAAAAAAAAAACTATGTATGAATAGAAAAGATGCATAAGCCTTAGAGTCTAATTCATTGGTCAATGAAAATGAGAACCTGCTTTTTAAAATCATGAAAACACTACATATATAATTGGGCAAATATTTGATAAGACACATATATCTTAAGGTACATAACCATAGGGAAAGGTTCATAAAGTCATATAACTGCATTTTTTCAGAGCAGGTGATAGATATATCGTCCTTATTTTTAATCCAGCACAATAAATGACCTACAAAAAAAATTTGGGAAATTTTACTGAATGGGTAAACAGCTTTGGATCTCTCTAGCTAACTCCAGTTTAAGAAAACATGCTTTCATATTCACAGGAAGATCTTGAATAATCGGTTCAATCTTTTATTTAGTGTTAGCTCTATTTAAAAAGAAAGAAGAAAGAAAGATTCAAGAAGTGCCTTGGAATGCTTATACTAAAAATGTATTAAGCAAATCTTGTGCTTGATGCCCAATTCACATTCAGTACGATGTAGTAGTCAAACTGAGCATGTGACATCAGAAAGCTGAGCTGCATGAATGCATACATGTGGATGCACTGGGCCAAGGGTAATAGTACACAAGGTCAAAGGTTAAACAGTTGGAGGCCCTGGTTTAACAGCAGACCTCAACTGTTATTTAAATGTCACAAATGTCAGTGTTCGTCTTCAAATGGTATTACAGTAGGATTAGTGTCCTAAGCTGTGTTCCAATTTATGGAGAATCGGGGAGAATGATTCTCGTCAACTTAGTCCAAAGCAGGAGAAGATTGATTTTCCTTTACCACTCAGTTTGTTTTTATGAGTTTTCCAGGCCTACCTTTCCCTAGTCAGCACTGTGGATGGAAACTGCCAGATCTGCTCGGAGGCCATATGTGAACAGTGAATCTGAAAGAGTTATGGCTCATTGAGAAACTGACGTTGAAAATACTACCACTCTCAGAAACCAGTCGGGGCTCCCTGCAACTGTCAGAGCCAGCAGTGGCTTAAAACATGAAACAGATAGAGGACCAGCCAGGCCAGTTCTTCCATAGGGCATCCATAAGGCAGAGGCCTGCAGAACTAAGATAGGAGAGTGATCCCGGCATCTCTAGCCCCATCATTTCTCCTCAATCAATGACGAATGGGTGTGTGATTCCAAAACTCTTCTAAGACTTATTACATTTCTTTGTTATCATTAGGAGTGAAACATGTGTATTTGAGCACCGACTATGTGCCAAGTACAATGCATGCAGTATCTTATCTTGATTATGGAATTACATGAAAGACACAATAGCCTGCTTATTTTAAAAAAAATAATAATGACCTGGGGCTGATGAATACACAGTTTAGCAAAGATGGCTTGAATCTGGGGCACCTCCTTCTTAACAATTCACAAGTAGAGGAACTTACAGGAAGGAATGAAGCAAAAAGGCCTCCAGGGAAGAACATTATTTCTTAAAGTACTGTCCCACATGGACAGAAATATCATAATATAGCTCGAGGATACTTCATGTTAGATCTCCAGATGGGCAGGAGTGTGCCATTCAAGATGTCAAGCATTCTATACTGAAGAACCACGTGGACGCTTGGCAGAGCCTTTTCTCTTTCAGAGCTTCAGAGGTGCCACAGGAGTGATTACCAGATAGGAGGCCTTGCTTACAACAAAGAGGACACTGGGGATGTCGGAGAACGTGGATCAGTTTGGGAGCCTCTTTGCTCTCAGAGGACAATAGCAGGAAACACCTGCTGGGAGAACAAGCCAGGCTGTCCTTTCTCCTTGCCTGCCTTTGTCATCTCTCGGGCCCCTCCAACTTACTGTAATCTCAGAAAGGAAGTGAATCTGCTTGTGCTGGGGATTGTGGGAGTGGAACAGGCAGACTGCATTGAGACTCCAGAGGTTCACAGTAAAAATATTTGAGAAAATAGCTACTTTGCAGTAAGGAATAAGAAACCCCCACCCCCAGGACCTCCAGATGAGGAGATGAAATAAGAAACCTTCTAAGATTCCAGATAGGGAGCACTCAGGAGATCCAGGCCCCTCTTCACTTCTTTTTATGTTTTTAAGATTATGTCTCCTGTGTAGCTCAGGCTATCCTCAGACTTGCTATGTGGCCAAGGATGACCTTAACTTCTAGTTCTTATGCCTCTACCTCCCTAGTACTGAGATCACAGGTGTGAGCCACTACATTTAATGTCCCACTACCTTTTTTTGGTGAGGTATTCTGCCAAGGCCCATGTGGCTTGGGTCCCAGAATTCTGGCTTGAGGCATCAAGGAAATGAAGAAATGACAAACACAGAGACACATAGGCAATGAAGCTGGATCAGGTAAGGTTCTCTAACTGCATCAGCATACCCTGGAACCACAGAGTTTGCTAAGGTACAGCCTAGGCTGAAGGTTTGGGGCATCTCGAGAGGAGGTCTCTATAGGCAGCCAGCTCTGGTTCTGGCTGCAAACATCCAGGAGGCAGAAGCTGCAGTTGCTAATCTTTACACACACTGATCAATCATTCATAAGTCCTCACATTCAGATTCCTGAAGAAAGCTGTGCCACCCTTTCTCGAGTCTGACCCTTGTGGGTAATGACTTTTCCAATTTTCCAGGGGCCAATTGGTCTTGGAGTCTTTGACAGGCTGGTTCAGGCTTTATTCACTTGGATCTTCTCCTGCTCCCTAGAGTATTTTGTATGTTTTTTTTCCCTTTTCTTTTTGAGTTTGGTTAGATGACACAAATAATTATACAAATCTGATGATTACTAATGAGATAATGTAAAAAATTAATAAAATGTAAAAAATAACTTAATTCTTAATGGAAAATGACAAATCCTTTTCATACTACGAACATAAAAGATGCTGAGCGCTTACTATGTGTGAAACATTGAGTACTTTCACATCTTGAATGCTTGTAAAGTATGTGGCATACTCTTTAATAGTATGTCTCTGGTTGACTTCATACCATTAGACGTTCTAACCATTGTTAAAGCAACTGGGATTTGATCATCAGGCCATCTGTGACATCTAAATTTACCTCTCACTTCTTTCAATGAACTCTTTTGTTTCAATAGTTCATACATATACATACATATGTATAGTTCAAGCATATATGCCACCCCTATACACATACATACACAGCACACAGACACATGAACATGGACAAACAGACACAGGGACACACAAACACAAGGATGCTCATCAGCTAATTTGATTTGAGCAAAACGAGGAAGGGCACTAGAATTAAAGGCCAACCCTTGTTTTCTGTCGAAAAGTTGGAGTTACTTCAAACTTTTTTGTTTTAATTAGTTTCCAAGTTTAAGCAAGCTTTAAAACTCCTCTGCTCAAATTTTACACAAAGCAAAGCAAAAACAACAGCAGCAACAAGACACTGCCCCTGGACATGACTGGGAAAAGGATGTTAAAGGCTTTGATCTGTACTTTTACTAACATTGAGCATTTAAAAGGAACTTAGGGTTAGGCGATATGGTCCAGAGGGTAAAGGTGCCTACCACCAAGCCTGACAACCTCAGTTCAATCTACAGATCCACATGATGGACAATATAAGATTAATGTCTCTCAAAAGTCTTCACTACAGAGAAAGAAAGAGAGAGAGAGAGAGAGAGAGAGAGAGAGAGAGAGAGAGAGAGAGAGAAAGAGGATTAAATGTAATACTACAACTTGGTATTCCAAGACAGTTTGATATCCACGGGAGGTTCCCCCTTCTCTGGAGAAAAAGGGAGGGGCCACAGGGGCAGGGGAGATGAGGGGGAGGGACTGGGAGGAGGGGGGGAAGCTCTAATTGAGATGTAAATAAATTAATTAATAAAACAATATTTTTTAAATATCAATTAAATGGGGCTGGAGAAAGACTCAGTCTATAATGTGCTAACCTGAGTCTGATCTTCCAGACACCACATTTTAAAAATATATCTAACTGGCCATAGCATTAGTGGGGAGGTGGAGTCAAAGAGGACCCCTGGAGCTTGCTGGCCAACTAGTCTAATTGAATCGGTGAGTTTCAGATTCAGTGAGAAACCATGTCTTCCAAAATACAGTGGGGCGCAATTGAGGAAGACACCTGATGTGGGTCTCTGGCTTCCACGAATGCACAGCATGCACCTGGACCCACACATTTCTGCACATACATGCTCGCGCACACACAGGGGGGTGAGGACATTACTGTATGTTATCCTATCAGTTAATCATCTAGGGGAGATATGGTCCCACTATATTGCGCACGGTGATCTCAAATGCCTGGAATCAAACCCTTTCCTGTCTCAGCATCCTTGTGCTAATGCACAGGTGCACCACACAGCACGCGGCCTGGAGTGACTCTTCAGAAAGAGGAACTTTCCTCATTTGTCTTCTCTGCTTCCATAGAAAACATCCATATTCCCTCTCATATGCAGTTAATCCAAAGATGTGAAGTTATGTCCTCTGGCACAGATGCTGTCTCACTGGTCGGAAGTAAAAATGAAGGAATGAGGGTATCTCCTTCCAGGGCCATGGATACAGAAGGAGCGGTGCTGAGGAGAAAACGGGATCTCGGGCTACAACCAAGGCTTTTCATTTGGTAACAAAAGTCCAATTCAAGATACAATTAACCTTCTCTCTTAGTTCACTAATAGCCTGAGAGTAATGTCGACATTAGGCTAGGAAGTAAAGCCACTCAATTAAGAAATTAAAAATATCGGTATGAAGGAAGGACTTTCTGTGGTAACTGTATAACAGTCCCTTTGTTGGTTAGTAAAAATAAGTCCAGGAAATATTTTTGATAGATTAATACTCAAATGAGCAGTAACTTAAATTTCTCCCTCACAGTAACTCAATCTGTTTTATTGAGCGCCAAACAGAAAGTTGCAAAAATATCCACTGGACAACAATCTCTACAGTGTTACAGCTCAGCAGGTGGAATTTCAGCTGGCCAGAGATTCAATATTGGGAAAGCCCTCTTCCAGGCATCTCCAGGCTGCTTTATTTGGTGAACTAAAAACTGTGAGAAGATTGTCTTTAAGAATGCAATGGGACCCTGAAACAATCTTTTGTTTCCTGAGACATTCCAAGGAGTCTTTATTCGGGTAAATAGTTCGAGCGTACATTATAAGCTGGACGGAGGAGACATGATGGAATGCCAGTAAACACTGTGCCCGAGAGTCATGAAGACTAAATCTTGCTTCTTTATAGTCAGCCAGTTCATCTGAAAGCCAAAAATGAGAACTGCTAGATACATCAAAGAAAGGGGGCCGCCTTATTGGAAATAATAAAAATAAGTAAGTGACAAATTTAGATTTTCCCCTAAGATAATTTTCCACGTTTTAACTCGAATGTCACTTGTCGTTAAATGATATCAAGAATTGTTTATCCATCCTATACGCAAGCAATAGCTTTAAGTGTTATAGAAACTCTGTCAGCCAGGAAAAGATAAACTGTAAAAGAATTCTTATAGGATAATGGTGGTTATTCACAACTGAATAATGAATTACATGTCACACAATACATGATAGCTATCTGCATTTCTGAAGCTATAGCTGAGGAATTATTGGCCTCCCTTATCTGAAAAAATCCAAGCATAGTATGAGATCAAAGGGAGTAATAATTGTACAGGAAATATCTTTTTCAAAAGAAAATTCCTCTGAGGATGAAAAACTGATTTATAAAGTTAAAGATTAGTAAGCACTTGTGCCGTCTTAGATTTCCCACATTGAATTAAATATGTCTGGCAATATTTTGAATAGACCATTTGCAGCAGGAAGAAACACTTAAAAAACCTCATATTGCCAAACTAAGGATCCCTCCTGGGGAATAAGCAGAGCAAAACAAAAAGAACACGGGGTTACTTTTCAGATACTTTTCTGGCATAAAGTCCATGTAATAAATGTGATTGCATAAAGTTCTTCCATTGAAAAGTGAAGGTGGCCCTGAAATCTGCTCTGAAAGCCCCACAAAACAATCAATTTCCATAGACTCTACAACAGGGAGATTCTGACCCTGCCAGTTCATGACCTCAGAGTTTTATGACTCAGCAGTTCTGACAACTCCCATCTGAAGACAAGAAGGACTTGGAACAAACTGATGTACAACACAAATCAACAGTTAGTCCCCAAACAAAGCACCAAGCTGGATTCCTTCACCTCCCTACCAAATCACACCTCCAGAGCTTGTTTGGAATTCACTGGCACCTGATCACATATTTCACCACCGCCATCTTTTAAGAGCTGCAGAGGCAAAAGATGCCACATGACTTTTTTCTCCAAGGACTTTCTTAGAAAAATGTTTTCCCTCAAAATATTCATCATTCAAAGCTCTTTCAGAGCATGGGCTGCTCTTCCAGAAGACCTGGGTTCAATTCCCAGTACCCACATGCCTGCTTACAACTGTCTGTAATTCAATGCCAGAGAATCTGAATGCCCTATTCTGGCTTCAGTGGGCACCAGGTATGCATGTAGTGCATAAACATACACGCATGCAAAACATCCATACACATAAAAATATTTTTGTTAAAACACTGTATTAAGAACCAGGTAGGTGTACTGGTGGATGTCAAAAGTACCAGCACTTGGGATCTGGAAGCAGGAGGATGACAAGTATAAAGACAGCCTGGGCTACATAGCAAATCGTTGTCTCAAAATAAATAAATGTAATAAGAAAACACATTCAATGTTATAACTAATATAAACTGTCTAAGCATCTTTAAAACTGGATATTAGTGAGAAAAGAACAAAAGAGACAGAAAGAGAGAGAGAGAGAGAGAGAGAGCTAACAATGATGGTGTAAGACAAAGATGTATTTTCAATTCTTTTTATTGACCTAGATGGACACAAATGTACATAATGTACCTGCCTATTATAAACCAGAAAAGAAAAAAGGAAACACATAGCAAATTAAGAAACATTCTCAAAAAGGCCTTCAAGGACAGACAAGAGAAAAGCTCTTCTCCATTTTATTTACATTATGTCTGCCTTACCAAACACAGATATGAGTCTAACCATGGTCTATTCCATTTCACTCTGTTGACTCTTTGGAATGCTCTGTGAGCACAAGAGTCTCATTTGTCTTGACTACAATGGGGGAAAATATCTCTGGAAATACTGTCATGCAGTACTAGGTTAAGATTGCAGTAAGCCAAGAGAGGATTTTCTCTTCCAGCTATACTTACAGAATCATAGTAACCCGCACCTTCCTCCTGATTTAAATACTAGGCCTAGCGTGGCTATTTGTCTTTCCATGACTGAGAATCTCAATTATAATATTAATTAATTTTATTCAGTTGCCAGCCTACTTGAAAATGATCTTGAAATTAACTACTTTCTGTTCATATTTTATAACTCCAGACACTATAGCTAACTATACAAATATGTACAAATATAGAAAACAAAAATAAAAAATTAACTATGGAGCTGGACATGGTCATTCAGATATACGATTTCAGCACTTATGGGTGCTGAGGTAGGAGAATTGTCAAGAATTGAGGTCATCTTGAAATACATGGTGAATGAAACAGACTACATGTAGACCAGCTTGGACTACAGAGTATCTCCAAAAATAGTCAGTTAAGGGATAAGCACCGTTATTGGTTGTTTGATGCAGAGTGGTCAGCCTTGAAACTATATATACACAAACAACAAAAACAGACTCAACAGTGTGTGTGTGTGTCTGTCTGTCTGTCTGTACAACCTATCTCTCCACTCCTTAGCACTTGCACTAGATAATTTAATGCAGAATAAGAGCATAGGTTAAGTCATGTGTTGATCCTCAGCTATGACGGAGAGGGGAAAATTAAGCCTTGCTTTGTCCCTGAAGCTCCTGAAGTAGAAGTTTCTGGATACATTGGGTGATGCAGACTCACATGGTGTTTTGCTGAGACAGACTCATATGTGTTTTGCTGAGGCAAGACGCATGGGAGGACACGTGATGTTTGGAGAGAGTATAAATAGGACTCAACGGACAGTGACAGTGATGACATGCTTGCATAGCTAGCTTGCAAAGCTTTGTTGGTCTTGAGTCTTCATCTTCACTGGTCTTTGCTTCATTGAGAGAGGCACAGCAGAGAACTTCTCCTGTCCTCCCGGCTGGTTCTAGTCACTCCCACTGACCAACAGAGGCTTGGTGGTTTCTGCTGGATCGTGCCACCACTGTTGATTCATTTGCTATCCTGAAACTACTGAACTGGGCCGCTGGTATCCTAACAATGGAGATTGGAATTGCCCCAAAGAACTACTTCTAAACAGGTCCATAGCCCCTTGTCCTATTTACCATCTTTTCCATCGTACCTTTGGACGGTGGACTAGAAGTGGGGTCGAAGAGTTTGTGAGCCCTTATTAAAACTAAGTTTTAAAAAAGTTTAAGCCTGCAAATTCCCCCAGACCACTTACCCTTGGCTATTCCCTAAATTTCTATTGTTCAGACTCAGGTTTGCTCATTTGGCCCATATGGACTTTGTACCAAGAACATATATACCATATAACTTTGTCCTGGGGCGGGGAGGGGGGAAGGTTGAAGATACAACTGCCCATACAGCCTACCTCTATCTGGTCTTCCCAAGTAGACTGTGGGTTCTTTATGTCTTTTCCAAACCCTTCCCTGCAGCAACCTCTTTGCTGTTCTTGTACCTTACAGCATATCTAGCAAATATCTCAGAGCTGGTAGATCTATCTCTGTATGGCTTTACTTTCTGAACTACCATCAGCCATCTTTAACTGAGTTTAGCCACAGCTAGTGTAAAAGCAGTATAGTGGAATTAAAATCTATCCAGCTGAGAGTCAGGGCATGGAAAGACCAGGCTCCTGGCTGCTTACTACAATGCACATACTCTTTTATTTTTTGTATGAAGATGTCACTTTTAACATGATTAACACATTAAATTGTTGTATATCCGTACAAATTTTAAAAGAAAAATAGCAATAATTATTCAGAGTGAGTTATGTACATTAATCAACAAAGATATTTTTTTCAATGATAAAAGAAAATTTGAAGTTCTGATCTAGGATTTAGTGGGGGGGGATTTTCTTCTTGAGAATTTATTTTCCCTTTCTAATTCTAAGTTTCGTTATTTGTTAAATGCAGGTGAAACTGTTATTAGTATTTTAAAAACCCATCCTAAATGGTGTACTGCCTGGAAAATACAAAGATAGACAAAGAAAAAGATTTTACAGTTAAAGAAATGTACTTTAGAACCAGGGCCTCATATATGTTGGGCAACCACTTTACTCTCTGATCCTTAACCTCCTTAACAGGTCTCATAGATATAGTATTTGTTGATAACAATTTGACTTAATACCCATATACTCTTCAATAAAGTCTTTCCCTTTCTAGAATTTGGTTTCCTCAGTGTTAAAATCATAGTGCCTCATGTGATAAACTTTAAGCTCTAGGCTGAAGTGGGGAATTCTGGTTTTGTTGGAGACTCAGTTGTAACATGTGATGGTTTTCTGGATGTTTTGCTGAGAACACACACATGATGTTTATCTGGAAGCTGTCTGATGAAAGGGTATGTGATGTTTTGCTGGAGCAGACACGTGAGAGGATACACAATGTTTGGAAAGAATGTAAGTAAAACCCAACAGACAGTAGAGGACAGTCTGGCATTGGTTCTGTCTTGCTTTCTTCTCTGATCCTTGTTTGTCATGACTTCATAGAGAGAAACTCACCAAAGAATTTCTGGTGGTGTTTCAGCTGCTTCTTCCCATTTCATCAGACTTGTGCTGATCTGCGGAGCCTTGTGGTTTCTCTTCAGTCGAGCCACTGATGATGATTTGTGTTTGACGTTTTGCTAGAGGACTAGACTGCTGACAATGAAAATTGGAATCACCCTCCAAAAACACTACTTCTAAACAGGGTCCCACCTCCCTGTCCTATTAGCCATCTTCCTTCCCTACCTTTGATCAGTGTGCTATAAGGGAGGTTAGAGCATTTAAGAACCCTTGTTAAAATAGGTTTTAGAAAATATAAGCCTGCACTAGTCCAACTGTTAAATGCTATTATTTTGTTAGCAAAGCTGAAGAACGCATCCTCTCTGTGCATCTAGAGAGACACAAAGTTATATGCCAAGCATCCTACTTGTCACCAGGGAACAACATGGAACTCACTTAGGTGAAGTACAAGCCCTAGTTCTGTGGAAAGTGGACAGGCAGTTTTCTTTTCATCGACTTCTGACTGACAGTTCTCTAACACAAAATGCCAATATAGTCTTTCAATAAATCACTGTATTGGGAACTAACTCCATTATATTTTCTTGCTCCATTTGTCTTCTTCTCCAGGACAAATGCCATTGTCACTTGCTTAGTGATGTTATTTTGTCCCTTCTTGAAAGTGCCAGGACACTTTATGTCATTCAAGAGATACTCCCCCCACACTCCTGTCCATTGCTTTGTTCCTTATTCAAGATGATAAGATATGCTCTGTATCTTGTACTTGCATTTTCCAGCCATTAGCACAATAAGTAGTATACTTAGAGCCAAATTAGGATTAAATCTGGCAAGAAATGGATAAACTAATGAAGTAAATTAATAGGTTTGTAAGTAAGTGAGTAGGTTTGAAAGTAAACGAATGGATTTGAAAGTAAATGCATGGATTTATGAATGAATAATCTATAAAGAGCTATGACATCAAAAATGGCAAATGCTTACAGTATACTCTCATTTACTCAGTTTTCCATCCACCACTTACTTAAATCTCCTTTATTTAAAAGGAACTACCTGGTCACGTGTACTAGGAAATGTCCATCAGCTATACCCACTTCAGAACAGGTGGAGAACTATTAAGGGCAGTGCTTTCAGGCCACATTGCCTGGTGTGAACCTTCCTTTTTACCTACTCATTTAAAATAATTCCTGTAATCCTTGATAACCTGTAATGTAGTACTTTCTGTACCTTATGTGTACCAATATTAATCATCATTTTTATGTGTATCACATAAAACACGTGTATTTTTAAAACACTCACTTACACATATTACTTCATCTTAGAAAAATATAATAAATAGTATGACTGTAGAAGCAAGCAAGCTGGCTCATCTGTAAGGGGATAAAAACTGTGGGTTTATCATTCAGATAAATACTATATAAATATTTTTTAAAACAAGAATGTCTTTTATATACTCCAAAGTATATAAGTTATATATACCAAAATAATTAATTATATTCTTTTCCATAACAGAAAATACAAGATTAATCATTAGCAAAACAAATAAATTATAATCTGTACACTCAGTAGAAGAGTATACAACTATAAAAATGAAGCCAATCTGCTCATATGAAAGATTTCTGAGCTATGTAATTAGGAAAAACTTCAAATGTAAGAACAATGCATTTAATGTTTCCTGTCTATTAAAAGAGAAGAGAATTTCACAGGAGGAAATACATGGACAAAGTGTGGAGCATAGGCTGCCTCCCTGGGGACCCATCCCATACACAGTCACCAAACCTAGACACTATTGTGGATGCCAAGAAGTGCTTGCTGACAGGAGCCTGATATAACTGTTTCCTGAGAGGCTTTGCCAGAGCCTGACAAATACAGAGGCTAATGCTCACAGCTAACCATTGGACTAAGCACAGGGTCCCCAATGGAGGAGTTATAGAAAGAACTGAAGGAGCTGAAGGGGATTGCAACCCCATAGGAAGACCAGTAATATCAACCAACCAGACCCCCAGAGCTCCCAGGGACTAAACCACCAACCAAAGAGTACATATGGAGAGAGTCATGGCTCCTGTTGCATATGTAGCAGAGGATGGACTTGTCGGGCATCAATGGGAAGAGAGATCCTTGGTCCTGTGAAGGCTCGATGCCCCAGTGTAGGGGAATTTGAGGGCGGGGAAGCAGGAGTGGGTGGGTGGGTGGGTGGGAGAGCACCCTCATAGAAGCTGGGGATAGGGGATGGGATAGGAAAGTTGTGGAGGGGGAACCAGGAAAGGGGATAACATTTGAAATGTAGATAAATAAAATATCCAATAAAAAAAGAAGAGAGAGTTTAAGATATTTTTGACAATAGTAAATTCTGGAATAATATACAAGAAATACGTTTAAATGGCTGAACATAAAGGTAGAGTTGGATGTTGGAGGCAGAAGAAGAAGCTATTTTTTTTGACAATGCACTATTTTATAATCTTATTTTTTAATCCATATGAATATATTCCCTACTCAAGGAATTTCAAGATACACATACCCACTTGTGTGACTAGAATATTTAATACGTGAATTTTGCTAAATTTCCCTCTGTTCTCTGCCCTCCCTCTTCCACATCAAATTATTTGTTCAGTTCTCATAAAGATCCAGCTTCAGGAAACAGCTGAAGCAGTTGAGTTTATAAATGGGTTGCTTTTGATCCAGTTTGAAATCTAAAAAAGCCTAATGCTAAATAATGAAGTTGATAAAATATAAAATATAAAAATATAAGCTGGACTCTCTCGGCTGTATAATGACTAAAATCTGGGGGAGTATAATTAATCATATCTGTTTTACTGGCGTGTAATGGTCTGATTAGCAGAAAGTTCAATTAAAATGTTTCCTTTGGAAGCTGAAGCATGCAGCTCAGTGATAGACTCCTTGCAGAGTGTGCTCGAGTGCCCGAATTTGATTCTCAGCACTACAACAGAAATGCTTCCACTCATAAACAAAATCAGTCATTATCAACTGCCACCTGAAGAAGCATTTTTTTTTTTATTTCACTGGCCTATACTTATTTGAAAAAAGAAAGTCGTTGTGTAATCATACTAAACTATCTTTTTACCAACACTAACCCAACACTTTAAATCTATAACCCATCATTAATCTATACTTAAGAACCATCCCAGGCCTTCTATAGCTTTTTATTTACTAGAAATGCCCACACACACACACACACACACACACACACACACACACACACACACACGCACATAGTCGCAAACACATTTAACTTTGGTATTCAAAAGACTTTCTCAGCCAGAAGTAATAAAATGTCAACTTCATTTAAATGAAACACCATTGACCCCCATTAGCAGGACATGTGCTTGGCCTAGCTTTCCCTAATGCTGGAAATAGATTTGGTCTTGTCCATCCACACACTCTTGCCCTGTCCTCTTATGACCCAGGGCAGACATATGCTAGACAGCTGGCTGAACCAAGTCTGTGGTCACTGAACAAAGCAAGCCTTCCTGGCCCACACAAAGATTGAACCTGTGACCTTACTCTCATTAGCTGGTGCCCTAACCACCTGAACTGAACAGCCACCAAAAAAAAGAATCAATTGAGCTCTGTGTAGATCAATGTCTGTGTGCGGGCATCAAAGTCAGGTATAAAATCATACATAACAACAGTCATAAAGCCAGTGCTTAGGTATTAAGTGTAACACCTTCCTCTTAGGCTATATGTCTTCAATCCTAGGCCACAATGACACTTTTTTTTTTTTTTTTTTTGAGACAGGGTTTCTCTGGGTAGCCCTGGCTGTCCTGGAACTCACTCTGTAGACCAGGTTGGCCTTGAACTCAGAAATCCACCTGCCTCTGCCTCCCAAGTGCTGGGATTAAAGGCATGCGCCACCATTGCCCAGCTCCACAATGACACTTTTTAAGCTGAGAAACAAAATATGATCATCTTAAGAGCAATTTGACATACAATAGTGTATGGTACCCACTCTGAAATAAAAAGGTTAGCCATACGTTGTCCAACAACCGATAGAAACAAATGCAGAGACCCACAGCCAAATACTAGGTGAAGCCAGGAGAACCATGAGAGGGGAAGAAAGGATTCTAGAGGCCAGAGAACAGGACTGACAGAATCAAAAAAGGAGATCCCAAAAGGCCTCACAGAGACTGTAGCCACAATACCAATCCTGGATGAATCTGAACTAGGCCCTCTGCATGTGATTGTGTAGCTTGGTGTGCTTGTGAGCTCCCTAACAGTGAGAATGGGGTGTGTCTCTAACTCTTTTGCCTGCACTTCAGACCCTTTTCCTCCTACTGGGTCGCGTTATGTGGCCTTGATATGAGGTTTTGATTTCTAGTCTTATTGTAACTTGTTATACATGTTCAGTTGATGTCCCTGGGAGGCCAGCTCTTTTCTGAAGGAAAATGAAGGAAGGGTGGATATGGGGGAGAAGGAAGCTGGGAAAGGTGGACTGGGAGGAGTTACAAAAGAGGTTAATCAATGAAACCAATAGTTAGCCACTCTGTGCCAGGAAATCACTATATAATCTAGGTTCTACTGAGCGAATGGGGAAAGTCAAGAGAATAGTAATTGATAGACCTACTAGTGAGAACAAGATGCAAAACCTGGGTGAGATCTAGAAACCATTAAAGCAAATCTTCATTTTAAAAAAATGTCTATAGTCAGTCATTCAATCTAGAGTTTCTGGCATGCTTCCAGTGTTTTCTGTGTTTTAGCACTTCTGGTTGAAGAATTCTACCAACGAGGTAGGAATATCTACTCACAGCTCATAATCAAAGTAACTCTAATATCCAGACATGTAGACTTCCATGCTTCTCTTGATCCAGCTTTGACAGTTATTCTAGTCCCAGTCCCTAATGACCATCAAAGTGGCAGCCCCAGTGCAGCAGTGTGCGTGGAAAATTCCAAGCTAAATGAGAGATTTAAGCACAAGTGAAAGAGTAATTTCAAAGCCAGAGCTTTGTTTCAGGGGATGAAATGAATTCCTACATACAAGACCCTTCCTCGCACATTTGAATGGATTGTCTCACATAGAAATGAGCTACAAGATATGATCACGTGTAGATAGCATAGCATTCAGACCCCACCTCAAGAAGAGAGCGACTATTTTTATATCTTACGTCATGAAGACAATATTCTATGCTAATGACCAAAAACTAACCCTTGCAAGCTCCTCCCTTCTTGAAGAATTGTCCTAAGCATAAAGCCCGTTTTTGAACACCCAACAAAGTCTCAAGGCAGCATCTTCCTTATAGTTTCATCTCTATGCCTAGCAGAAGGCTTTTGACATAAATAAGCTCAACCAATTATTAATGAGGAGAAACTGAATGATTTCAGCTGGTACTAATTTATCTTTTTATATCATTCAACTTTGCTTCTCTGATTCAATCCCTTTCTCCACCTATACTCTTCTCATTACTCTGTAACCACTGCTTATTCAAAATGTTCTCTCACATGGAAATGACTATCATTTATTGAGAAAGTATAGAAATTATAGCTGGTATAATCTTATATGTGTTCCACCGTTTAATATTTATAGAAGAAATTTTCACTATTATATGCAGTCATAAAAGGTGCTTATAAAATCTAAGTCATATCCACAGAACACAGGGCTGAGAACAATGACGACAATACCTAAATCCAGATCTGTCTGAATCAAGATGCTTTCTTAGAATTCCTCTCTGGTACATCCCCAAATTCTACCTTCCAAAATTGGTCTGTTCCAAAACAGGTTTAGCACAAGCTTAAACGACAGAGACTCATTCAGTCCATTCTATCACATAATGGGTTCTTAATTTTATTAAAGTGCTTAATGTCTCAAAAATTAATCATGTGCTACCTATATGTCCTCGCACACTTCACCGATCCATTCCTTCTTGACCTCCACAAAGTGTACGTTCAACAAGAGGAGATTCTACAGGTTGAAATGACTGCACAACAAGACACTTCTGTGTTAGTCAGAATCAACAAAACACACATTGCCTTCTCCATAACTACATTTAGATAATTCTGTGTCAGTTCCTAGAGTTATAAAAAAAACACTCAAAGTGTTTTCTCTTACAGTTTTTGAAGTCAAGAGGAAACTGAAAAGCATTGAAAATTTGCATGTTTTTTAAATATTTTAAAGTGATGGGTTCTGGATGTGTAGCTCAGTAGGAAAGCATTTGTCTGGAATACGTGAAGGCCTGCATTTGATCCCAGATTATACATAATTTTCATTTCAAAGCTTTTAATTATGAAACTTCTAGAGTGTCGCTACCTCAGAAAGTCCACTGCACCAATGTCAAAGAGATCACAATGAGTTTCTCCTTGTTTCTTCGAATACCCTCCATTTCAAAGGTTAAATACCTAGTAATAAAAGCGCACTCCAGAATGAAATTCAACCTGAGTTCTCCATCTTGAGGTGACTATTCTGGCATTTTTTTTTTCACAAGTAGAAAGCCATCTGTTTAAACCATTTAAATGCATGCTTACAGAAGAATGAAAAAATAGGAACTCAAAGGTTTGTGGATTTTAAGCACTTCTGAGTATTTATAAAACACATTAAGACTTTTGATGCTTGGGAAAAAATATGAAGTGGTACTTTCTGCTATAAATCAGCGCTAGCAACTAAAGCCAAGCTAGAAATGAGGATATCTTTGGCACAAAATCGTTTTGATCATCTAAAATGTTGATCACTTGTGTGCTATGAAGAAAAAGGATTTATTATTTTTAAATGGTTCGACTTCTTAGAAAGATAAAGAGCATATCGTTTGAGAAAACATCAAACAATACAGTTCTTATCAATTGTATATTGTTCCCTATAAACTTTACTAGGGTAACTTCCATTAGAACCAAATTATACTTGTTGACAGATACACCTTAGAAAGGTGTTAGGCCAATGGTCTCTCCTTTGAAGAACTAGAACATTCAGTGCCACTTTACTTGTTTTCTTCATGAACCTAACAGTTGGGGATAGACTCTGTTCTTCAGGGTTTAATCACATAGAAATACCAAAAGCCAAAGAGCACAACTCTTATCCAGTCAAGCCCTCAGCCACAGACTCACTCTAGGGATGCCACTCACATTTTTGTTGTAAAAAAATAAAAATTTATAGCCACCCATCCTTAAGAGGTTAATTCCAGTGGTCATAGTTTGGCATGGTCTCAAAAAAATCAAACTGTCTCATAGTGTATGTATATGCATCTCATATGCTTAAAATTAGATATTCTCTGGGACAGAATGCATAAGAAATGGTGGTGGGTTTTTTCCCTAAATAAGCTTTGAATTGCTTTTTGTTCTTAACCTAAAAACTAACATGAATCTAATACTACCATTTCCTTTGTGGAATTTTTGAAAAATTCAATGAAGGTGGATGTGACTCAGTGACAGAATGCCCTCACACATTCCAGTGTGAGAGTGGGATGCAGGGATGGAGAGAGAGGACAGAGGGAGTTACAGAGGAAGGGGGAAGAAAAGATAGACTCAATATACTCCAACACCGCAAGTTGATTTTATTATCGATCTCCATAAATATTTAGAGAAGAATTAATAGATAACTATCTGAATTTGGGGACCCACCATATAATTATAAAAATGTTATTTTAACTTCTGAAGGTATCACCATCCCTGCTTTCAAGCCATACTACAGAGAAATAATAATTTAAAACTGCATGGTGTTGGTATAGAAACAGGCAGGTTGATCGATGGATTCAAATCGAAGACCCTGAAATAAACCTACACCTTCAGACACTCGATTTGACAAAGGAGCCAAAACCATACAGTGGAAATAAAAAAAGCATCTTCAACAAATGGTGCTGCCAGTCAGAATGGCCAAGATCAAAAACTCAGATGACAGCAGATGCTGGCAAGGATGTGGAGAAAGAGGAACACTCCTCCATTGCTGATGGGATTGCAAGCTGGTACAACCACTCTGGAAATCAGTTTGTCAGATCCTCAGAAAATTGGACATAGTACTACCTGAGAACCCAGCTATACCTCTCCTGGGCATATACCCAGAAGATGCTCCAACATGTAATAAAGACACATGCTCCACTATGTTCATAGCAGCCACATTTACAATAGTCAGAAGCTAGAAACAACCCAGATGTCCCTCTACAATGGAATGGATACAGAAAATGTGGTACATTCACACAGTGGATTACTACTCAGCTATTAAAAACAATGACTGCATGAAATTCACAGGTAAATGGATGGAACTTGAAAATATCATCCTGAGTGAGGTAATTCAGTCACAAAAGAACAAACACAGTATGTACTCACTGATGAGTGGATATTAGCCCAAAAGTTTGGAATACCCAAGATTCAATTCACAGACCATATGAAGCCTAAGAAGAAGGAAGACCAAAATGTGGATGCTTCAGTGCTTCTTAGAAGGGGGAACAAAATACTCACAGGAGGAAATAGGGAGACAAAGTGTGAAGCAGAGACTGAAGGAAAGGCCATCCAGAGACTGCCCCACCTGGAGATATATCCCATATACAGCCACCAAACCCAGATGTTCTTGTGGATGCTGGGAAGTGCTTGCTGATGGAAGCGTGATAAGCTGTCTCCTGAAAGGCTCAGGCAGAACCTGGCAAATAGAGAGGCAGATGCTCACAGTCAACCATTGGAGTGAGTGTGGGGTTTCTGATGGAGGAGTTAGAGAAGGGACTGAAGGAGCTGAGAGGGTTTGCAGCCCCATGGAGGGAACCAACAGTGTCAACTGGCCAGACCCCCTGGAGCTCCCGGAGACTGGACCACCAACCAAAGAATACACATGGAGGGACCCATGGTGCTGGGCACATATGTGGCAGATGAGGGCCTTATGGGAGAAGAGGCCCTTGGGCTTGAGTGTGCTCGATGCCCCAGTATAGGGGAATGCTAGGGAGGGAAGACGGGAGTGGGTAGGTGGGTGGGGGAGCACCCTCATAGAGGCAGGGGGAGGGGGAATGTGATAGAGGGTTTCTGAAGGGGAGACCTGGAAAGAGGAAAACATTTGAAATGTAAATAAAGTAAATATCCAATAAAAAATAAAGTTATAATAAAAAACATAAATAAATAAATAAATAAATAAATAAATAAAACAAATGGTGCTGGCCTAACTGGATGTCTCCATGTAGAAGAATGCAAATTGATCCATATTTATCATCCTGCAGAAAACTCAAGTCCAGTTGGATCAAAGACCTCAACATAAATCTGGATACACTAAATCTAATAGAAGTGAAAGTGGGGAATAACCTTGAACACATTAATACAGGAGAAAATTTCCTAAACAGAACATCAATAGCTCAGGCACTAAGATCAACAATTTATAAATGGGACCTCATGAAACTGAAAAGCTTCTGAAAGGCAAAGGATACTGTCAAATAGGACAAAGTGGAAGGAAGCCTACAGACTGAGAAAGGATCTTCAAAAACCCTATATCTGATAGAGGGCTAATATCCAAAATATATAAAGAACTCAAGAAAGTAGTCACCAGCAAACCAAATACCCAATTTTTAAAAAATGGAGCACAGAGCTAAATGGAGAATTCTCAACAAAGGAATCTCAAATGGCCCAGAAGCACTTAACGAAAAGTTCAAAGTCCTTAGTCATCAGGAAAATGAACATTAAAATGACTCTGAGATTTCACCTTACACCGATCAGAATGTCTACCATCGAAAATTCAAGTGACAACACATGCTGGCAAGGATGTAGAGCAAGGGAACACTTCTTCGTTGCTAGTGAGAGTGCAAACTTGTACAACCACTATAAGAAATCAATTTGGTGGTTTCTCAGAAAATTGGGGATAGTTTTTGTGGTGGTTTGAATATGCTTGGCCCAGGAAGTAGCACTATTAAGAGGTGTGACCTTGTTGCAGGAGGTGTCACCTTGTTGGAGGAAGTGTGTCACTGTGGGGGTGGGCAATGCATCCCTCCTCCGAACCACACGGGGGCCAGTCTTCTCCTAGAGGCCTTCAGATGAAGATGTAGAACTCTCAGCTCCTCCTGCACCATGTCTGCCTGGATGCTGCCATGCTCCTACCTTGATGATAACGAACTGAACCTCTGAATCTGTAAGCCAGCCCCAATCAAATGTTGTCCTTATAAGAGTTGCCTTGGTTATGGTGTCTGTTCAGAGCAGTAAAGCCCTAACCAAGACAGTCCTACCTCAAGATCCAGCTATATCACTACTGGGTATATACCCAAAATGTATTCCACCATAATACAAGGACACTTGCTCCACAATGTTCATAGTAGCTTCCCTTATAATTGCCAGAAACTGGAAACAACCCAGATGCTCTTCAACCCCAAGAATGGATAATCAAGAAAATGTGGCTCATTTACACAATAGAATACTATTCAGATATTAAAAATAATGAAATCATAAAATTTGCAGGCAAATGTATGGAACTAGAAAATAACATCCTGATTGAAGTAACGCAGACCCAAAAGGACATACATGGTATGTATTCACTTATAAGTGGATATCCATAAAATACAGGAAACTCACTCTACAATCCACAGACCCAAAGAAGCTAAATAGCAAGGAGGTCCCAGGGAGGGTGCTTGAATATCACTCAGAAGAAGAAATAAAATTGCCATCAGAATAGATGGAGGGATGGATCTGGTTGCGAGAAGAGATGGGGAGAAGAGCAGGTTGGGGGGATTAGCTCTAGGAAGAGGTAGCATCTCTAGGATGTCCTAGAGGTCTGAAATGGGAGAGAGTCCAGGGAGTCTATGAAGGTGGCTCTAGCTGAAATTCCGACAGTGGGGGATATGGAGCCTGAAGTATCCACCTCCTGTAGCCAAGCAGGATTCCCACTGGAGGGATAAGGATACCAACCCCCCACAAAACCTTAGGCCCAAATTTATCATTACTACAAGAAATGCAGTGACCAAGATGGAGCAGAGACTGAAGTAATAACCAAACAATGACTGGCCCAACTTGAGATCCATCCTATGGGCAAGAACCAATCCTTGACACTATTAATGATACTGTGTTGCACTTGCAGACAGGAGCATAGCATAACTGTCCTCTGAGAGGCTCCACTCAGCAGCTGACTGAAACAGATGCAGAGACCC
The DNA here is from genome assembly GCA_028551405.1 of Uromys caudimaculatus. Lineage (NCBI taxonomy): Eukaryota > Metazoa > Chordata > Mammalia > Rodentia > Muridae > Uromys > Uromys caudimaculatus. Next base: position 43,178,966 of record CM052719.1, read on the forward strand.
ATAACCAAACAGTAGATGAAGCTCAGAAAGTCTATTGGAAGAGGTGGGGGAAGGGTTAAGAAACCCAGAAGAAATAGGAACTCCACAAGAAGACCAACAGTCAACTAACCTGGACCCTTGGGGGCTCTCAGAGACTGAACCACCAACCAAAGAGCATACAAGGGCTGGACCTAGCTCCCTTCCACTTGTGTAGCACATGTCCAGCTTGGTCTTCATGCAGGTCCCCCAACAACTGTAGCAGGGGCTGTCCCTGACTCTGTTTCCTGCCTATGGATCCTATTCCCCTAACTGGGTTGCCTTGTCCAGCCTCCATGGAAGAGGTTATACCTAGTCTTGCAGTGACTTGAGGTGTCAGGGTGGGCTGGGACCACAGGGGAGGGCCTTCCCTTTCTCAGAGGTGAAGGGGAGGGAGAAATGGGGGAGGGACCATGTGAGGGGGGACTGAGTGGAGGAGGAGCTGAGATCAGGATGTAAAGTAAACAAATAAATTAATGGGGAAAATGTTACTTTAGAGAAAATCAGATAAAAGTCCTTTTTTCTGTTTGTTTGTTTCGGTGGCGGTGGCGGTGGTGGTGGTGGTGGTGGTGGTGGTGGTGGTGGTGGTGGTGGTGGTGGTGGTGGTGGTGGTGGTTTGAGACAGTGTCTCTCTACGTAGTCCTGGCACTTGCTATGTAGACCAGTTTGTAGTCCCTCCATGGGACTGCAAACTTCCTCAAAAATTCAAAACTTATTTAGGGAAAAAACCCACCACAATTTATTATGCATTCTGTCCCTCAGCTCCTTCAGTCCCTTCTCCAACTCCTCCATCTGGGACCTCAATCTCAGTCCAGCGGTTACTGTAAAATGAAACTTGGGTATTCCAAACTTTTGGGCTAATATCCACTTATCAGTGAGTACATACCATGTTCGTTCTTTTGTGACTGAGTTACCTCGCTCAAGATGATATTTTCAAGTTCCGTCCATTTGCCTGCAAATTTCATTAAATCATTGTTTTTAATAGCTGAGTAGTACTCCATTGTGTAAATGTACCATATTTTCTGTATCCATTCCTCTGCTGAGGGACATCTGGGTTGTTTCCAGCTTCTGCCTATTATAAATATGGCTGCTATGAACATAGTTCTAAGTTTTATCTAGTGGAAGAAATTGTCTTAAAGTTTTTCAACGCTCTAGGCAGAATAAGTTGAGATGTGGCCTGAGATATCAGCTGTAACTGTATCTTTAGAAAGGCAGCTTAGACTTCCTTTTGTATAAAAGAAGAAAACGGTTGGAGCCATCTCCTAAATCCCTTTCTGAGGCCATGCTTCCATTAGGGAACCCAGAGTCGTATGCTACAGTTGTACAGCTACACATTACCAACAGTGCACTCTACAGTCACCAACCCTGAACGCCCTCCCTTACTGCCATTATTGCTACCACTGTGCATGGTGGTACCCATTACTGGCAATATCATCCATCCAAGAGACACCCATCAGACAAAGGAGAAGGAACCTGACCTTGAGGATTTACATGGACTAAGCCAGCGTTCCCACCTTCTCATACCAAAGAGTAAGCAAAAGGACAAAAGAAGCTATAGGAGACCCAGCTCTGTGGTTCTTTAAGGAGCTTATATCAGTACTAACCCATTTACTATCTTTGACTCATTGACCATATCTTCTTACAAAATCAGCTTGTTACTCAAAGAGTCATTAGCCTTCATGTTCAACAAGCTATGAGTTCATAGAAAGTGTAGCTGTTTACCTGGAGTCACTGATATTTCATTGCAATGCCTTTCACATATTAGATGCTTGTCTGTCTTCTATTGCTGTAATGATACACCACGACCAAGGCAGTTTGGGGAGGAAATGATTTATTTGGTTTATACTTCCATATCACTGATCATCATTGAAGGACGTCAGGACAGGACCTCAAACAGGACAGGAACCTGGAGGCGGGAGCTGATGCAGAGGCCATAGAAGGATGTTGCTTACTGGTTTGCTCATATTCTCCAGGACCCCTTCTCATGTCTCTAAAACCATTACAACCTGAGTGACTCTTTTTTTTTTCTTATTGGTTATTTTATTTATTTACATTTCAAATGTTACCCCCCTTCCTGGTGTCCCCTCCATCTGCCCTCCCCCCCTGCTTCTATGAGGGAGCACCCTCCCCCACTCCTACCTCACCACCCTAGCACTCAAGTGCCTTCCCTCCCATTGATGCCAGATAAGGCAATCCTCTGCTACATATGCAGCTAAAGCCATATGTCTCTTCATGTGTACTCTTTGGTTGGTGGTTTAGTCTCTGGGAGCTCTAGGGGTGTAGGGGTCTGGTTGGTTGATATTATTGATCTTCCTATGGGGTTGCAAACCCCTTCAGTTCCTTCAGTCCTTCCTCTAACTCCTCCATCAGGGTCCCTGTACTCAGTCCGATGGTTGACTGCCTGCGTGCATCCGCATCTGTATTGGTCAGGCTCTGGCAGAGCCTCTCAGGGGACAGCCATACCAGGCTCATGTCAGCAAGCACTTCTTGGCATCAGCAATAGAGTCTGGGTTTGGTGTCTGCAGATGGGATGGATCCCTAGATGGGACAGTCTCTGGATGGCCTTTCCTCCAGTCTCTGCTCCACTCTTTGTCCCTGAATTTTCTTTAGATAGAAACAATTCCAGGGCACTATTTTTTGAGATGGGTGGGTGGCCCCATCCCTCAAATGGGGGCCATGCCTAACCTCTGGATATGGTCTCTACAGGTTCTCTCTCCCCTCTGTTGGGTATTTCAGCTAATGTCATCCCCATTGGGTCCTGGGAGCCTCTTGCTTTCCTGGCATCTGGGACTTTCTAGTAGCTACCCCCAGTTCCTCATCCCCCACTGCTACACACCTCCATTCAATTTCCTGACCTGAGTGACTCCTACACTACCAAAACTGGCTGCCAACAGGAGAGTTAACCTTGGCCACCTCTGGAACACAGCTTCAGTGTGCTGACCCTGAGGAAACAGTTCAGACTTCACCTCAGTAATGCTGCTTTCTGCTTCATCCCAACTGACCAGCATCCATTGTCCCAGAAAAGCAAAGGTTTTACTTCAGTAGTTTTGGTCTCTTGTTAAGCAAAGCTAATTCTTCAGCCCCGGCTGACCAGATACCACAGGTTCTTCACACAAAATCTAGTAGAGTCTTCGCTTTCCTCTGACACTTCACAAGCCAGGCCTCCATCAACTGTACCATGCTCAATATTCATACCATCCAAGTTCCTCCATAATAGCTCACTGAGCACTCAACACCCGATAGCTTTTCTATACCAAAGTTCCAAAGTTCTCTCACACTCTTCCCCAAAACAATATAGTCAGCTCTGACCCAGCAATATCTTACTATCCTGATAGAAACTTGTCTTTTAGTTATGGTTTCTATTACTGTTGTGACATACCATGACCAAAGCAACATGGGGAAGAAAGGGTTTATCTGGTTTATTCTTCCAAATGAGTATTAATCACCAAAGGAAATCAGAACAGGAATCCAAAGAGGGCAGGACCTGGAGGCCATGGAAAGGCACTTCTTCCTGGCTTGTTCCTCAGGGTTTGCTCAGCCTGCTTTCTTATAGAAGCTAGGACTACCGGCCCAGGAATGGCACCACCCACAATGGGCTGGGCCCCCTACATCAATCATTAATTGAGAAAATGCTCTACAGCTGTATCTTTCTCAACTGAGGCTCCCCCTTTCAGATGACTCTCCATTGGGTCAAGTTTAAGTAGAACTAGCTAGCACAATGCTCAATAAGTTGTGTGAATGAATGAATGAATGAATGAATGAATGAGAACAGATAACACACTACTGAGTCCATCAGTGGTTTTCATTTCTATGTGATTCTGGTAACATTTTTGTCCCTTGGTTATTTTTTTTATAGAACTGGAGTAGTACTGTATCTTTTATGAGGAACTGTGAAAAATAAGAGTCCATATAAGAAACACACTCAGAATAAGAACCTGGCATATAGACACACCAGCGTTATTATCAGTGTTGTTGTTGTTATTGTTGTTACTATTGTTATTATCTCTCACTTCTGGTGTGGAGTAGAGCAGGGTTCAGTCAATCCAGAACTTCATGCAAAACTAAGGTGCTCATTGCCCTAAGAAAGCATTCATCTCTCCAATAAATGAGTTCCCAAAAGAATGTTTCACAATATTCTTAAGACTCTCCAAGGCCAGCTGAGATGACTCATTCCCAGAACTCAGAAGACTGGGGCAAGAGGATTCCCCCAATTTCCGTGAGTTCCAAGCCTGCCTGGGCTATAAAGTAAAACCTATTCTTGCCCTTAAATATTTTTTAAAAATAAATGGGGTAGAAAGTGGGGGAGGAGGAGGAGGATGATCAAAATATATTGTATGGCATTTCAAAAAATGCAAAATAAAAACATTTTTAAAATTAAAAATGTTGCACCTAAACTGCTACTCAGAGTCCATCACTAATATGCGTAATGACTAAGTTCCTTCCATATGAAATGCCGTTCCTACAAATTCAGAAGATACAAGAAAACTCCTAACATTGCTAATTGTTCACTGCTATTGACCTCGGTTATATTATTTTGGATTTTGGCATTTCCATGTTGCCTGCTCTTGCCATCACTCCCTAAGGGGTCTAAGATTTTCTAGCAGTGCCCAAATGCCTGGCCATGTGCACTCCAGTCACCATCAATGGCTGAATGGAACAGGAACAGGGATATCTTAAAACAAAACAGCTGCATCGTGGGCGCTTAAGACCCAGGTGGAATACGATAGCTGCTATTAAGCTCCTTTGAGCTCGTCTTGACTTTGAAGATTTCCCTCTTCCTTTTCTTTGCCAAACTCCAACTTGATCTTGTAAAATCACTCCAATGTTCGTTTGGTTTTGTGCTAATGTCTTAGTTGTATTGTTATTAATTTCAGGATTTGGGTTGATTTCAGTCTTTTCCACCTCTGTCTATTTTGTCTGGAGAAACTGTGAAGTGAGACAAAAGTCTTGGTAAATTCTCCTCAGTGGGCATGGAAGTAGAAATGTTTTGTCCCTAGTATTGACCTAGTTCAAAGGCCCTGCCCTCCAAAGCACTTCTCGGCAAGTACCTGGAGGGATCTTTACATGTTGGAATGGCTTCTAGACACTGTGTCACCAACCTCCTTTACCATCACCCCCCATTCCACTACCCGCTCTTTGAGTGAAATGCTTTATTTCTATATTCAAAAATGCATTGTTGAATAAAAATCTATTGGTCACTATTTGGGGATAATAAGAGCTTAAATGCACTGTTTGAAATAAAATTTTCAGCCAGGCATCATGGTGCACACCCTTAGTCCCAGCACATGGGAGGCAGAGGCAGGTGGATCTCAGAGTTGGAGGCCAGCCTGGTCTACAGAGGGAATTCCAGTGCTACTCAGAGAAACACTGTCTCAAAAAAGTCAAACTAACTGTAGCTCAGTTGGTGGCACTTACTTGAGCGTGCAAGAAGCCCTGGTTTTGATCAGCAACATAGCAAAGGGAAAGTAGTGGCTGAAGACTAGAATCCCAGCACTCGAAAAGTACAGGAAACAAGATCAGAAACTCAAAGTCATTCCCAGCTATGGAGTTCAAGGCCAGCAAAGAGGTTAGGAAAATAGTTCAGTGGTGGACATTTCCTGGAATGCACACAGTATTGATCCGGTATTGATCTCCAGAACCAAAGAAGAGGAAAGGGAAGGGGAGGGGAGGGGACGGGAGGGGAGGGGAGGAAAGAGAGAAAATAGAACATAGTATACATTGAGCTAACTGAAGCAGTTCTAGGACCTTCTAAACCTATTAGGGAAACCAGCATAATAGTGGTAGAAGCACACAGAAGACAGAAACAAGCATATCTCTTTGAGTTTAAGTCCAGCCTGGTCTACACAGTGAGGTGAGCTCCAAAACACCCAAGACTCTGTAGAAGGACAGTGTCCAAAAAAAGGAAAGAATGAGTTATTTTAGTGGTTCTCAACTTGTGGATCAAGATGCAGGGGTTGCGTATCAGATATCCTGCATATCAAATATTTATATTACAATTCATAACAGTAGCAAAATTACAGTTATAAACTAGCAATGAAAATAATTGTATGATTGAGGGTCACCACAATGTAAAGAACTGTATTAAAGGGTCCCAGCATTAGGAAGGTTGAGGACCGCTGTTCTAAATTAATATATCTTCATTCTATCATTGTGTTGAATACAATCCATTCTAAAAGCTGTCACTTAAAGATTATTCGTGGTGTTACAATGAAGCCAAATAGTCATTCAACTCATTGGGACTTTTTCCAGCTCCCAGTGGCCACCTGGGATTCATCTCTGTTCTCTGATTCTGTGTTTCAAATCAGCTGCTCAGAGATAGTATTGCTGTCAGCAGGGCCCCTGATTTATTTAATCCTTCTCCAAAGTAGGTTCTGAAATTCTTACAAGTTAACCCCTACTTAAGCCAGCAGCTCCTCTGCAGGGACTGGCTCCTTCTTGCGTGGCAAGTGTCTCAGGGGCTCTGTGGCACCACAGTGGCCTGGGAAAGGGAGCCCATTCTTTTCCCTACCGCTCTGCTTTCCCCATTCCACACACCATCAACAAGGTTTTTAAGACTGCTTCCCACTACTCCTTTCTGAAAGTAGCAACATGCAAGCATATTGTGTGTATATTAGTCAGAACTCAATAAATGCCTATACTTCACATTTGAAGAATGATATCATTTTGCTAATTTAATCAGCATGAATGAGAACACTTATTCTAACTTCCCATGGCCCACTTCTGTAATACCAACACTTACGAGGCTGAGGCAGGAGGATGGCAAGTTCCTGGCCAACCAGTGAGTAAAACACCATTTCAAAAACAAGAAAAAAAAACACACTTACTGGATTTTTTAAAATAATTTTAATATACTGTGTGCATGGTTGGAGAGGTGCATACCGTGTACCACTATGCATATGTGAAGATCTAAAGACATCTTTCAGGAGTCAGTTCTCTCTTTGTGTCACGTAGGTTCCAGGAATCAATTTAAGCCGTCAGACTTGGCAGCAAGCACTTTCTCCCACAGAATCAGTACAACATGGAAATACAGATTCAAATAGAATAAAAGAAAAAGGAAGGAGTTTTAGTAAGTCAGAAAGATGTGAGACTAGCCAAAACAAACAAACAACAATAAAAAAAAACTTTAAAAATAGATTATGACAGTTGGGTCTAATGAACTCTAGTTTTGTCTTCTAATGTATATAGCTCAACCAGCTCATCAATTTTAAAGGTCTATAAAAGTCCCCTGACAAGAGGTGGCTTCTTGTCTTTTCCCAAATAGCACTACAATCCATAACAAAAATTAGATAAGAAAAAAAATCAGACAAGTTTTAGAAATGATCTGAGACTCTTTCTTAAGATTAGAAAACTTAAGACTCATTCACAATCCTATCCTTCTTTCCCCCGGGTTGATTGAATTCTAGAATTACCTTCTGTTAGGCTGTTTTGAGTGTTCTCATGCAGCAGTAAAAAATAAGAGAGATCCTTCAATCTTCTTACCCAGCTTCACCAGTGCTGTTACACAGTATCACAGCTACGATATCGGCACTGCCACAGTTAAGTACAAACTATTTGCTTGTGCCTAGGATCCTTTTGCTGCCCTTTTGCAGCCACACAGCCATGACCACTTCCCCTAACACAGCCATGCCCACTTCCGTCTCACACGGCCACGCCCACTTCCGTCTCACACAGCCACACCCATTTCCTTCTGGCCTCCACTATTCCTTGACTCTTGGTAACCTCTAATCTTTCATTCATTTCTCTAATTCTGATATTTCAATACTATTACATAAATGTGTGCAGGGGAGATGGCTCAGTGGTTAGTGTTTGACCGAAGCTTGAGATCTGCAGTCAGTTCTCCCAGAACTTCGATAGAGCAATCTGGCTAGCAAGACTAGCCACAACCGTGATCCCTGGGTTTGATTGAAAGACCCTGACTCAAAGAATAAGGTAGAAGACCCACCAAGGACGGTTCCTGACATCAACCTTTCACATACAAGTGCACGACGACAACCATGCAAGACAGCCATTAATATACACATTCACAGCACACAGGTGAAAATGGAGAAAAAGTAAAGATGCCAAGGAGAACCTTTTATTCACCCAGTCTAGTTCTCTAAAGATTCATTTGCACATCAGTGGTTTGCTGCCTCTAACTGATGTCTTTCATAGTATGGATCCATCATGATTGACAGTGGTAGCTCGAATGTTAGTAGAATGGCTAACGGCTTGTTTATCCACCGAAGGACATCGGAGTAGTTCTTGGCTATTGCAAATAAAGCTGCTATAAACATTTGATGTGAACTTAAGTTTTATTTATCTGGTGAAAAATGCTCAGAAGTGCAATGCTGAGTCATATAGTAGTTCATGCTTAGTTTTTGAGTTTGTTTGTTTGGGGGAGGTTGTTTTTGTTTTGTTTGGGGCTTTTTGTTTGTTTTTTTTGGGGGGGGGTTGGGGGTGTTTTTTGTTTTGTTTTTGTTTTGTTTTGTTTTGTTCTGTTTTCTATTTTAAGAAACCACCAAACTAAATACTCTTCTAGACGGTAGATATCATAGCTTAAATTCCCACTTGCATAGTATGAGCAATCCAAGTTCTTTTCCTATCTATTCGTATTCTATTTTGCTGTGGCTAATGTTTAGCCAAATCCAGAGATCAAATTTAGAGCAAAAACTTGCAAGAAGAGTTTAATACTCAGTTTGTGGTGTTATGTTCACAGCACTTAGGCATGCATTTTTAATATCAACTCCTTTTGTTTTAAATTCCACAAGCTAATAATAATGTATTTGGGCAATTTACTTAACATCTCTGACCCTCAATTTCCTTATATGTGAAATCTGCTCCTGCATGTCAAGCACTATATATAGTAAAAGGATAATGTGTCCAGGTGATGATGGTGGGTGCCTTTAACCCCAGCACTCGGGAGGCAGAGGCAGGCAGATCTCTGTGAGTTCAAAGCCAGCCGACTCTACAGAGCTAGTTCCAGGACAGTCAGAGCTACACGGAGAAACTCTGACTTGAAAAACCGAAAGACAAAGAAACAAACAAAGAGGATAATGGATGAACAGAATGCAAGATACAATGTGTGCTCAATATGTCTGAGTTCTCTCGCTTTAGGCTGCTTGCTTTCCTGCTGGCTTTGGCTTTGTTCTAGAGGCTAAACCCAGGATCTCATGCATGCTAGACAAGGTCTGCACCATTGATCTAGTGTTCTTGCATATTTGAACATATGTGGTTTCTTTTAATTCCTTCACAGCATCTCTAGGAATCCCCACTTCTTTTCAGCTTTATTGCTATTTCTCCACTCATTTTGGCTATTATTTTAAAAACTGGTTAACATAATGAAATAGCATGAAATTATTTTCAATTTTTTAAAGATAAATTTATTTTATATATGTGAATACATGACACTATCTCTATCTTAAGACACATCAGAAAAGGGCATCTGATCCCATTCCAGATGGTTGTGAGCCACTGTGTGGTTGCTGGGAATTGAATTCAGGTCCTCTGGAAGAGCAGTCAGTGCTCTTAACTGCTGAGCCATCTCTCCAGCCCTGTTTTCAATTTTTTTAACTCTGCTTTTCTACTTACCAGCTGTATGGACTCAGGTGACTGCTTGTCATCTCCATCAACACCAATGATGGCTCATCTCCAACTCTGTCTTTAGAATAAACAGGATCAGATCTGCCTTTGAGAGCAAGAGATGGAGACTTCAAATAAGAAAATGAGAATAATTCATAAACAGTAACAAATGATTCCACCGTATGTAAATAGAATGAAGCAAGATACAGAAATAATGTCCCACTTACCTTCATTTCGCCAGCGAATACAAGTCAGAGAGATGGCAGGAAGTTGAATGACTTCTGAGTCTAGCTTAGTACTGCCCAAGCATGAAATACCAGAGCTGTATTAGATAGTTTCCCCTACGTTTGCTTTACTATCAAAAAATACAAAATCATGTACTAATAATAAATATAATCACTGGCTATAACATCCTCAGTTGGTCCTGGGTCAGCAGTTGCCCTGAGCATCGGAAAAAGGATGAATCCAAGATGGGCTTCCAGTGGCCATCTCCTAAGAGCAGAGCCTGGGATGTGTGGCCATCTCCTAAGAGCAGAGCCTGGGACGTGTGGCCATCTGTCTGACTCCATTAGGTAGCAGCAGATTCTATAACCCAAACCTTCATCATGAATAAATGGCTTAAAACAATTCCTTCAAAGATTCATCCATGTAAGACCATGAAGAGAATGTGGGCAGAAACCACATATAAAAGAACGGCAGGAGAGACTCTGCATCCATCCAGTTAAGAGCTTGAGCCAGCCACAAAGCAAGGCAGCCCAACCATGGATCTGCCCAAGTATTTTTAAACAGTCAAGACTGACATTTACCCTAAAATACTTAAGCCTGTTACCAGATTCTTCCTTATCTTACCCCTTGTTTATTTTTTGCATGGGTTTATTATGTATATTATGTAACACTAAAAGAGCCTTAATAACTTTTTTCAAATAAATATACACAAAATCTATTAGGCAGGGGTTTTAAGAAAAAACATAAGAGAACCATTCCCTGAGTTATTTTATTTCCCTAAGGTGTTATTCTTTCCAGTTAGATCTTCATGTTGGGTACCAATAGGTACACTGATAACACAAAGGTAGAATGCACAGGAACATCTCCCCATATCTTCTCTTGATTTCCCCCTTGTTTGTTTGAGATGGAGTCATTTTGTCACGTAGACTGGTTCTGAACTCATGGAGGCCTCTTGCCTCAGCTGTATGAGTTGCTGGCTTCACTACACCCAGATCCCATATCTTTCTTGACCCTGTGAAGATGCCAGAAGCTGTCCTTTATCCTTGCAGCTTGGGGACTGGAACGCAATGTAGGCCTCTCAGAGAGAGAGCTTCTGAGGTTTGTGAGCTCTCAATATCCTCATGATCAGTGCTATGAGGAAAGCAGCCGTGGCTTGCCACTCATTGTAGAACCATGCCAAAGAAAATGCCTGAGGCTTCTTAAGTACTTAGTATACACCAGACCCCCAACTAAGAACATCATGTGAATATTCTCACTAATGTTTGTTCTATAACAATTGTGACTCTTATCCATCTTTTACAGATGTGATCACTGCAGCAGAGAATGGCTACCTAATTTGCCCAAGGCCATACAGTTAATAGCTATGGTCCAGGATTCTCTGAACACTGCACTTAAGCACCGTGCTCTTCTGCTTGACACGCATAGCAATAGCCTCACCAGGTATCACTGAGATTTGCTTTTTAACAACAAAATGAATGTTGAAGACTGGCTGCAGACTACTTGCGATTTTCTTCCTCCCTGGGATCAGAATATGTCACTGACCTTGACCTCAATATCAAAAGTAAATTGCAATCACATTTTCAGGAATTATTCTCACAAACAGATTTTGAAAGGAATGCATCTCATCAATTCTTGAAAGTACATTAAGTCCCTCCTAACCCAATAAAGTGTGTACAGCTTCTTATTTCTTCCACAGTTTAAATTGCTAACCTCTAATATAATAAGAAAGAGACAGTATGTAAGCTAGTTATTTCTAAGTATCAGAGATAGCAATGAGAGAAGAAAAAAAAGAGAGCTGAGAAAATTTGTCAGTTGTTAATGCAGCTGAATTAATTCCATGTCGTATTAATGAATTTAAGCAGAGAAGCCCCCAGTAAATTGCAGCATCCATCCCCTACTCATTCTGGAACTTTCTGATAAAAAGACAAGTAGTAGTAGAGCGTAGAGAAAGAAATAAAAATGTCTGTAGAAAAAAAAAAATGTGCCTTTGAGAGAAGACTCCCTAACATGATTATATGTTCTTAGCTGTACAAATTGAGGACTCAAATTTCTCTTCTCAGATGCCCCCATTGGAAATACCAAAGTCATGATTTTAAATGCAGTATAATTTACAAAGTCCAATCAACAGGAGACAGACTTAAATGTTACTTTGTTACTGTGGCTATTTTTAGCTTTGATAACCCCTCATATTTATCTTCGCAAGTAGCAAGTGGCTTTAGAAGTAATGCTAAATACCACTATATCTAAAAAGAGAAAATTTCAACAGTAAAACTACTAAGCAACTTAATACCTGAAGATGATGTCTTAATTTTGTAATAAAGCAAAAATACCTACTTGATTCAACTCTGTAACTTGCTTCCTGACATCATCTTTACTTGACTAACACAAGATGCATAGAAACTACCAATGTTTGGGAAAGTAGAAAGGATTACCAGGAATGTAAGAAGACAGCTTCTTCCTTTCTTTGTCCCATATTAATAACGGTTAAAATTCCTGCTTTCTTCCAAATACAACTTTTTCACATTTTGCTCAGCAATTTGGAGTATATAGAAATCATCTCACAGATAGATTTTTCAAAATCAATACTTTATGATACTAAAAGTACCATGTATTGGGCTAAAAGGAATGGTACATATTTTAAAGTTCTTATATTTCAACATAATATTAAAATCCACAGCTAGCCTGCATTTGCATACATAAGAGAATCTACATATATTTCTTTGGTTGGGTTTCTTCATTCACTTTAAAAAACAATTTTAAAAAATCACTGAATTGAAGAAAACAATAATCTTGAATTTAGCTTCTCACCTTCCTGTTTATGAACAAAGACAGATCTTATCCAAGCAGATGTTCTTTGCCATGTCCTACTTTTCAGGGTCCTTCCGGTCTTGTTTGTTTTTTTTTTTTTTTTTTTTTAAGCACCTTATTAAGCCATCACTTCAAAACTACAGTTAGGAAAGCACTTGCTAATTTTCTCTGATATCACGTTTAACAGGATTTTTGTTTCATTTTGTTTTGTTTTGTTTTGTTTTGTTTTGTTTTGTTTTGTTTTTAGATTGATCACAAGCAATCTCTTAGGGGAAAACCCCAGGTCCTGGTAGCTTCTGCAAAGGGTGGGCCGTCTGTCCAGTGTACTGTCTGTTTGTCACTCAGCAGAAATGAAGAATCCTATTGCCTACAAAGGTATTAGGAAACTGCTCCCAGATGAAAGCATTTACTCAATCCCAGTTGTTTGAAAGTCTAAAATACTAAGGAAGATGCTGCTCCAAGAACTACTGTTTAAAACAAGGCCATCTCTGTTCAGAGTGAAATCTTGTTACTTAGAAATCTGAGTTAGTTTTTAAAATAATAGCTGTGTATCCAAAAAAAGAATTCCAAAGAAGCATTCTTATGCCAAGCACATGTTTTTAATTATAATAGCATTGGCTTACCTAAGCAAATATGTAGACCCTAATAATTGTGCCTTACATGTTGATAGTTTTGAATATTATTTTTGTTTTACTTTGTAAAAAAAAAGATACTGAATAATAACATATAGAAAATGTATCTACCAGTATCAAATTGCTGTGGTTTGTTGAAACTGCAAAATACTGTAGCTATAAAAAAAAAAAGTTCTGTTGAAAAGTAATAATTGAAAACTGCCCTGATTTTAAAAGAAATGAATATAGCTATATCCTTATCGGATAATGTCAAATAGAAAGTAATCATAGTCCCAGACAATCATGTTTGTTGGCGTCTATATGAGAATAACAATCCTTCTGGTTATTTCCATAGTCGTTCACTTAACATGGGATTAACTTCAGCATCTTCATAATTATCTGAGATCACCCAATTCAAAGTGGTATGGTAAAAACATAATGGTTACGACACTCTCACCATCTTAATACCAAACAGATTAACACACATGAAAGTAATAGTATAATTTGTACATGGAATAATATGCCAGACCAATTTTTATGGCGAAAAGAGAATCTTATGAAGTCTAACTACTGCTTCCTATGCCTCGGAATGTTAAAGCGACCACTTGCCTAGACAATGACATAGGAAGCATGCAAGGGGATGTGTGACTCAATGGACTTCAGATATTGTTCTTCTGTCTGCCACTCCAGAGTCTATGAAGCCATCAGCCCTGAGATTTGCTTTAATTAAGACGGACAGGAGGCTACAGAACAGTGAAAGTATAATCTAGCAGGGATTGAAAACCAAAATGAAAAAATGTTTAAACTGTGAAATGTAGATCATAGTGGCTACAAGTTTAGTTTATGGCAAACAAACAGAAACACACTGTACCTTACACATTCTTCAGCAATATACTTCATGTCATTATGGATGCCAGAATCTCATAAAAAATATTCCCTTCCTCAACTTCCCCTACTGTAAAAGCCTCATGAAGGGAAAATGGCCATCTGTTTGCAAAGTGCTATGAAGTCATAGCTATTCACATCAGCCCATCTTTCTTGAATCCATATAAAAAGACTTTTCATACAAGACCTCACTATTTGATAATCCTTATTACACGTGATAAAGATCAGAATGGAGCAAGAAGTCGCCCCATCTTGCAGGTGCCTCTTCCAGCTCCAGCCATTCTTGAAAAGGGGGAGCTGGGGGGACTTTAAATCATGTTGTTTCTACTTATGCAGGGAGAATCCATAAAAAAGAGATTTATTATTGTATTTTCTGTCTGAAATGTAATATTTGCTATATTTTTTACTCCAAAAGTGCTCCTCAGTATAGAGCCGAGTAAATATTACAATTTGGTTAAACAGCCGCCAAGATTTAATTGTCTGTGAAATATAAGGCTTAGGAACTGACTTAACTACTGTTCGCCTGACACAGATGAGGCTCCCAGCACGGAGGGGAGGCTACCCCAGAAAGAAAGAAAAGGGAGCTAGATGTCCCCAACCACATATGTGAAAAAGCCTGTCCTAGGAACTTGGGGTAGGGTTCTTGCAGGAGATTTAAAGGAACTCTGTACAAAAAAGTCAAACAAGAACAAACAGCTATGGCAAATACGACAAATCATACTAGCAGTTTAACAGCGAGGGAGCAGGCGGAAATCCAGCAACCGCTATCACTTACTGAAGAAAATGTTCGGAGGACAGGAGAGAGGGGAAGAGAAGCAGGGAACAGAAAGGAAGCTGAAGAAACAACACCGGTGTCCATATGTGGATTCTGAATTTTACTATTGTTGCATATACTTCGATGGCTCAGCCAGGAACCTGGAAAGCCGGTGTTTAACTCCACGCTGAGAGCCCTTTGCACAGGGGTTTGGACTAGGACACCGCCAGCTCCTAGGGACCGGGTCAACCAGTGCGCCCCCCCTCCCCACTTGCACCCCCACTCCCCACCCCCACCCCTCGCTCCTTTCCCAGCGGTGGCTCCGCGTCGCTTCCACCAGCGGCTCCGGGTGCAGAGGAGTCAGCGGGCAGCAGCATATTTGCCCCGGTGGCACCACAGGCACAAGCCAAGCCCGTAATTGCAAAGCAAACAAGGCTGAAATGTTGGATTCGTCTCCATCCTGACAAGATCTGCGCTTTTTGCTGCCAATTTGTTTTTGCAGCTCTATTTAGGGGCACTTGATTGAGGAAATGTTGAAAATAGCGGTGAGGGTTTCCCTAATGAGACCAGGAGTGTTGGGGGGAAGCGGTGGCCTTCCCTTAGCACCCGGGGCTCCGAGGTGAGCAAGAGAGGCGGCGCAGTTAACCCCTTCCTGCCCGCATCGGGCGAAAAGTTCTTGGAGAGCCGCAGGAGGAAGGTACCAGCCCATGGTTCCCAGCGGTGATCTATCCTGACTTGAATGTGGTGGACTCCCTTCCTCCAGTCCTCTCCACAAAATGGCATGGAGATGAAATGGAATTTGGCCGGAATGAAAGGGGAGAGATCCAGCATTCATCTCAGCGCCTGAACCACAGTTCTGTACCCGGGTAGCAGCTCCCAAAGCCCCCGGTTCCCCTGCCTGGGAGTCGTTGCAGCCCTGTGAGCACCCCCGATCCCGCAGTGAACTCCTGGGAGACCAGGTTTTTGTCCGGCTCAGGCCACCGAGGCAGGATGCTCAGAGTCGGAGAGGAGAGCAGATGCCCTAAGTTAGGCCGCACCGGAAGGGCGCACTTGGATCCCTGACTCCCAAGGCTGTCGGGCTGGGTCTTCAGGCAGCTAGGTACGGAGGTGAATTTAAAATAAAAACAAATAAATAAAATTTTTGAAAAAGAAAAATAAAGAGGCAGAGGAAAAATACGTAAATAATTACTGAGCGCAGCCCGGGATCAGGCAACACTCTCGAGAGCCCTTCCTTGATCCTTTTAACCCAGCTCACAACCCCGAGACCTGTTTCATTTCCACCACTGTTTGAATGAAGAGAGAAACCAAGGCACAGAGAGCACTGACCTCGGGGATGGAGTATTGAAGTGGCCCTGGCTACCTCTTGAGTTTGGGGTATTTAGGATGGGTACCAGATAAGCTAGGTCAAAGTTGGTCCTGCAGCCTGCAAGCCAGATTGATTTGGAAGACACTTTCCCCAGTGCCCGCAAAGGCTCGAGGTTGAAGGTCTAGTTTGCTTCTTTCTATATGATTTCCAAGTCGCTTGCCAACTTCAATGGCCTTCAAAATAGAATAAAACAACCCGATTGCAATTAGAACATCCGGGTTTCTCGTAAATCGCATTCCCACCAGCTTTGGGGGCATCTTTTTGTGCAAAGCATGAGTTGTGTTGATAGAGACACAGACGCAGAAAGTGAAAGATCTGCGCCCTGAGAACTCCAAGTGTATCTGCATTCCACCAGAAAGTTCAGTGAATGAGAGGCACAGGGGGGAAACTAACCAGAAGGCCTCCTATGAGGCGGAAACACTCAGGAGGGGCCTAGAGGCAACAATGAAGTGTGGATTGTTCGCTAGCTTGGGAAGGTAAGCCTTTTGTCAAAGAGGTTGGCAAGCCAAAAGGTGCCAGACCCACATTTAGCGACAATGTGGGAGTCTGGTTACCACCGACATTCATTACACAGCCCCCCTTCTATCTTGGAGAATGGCAGGTTGATCTAGTCTTGAGCCAAAATTCCAACCAGGTTTAAGATTGAAAGCCCGGGGTTTGGAAGTGATCGAAATAGGTAGTCTTTAACTAGCTTTGGAACTTGTAGCAAAGGGAACTGTCAAGAGCAGAAACAGTAAAACGGCACTAGGGGCGCTCTCACCAGAGACTCTGACTGCATGAGCCCCTACACCTTTGCTCTTTTCCCTGGGGTCTAATCTGAGATGTACCTTGGCCAATCCGAAGTTTCTTTCTGAAGTCACACTCTCCTGTAGACAGAAAGAGAAGACCCCCAGGAGGCGAAGAATTGCTCGAGAATGAACTATGCCTTCTGTCGGCAAAAGAAAAAAAAAGCATCAGTCACACGGATTTAGTGAAGTTTCCAAATGTATTCGAAATGGAATTCTCCTTTTCCTGTATGCAAACATTTGCTTCCTTTGAAGTTGGATGCTTTGCAAGAAATGAGGGTCCACTTTTTTAGTCCTCGAGTTTGAGGCCTGTGTTGACTTAAATGAGCACTCTCGCACAAGTATTAAAAAGAAAACCATTTTCTTTTGGAACACAGAACAAAGTAGCGCTTCTCCAATCAGAATGCAGATACATAATCTGTAACAACAAATGTGCCTCCTAGTGCTGCGCATTTCCAGCAAGCATCCTGCCTTCTCTGTTTATATTATAACTTTGCTGCCTGCAATTATTTTTATTTTAATTTTCTGTCACTTTAACAGAAAGCAGATCCTTTCCTTTTAATGTCTTGTACACAGCTTGTTCAATTTGATAAGATGTTCTTTCCTGTCCTCTTTCGGCTGGCCTTTCCTTGTTTAGAGTTCTGTATCAGAAGTTTCTAATATTTCTCCCTCTTTTTTTTTTTTTTTTTTTTAAGAATTTGTCCCTGTCTTGCTTTATTTGTTTGTGTGAAATTTAGTTTGAAAGGAGATCAGAGAGAGCAGGAGGGGTTTGTAATAAGAGAATGACCGAATGACCTAAAGGCTGATTATCTATCATTAACTGGAGACTTGGTGTACCCAAATTACCAGGAAGACCTCAGTCTGCCGGATCCTTACCCGGCCAGAAAGGCAACCGTGGAATGCACACGCTGAAAAAGACTCATGATATTGCAAGTAAGGACAGTGCTTGAACATTTTTTCATAAAGGAATTCTTCAAAACTCAGCTCCAGTCGAAGGAATAAATTACTAGATCACAATATGTTCTGTACAGGTAAAAATCTGTACCCCAATGCTAACTTTACCAATGTTTTTTGTTACTAGCTTTCTCGTATTGTTTCATTAGAACCAAAATTGCAGTTAATTGTCTAAACTCCAGAGAATATTGAGAAATCAAGACAAGCTGCTTTTGATCTGCTAAACCCAAGGCTTGTAAAAATCGAAGTTTGCCATTAATATTGACAATAAAAGTGTTTCTTTTTGTTAACCTGAAACCTAACCTATCCTGGCTCAAGTCCCTTGTCTCTAAGCAAAGACTGTAGAAGAATGCAGGAAAGACTTGGAGGGAACTGTCAGAGGTAAAGAAATCTATGTGGTGCAGCAAATGAAATAACGCTGGGGAGTCTTCCCAGGAGTGCCCCCAACATGGCGGTTAGAACTGGGAAGGAAAGAGACTCACCTCACAAGTAAATCCTTCAGTCTCACAAATGATGCCACAGAAGCTCCGCGTGTTAAGCAGCCATTTCAGTCCTATTTGTCCTGAATCCCAGACTGTATTGCATGCTAGCTTAAATCCATTGTTGGCTAGTTCCAAAGAGTATAAATACAAAATCATAGTCATGTTCTCATCTGAATTCAGAATGATTTCTTCACATCTTGGAAGAAGTAATTCTCTTTATCTTAACTTTATTTTATTATTGTGTTTTTTCATTGTTTTTTTTTTTTTAAGTTCTGTGAGTGAACACCAGGCCTAGCTCTCAAATGCACATCCAGCTCTGAAATATTCCTGTGTATGCAATTCTTTGTATATGTTTTATAAATCCTGTGGGATGTGTTGTCTTATAACATTTTATTCTAAACTCAGTATTTCACTACAAAATGGCAAAGATCAGATTTATCATAGTTCTTGAGATGACGATAATAACATATATTATGTTTAATGTATTATCCTTTGCAATGCCAGTTCACAGCACATTTTATGTTGCCTTTAGTCTGAATGAGTAATTTACAGATACCTGTCAAAGGACCAAATCTTTCTTCATCAGTGATAGCATCCATGATAGCAACATATCCTCCCATTAATGCAAGAATGGAGTCATGGGTTATTGAAGAAAACAGAAGAGCTACTGCTGGTCATAATGGACAGTAGGATTTTCCATAAAGAGTTTAAGGACAAACTACTGCCTCATTCTTCCACAAGTCTCAGGCTCAGTGACAGGGTTACATAAAATATAAACCCAACACTTCTGGGGAGTAAGTTTGGGGGAAAGCAAAAGAGGGAGCAGAAAAATGAGGGGGGAAATGCACAAGGACTTAGGACGTCTTGATGTACTATTTGCTCGGGCACAACTGGACTGAGGGGTTCTTTTTTTAATCACCCTTTCCACAGCCAGCCATCCCTGCCTTTGAACAGCCCCTCCCTCCTCCATCTGCACAGATCTGTTTTGAATGGAGAACCGGGTGGGGGGGGTTACTCCCCAAATACCCCACCCTTCCCCAAAATCCAAGAAGAAATTCTTCAGAAGAAAAGAAAGCCACATAAGAGTCAAGGGCACCTTCTCCTGCCCTTCGTTTTTTAAATGGGACATAAAAGTTCAATCGACCAGATTCCCTTCTTTACAGATGTCTACTTTGAAAGAATTTTGTCATGTCTGTGCACAAATACCCAAAAAGGGAAAGAAAAAGAAGCTCTCTCAGAGGAAAGCTTTTGCTGCCACTCAGTCCATAGGCCTTGTTCTGGATGTCCCAAAACGTGGTGGGACTAAGTGGCTAACACAGTGCCTCCCCATTAGAGAAAAGGTCTGCAGGGCAACTAGAGTGTGGCAGAAACAGTGCCTTTGGAGCAGGTGGGGCTGAGGTTACATCCTCAGTAACAGAGTCATTTTCCTGTCACCTTTTGGGTTTGGTATTCCTTTGAGGTTCTTAGCATGTTCTGAAGTTCACTTTATTATAGATATTTCAAGCAATATTCCCAATCAATTCTACTACTACAGTTAAGAAAGGAAGGTAAGAAAGGGCTTGAAAGATGATGAAGGGAATTGAGCCATAATTCCTGTAAATATAAAATGTGTGTTTATGGCCTTCTGGCCTGGTTCTTTTCAGATCCAGTTTATTTTGAGTACTCATGAGCAAAACACAAGATACAAAATTTCCCTTGCCTTTGAAATAATAAAT
The DNA here is from genome assembly GCA_028551405.1 of Uromys caudimaculatus. Taxonomy (NCBI): domain Eukaryota; kingdom Metazoa; phylum Chordata; class Mammalia; order Rodentia; family Muridae; genus Uromys; species Uromys caudimaculatus. Next base: position 43,199,124 of record CM052719.1, read on the forward strand.
ACTCGGAAAAGATCTGTATTTCCCCTAAAAAAGAGACTGAAGTTTAAAAAAATATTTAGTTTAAAACAGAGCTTAAAAGTAATATCTCACATGGGGCAAAAAATGTTTGCAGTGGGGTCCCCAGCCTTTTTCTTGCCCTTTGAATCTTTTCCAGAGAAAGCGGTAGTAAAAGGAAAGAGACAAGTAACGCTTAACACAGACACAAAGTAAATGTTTGAAACCTGCCTGGTCCGTTTGCCTGAGCATGGGATGCACAGAGCTGTAGATACACCACCATCAGCCTCAGAGAAGACTATGGACACAGAATCTCCAACACTGCCCTAAACCTGGGCTGCCTTCCTGTGATGATCTGCAGACCCAGGACCACTCAGCCCTTAGCCTCCCAGGGGAGAGATAATCCTCCATGGGATTCCTCCCTAGGCACCCAGAATGGCCCACAACCAGAGTCATCACAGATCTATGGTGTGTGAGAATTCTAAATGTGTATCTTAGGGGGCAGTTCCCCAGAAACCTCGTTTATACAGCCCAGAGAGTGAGGGAGCAGTCTGACATCTGAGCTAGAAACTATACATCCACATTCTTCTTCTACCTTCTTCGTGATCACCGAGTGCCAACTTCCCTGTCACAGCACCCTGCTTATTCTCTCATAACCACCCCTGGAGTGGGACAGGCCCCCTAAACTAGGGACAAATTTAAAATAGCATCTTAGCTTCAGAGTTTACCAAAGCAGCAAGTTTACTTGTCAGTCCAAAATTACTGAAGCAAAAGGTGTCAGAAGATAAAAAATTAACAAATGCTGTAGGGCTCAGTTAGAGCCAGCCAACTACTACATGACAGATATCATCAAAACTTACCCCCTGGTCCCCTCTCTCCAGTCACCTACAGACCGGACTCTACCACTCTGGTCTCTGGGTTTGGGTTTCTGAGATGCATGAAGCTTTAGACCCCTGGATTGTAGTAATGAACTGATAATGATGCTGTCACTGAGGAGTGATGGTCAGATTAGCATCTTTTACAGCCCCTTTTCTGTCCCATGTTGTCCATTGCTTTTATCACTTGTGACAATATTATCTGGAGCTATGAATCCATACCCCTACTTTTTGTTGTTGTTGTTGGTGGTGGTGGTTTCAGTTTTAAAAGCAGGAAAGGGAGAGAAAAAAAAAAGGCAAAAAGTAGCAAGTTCTGATCCCTAAATCCTGAGGCTACAAGTGAATAGATAGCTTCTCTATCCCCAGTCCTATCTTTCTCTGGATTCTGCTTCTATCTCCCAACGCCCTAAAAGTCTATTTCGTGAGGCAGCCAAGAAACACCTTTTCTAATTTTGTATCTGTTGTTGGCCACAACTCAATCATCTTACCTAGTCTACCTGTTTCCAAGGCCTAAATGTTTTTGTAAACAGATTTTTTTTTAATGTATCAAATGTCAGAGGCTTGAACTACCGGTATTTACTGATTCATGGAACCCCTCCTGCTGAAAATGTAAACAGAGTCCTCCACCGCGTGGCTCTACTCTTTCCTTGAAGAAGCGGTTCTTTAAAGGACTCTCCTTTTACCCCAAACTTCAGACCCACTGAAGCTGGAAAGAAGAGCTGTATGTAGGTCATTTTGTTCTGCTACCAAACTCAAGCCTCTGGGCTAACCAACAAGGCTGGTTCCAGCTACTTTCCATCCTGGGTTTGTTCTGTCTTAGGACCCTCTGCTGGGGGCTGGCCTGGAAAACTGACCCCTTGCAAACAGAAGGAAGGCCACAACCTTTGAGTTTCCCCCTTCTCCCACCACCCAGCTCTAAAGTCATTTTTTTAACTCTTGGTGGAGACTACCACAGGGCAGTTAGGTCTCAAGTCTGGAGACCATGGGAGCAAGAAGATGGGCACTCCTCCGATTCCTTCTGATGTGGCCTTCAAGACAGACTCCAGAGGCATGGAAAGGGCTGTCCGTGCAGGATTCTTAGCCTGGGGTTCTCTTTGATGTGTAAGACCAGAGTGCCCCTGCCTCCAAAAAGCGATGCCCCTGGTGGAGTCACTTGTGTCCCCTCTGCTCATCTCCTTAGGTCCAAGGCCAACTCTTGATTTAATCAAATTTACACCATAAGGGCTTCTGTTGACACCCTGTTACACACAGACCTCCTTCATGTGAGTGAGTAGAAGAAATCCTCATACAGGCCGGAGGGTAGTTTCACCTTCTTCCACTGACCACCCCTACCCGCGCTGCTTGGGAATCTGCCTAGGAGCCCTGCGGCCTGCTGACTTACAAGTAGAGATCCATTTTCCAGTTCTAATGCGTTCAAGATCACCAAGGCAAGCAGTCTAAACACCCACGAGCCTTCCTCCCTGCCTGCCTCTTAAACGTCCGTTTAATGGCTCCCCTCCGATAACTAAACCTGCTTTCCACAGATGCCCGCTTTTATGAGGGAGGCAGGAATGCAGAGATATATTTATATGTTTGTTCATAAAAACTAGAAAATAAGCTCCGAACACGCTGTAAAAACTATTCAGTTACTTACCAAACAGGCTAGTTAAGCCAGAGGAACACGGATATTCGCCACACCAGATTCGAGAAATCGAGGTGCCCCACTTTGAAAACCTTCACAATCTCCATCAGGGTAGCCGCACGAGAAAATTATGCAAATGAGTGCATGCGCAAACTGAAGGTCTCATCCACGTTCCCTGCAAGTTGTCATCATAACCTGAATCATCCAATTCAGTGCCTAAGCAAACAGGCCAGTGAAACTTTTCCAAAGTTTGCCGGGTCAGAAGGCGCGCTGGCGTTCCAGCCTGGCCAAAGAGACCCGGCTCACTCCCAATCGCACCTTAATGGGATTCCATACCGCCACCTCCAGACTCTCGTCGCCAATACCACCACCACCCACTCACCCATCCCAAAACCCCTCCCCAGCCCAGCACAAAACTACAGGAGGCTGCCAGCTCAGTTTTCTGCCCCGGTTACTTACAAAACAGTTGAAAAAGCATAATCTGCGTTACTTCCCCTCTTCACCCCACCCCTGAAACCAAAAAAGAAAGTGAAATAATACTGTACCTGGTGTGAGATTCTTCAGTATTGGGGGAAAATATTTTAATAGCGAAGCATCTGTTAAACACTTGCATTAACCTATGGCTGATAAAAGTTTTTTTTAACCCTGCCCCCCCTTGTTTTAATTATCTTATGGTTATGAGTGGACAACCAATCCTAGAAGAGGACCTAGGCAATTAGCAACGTGAACATCAAAAAGTTTTATTGCAGAGAGCGCGAGGCGCCGCCCCCGCCGCCCCGGGATTGGCGTGAGGAGCCTCTGACGACATATATTAACCCGAGCGGCCCTAAAGATGTAGCTGTACATGGAGATCTTGCTGGGAAAATCGGCTTGCTCCCCTCACCGCGTCCAGCCCAGAAGAACCACCGCCGCCACCCGGGAGCTCGCACGACCCCTGTGCACACCCCTCCGAGAGTCCTTTCGCCGCTTCCCAGCTCCGAGGAGCCTTCAGGGGCCCAAGTTTGTCGCGAGAGGAGAGGATCTTCGAAAATGGATGCGCTGAGACCTCTCTGCAAAGCCTCCGAGAGAGCCTGAGAGGAGCGAGGACGCACACGTTACTCGCAGCTTTAAAAACAAATCACACTCAAGGACCAAAACAACAACCAAATAATTTTTATTAAAACAATAAGCGCCCAAGAACCCAGATCGAGCTGGTGGGGGAGGGGAAGGGGCGGGAAGGGGAGGGTCGCACCGAGGTAGCTCCACGCTGAGCAGCGACCCCGCCACCTCCCGGCACAGCCGGGCCGGCTCCTCCAGCCCCGGCTCGGACTCGCCCCGGATTCCAGGTCAGCTTCGGAGTCAGGAGTCCCGTGGCCGGCGTCTGCGGGACAGCCTCGCGGGAGCCGGCGGGCACTTTTGCATGAGCACCGGAGCGCTCTGCCTGGTCGCTGCAGCGGGGAAAGCAGGAGCCGGCGCGCGGGCTGTAGAGCCGGGCGGGCGGCGGCGGCGGCCAAGGGCGCACCGTGCCGGGACCAGCTCACCGCGCCCCATGGGGAGCCGGCGGCCGCGGCACAGCTGAGGCGGGCCCGGCGGGCCAGGCGCGGGCCCCGGGCTGCAGCGGCCCCCTCTGCGGCTGCAGGGCCGGCCCGGGAGCCCGGGGGTTGGGGGGTGGGGGGTGGGGGAGGCCGCCGATCGCCGAGGCCGGAGCCCGATCGGAGGGCGCGGCAGGGCTGCGCGCACGCTGGGGCGCGTGGAGGGCCACGGAAGGCGAGATGAGTCTGGTGGGGGGCTTTCCCCACCACCCCGTGGTGCATCATGAGGGCTACCCGTTCGCCGCAGCCGCGGCTGCCGCTGCCGCCGCCGCCGCCAGCCGCTGCAGCCACGAGGAGAACCCCTACTTCCACGGCTGGCTTATTGGCCACCCGGAGATGTCGCCCCCCGACTACAGCATGGCCCTGTCCTACAGCCCCGAGTACGCCAGCGGTGCCGCGGGCCTGGACCACTCCCATTATGGGGGAGTGCCGCCCGGTGCGGGGCCTCCCGGCCTGGGGGGACCGCGCCCGGTGAAGCGCCGGGGTACCGCCAACCGCAAGGAGCGGCGCAGGACTCAGAGCATCAACAGCGCCTTCGCCGAGCTGCGCGAATGCATCCCCAACGTGCCCGCCGACACCAAACTCTCCAAAATCAAGACACTGCGCCTGGCCACCAGCTACATCGCCTACCTCATGGATCTGCTGGCCAAGGACGATCAGAACGGAGAGGCGGAGGCCTTCAAGGCGGAGATCAAGAAGACCGACGTGAAAGAGGAGAAGAGGAAGAAAGAGCTGGTCAGTACTGGGGGGGACGGGGGGGGGGAGACAGAGGGCAGTGAGGGGCTCGGGGTTCTTGGGGCCGCTGTTCTGGTCTTTCCAGTCCGGCTTATGAAATTGTATATCGCATTCTTTAACTCCACAGTGAGCCCGAAGTTGCTTTTACCAGGTTGTGGAGTAGGGATAGTTTTTCGTAATAGCAAGGAAGGGAGGATGTCAGCCCTGGAATGTCCGCGCTTCTGGGCTTCCTTCGAGGTTTCAAGCTCCTCTAGCCCTTTAGGACCGACCTCCCAAACTGACTCACCAATCTCCCCGTTTCACTGACCGGGTCCCCTCATTCTGTGTTTATTAAAGCTATCTTTGGCTTCCAACCCAGCCTTTCTTTTAAATATTTCTAAAGTATACCTATGACCTCTCGGTTCCAGTTATTCCAATACTGATCGCATTCCACAAAACCGAGACTGCCTCTGACTCGGAACAGTAAAAAAAAAAAAAAAAAAAAAAAATGTTATTTTTGTTCACATTGCTATGGCACAAGAGAGGTAACGGTAAACATTAAGTACCTTTAACATAGAAATACAGCTTTAGTTAGTTTCTCTTCGGCAGTAATGGTAGAGTGTAAATTCCCCCAAGTAATTCACGAGTGTTTCTAAGTTTATTTGAGTGAGCTTGTGCACTTTAGGAGTAAAAGGAATACACATTATGGTCATGCTCCTACCAACTGCCGGTGAAGTATGGTGTTCTGGATAGGGCCATGACCAGGAAGAACTTGGGAAACAATTCCATTTGTGGAGATTTTTTTTCTTTTGCGGCTTGCAGCCCTTTGATTCATGCCTAATGGAATGACCTTCCGAATAACCAGAAATTTCAAGGGCCTTGGAGGAGACATACTGCTGAACTCAGTGTGCAGAGCTGCTGCTGGCTGGCGGCAGAGGCCCAGACCAGACCAGAGGGGCCTTTGGATGTGGGCTCGCTATTGAAAACAGAAGGCAGATTTAGCACTGGCCTCTGCTTCCTCTCCTGCAACAGCAATAAGGGAAAATAAGAGCTTAGGTTTCTCTGTAAACGACTAGAAATCGGCCGGTTGTTTATAAACTTGCTGACTGGGTCCTTGAGCATTTGGGGAGGAGGCCTCAACGGTAGCTAAAGCATTAGAAACCTGCATAACTTTTCTGCAGGGGCCGGTACCGCACCATCACCCTCCTTAGGTGTTCCCTGGTACCCTCTTACTCTGTGCCCTCTACCCCGAGGAGAGCTAAGGTGGCTGGGACCAGGCATCCTCTCTGAACAGCTCTTTCCATTTCTCTCCCTCTCACCCTCTTCCTTCTTAGAATGAAATCTTGAAAAGTACAGTGAGCAGCAACGACAAGAAAACCAAAGGCCGGACAGGCTGGCCACAGCACGTCTGGGCCCTGGAGCTCAAGCAGTGAAGAAGAGAGCTAGTGAGCCGGGAGCCAAGGCGCCAGATGCAGACCCAGGACTCCCCGAAAGCCCTCGGGCTCCGTTCTGAGGACTTCTTGCAGTTGGATCATCTGGTTTATTTATGTGCAATTTCCTTCCCTCTCTTTCTGCCCCCCCACCTTTGAGCACCCGCTCCCCACCTCCCTCTCCAAAAAAAGTGGATATTTGAAGAAAAGCATTCCATATTTTAATATGAAGAGGACACTCCCGCGTGGTAAGGGACCCCGTCATTCTCTGTGTGTGAATGTTCCCCCTTGGCTGTGTAGACACCAGCGTTGTCCCCCGCCTCCTTACCCAAGTCTTTCCAGATAAAACAAAGTGGACACTAGTGCCTATGTGAAGTGTATCTTTTTAACACTCGGTCTTTGAATATAAATATTCCTGGGGGTTATAAAGTTTTATTTCAAAGCAGAAAACAGGGCCGCTAACCTTTCTGTCGGGTCGGTTACCTAGTGCTGTCACATTTCAAATGTCGTTGTTCCCTAGTCAAGATGGTTCCATCAGCTTCTTGTTTTTGTGTGCTTCTGTCCTCTAAAACTAAGTGGAATTTAACTAATATTGAAGGTGTAAACGTTGTAAGTGTTCAATAAACCACTGTGTGTTTTTTTTTTTTTTTACAAAAAAAAAAACCCCTAATCTTTACATGGGTGATACCTCAAAAGAATTTTGAAAACAAAGCTGTTATACTTGTTTTCATAATATTTAAAATATTCAGAAGTAAACTAAATTATCGTAATTGCCTCCAACTTTATTTGAAAGAGTCAGTGGTTCTAATCAATCAATACAATCTGAGGCTTCCTAGATGAAGGAACTGTTATTAAAGCAAACTGTCCTGGTGAAAATCCTGACCAAAGGCCTGGGCTTCTGTCCAGTCCTGTCTCTTTTCTTCTTGCCGAAGCTCCCAGGAGAGCTTTGAGTGGTCTTCAGGAGTATCTGGCTGGGAAAAGGGCCTGTGTTTTGTGCAGAAGGTTTAGGCGGCCTTGTTTTATAGGTGTCTATCGGAAGCCCTGTGCCTGGTGCTTCGTTTTGTGTTTGGGGAACATTTTTTCTTTCCTGAGGAGGAGGTGTGAGAAGGATCCCAGTCCTTATTGCAGGCATAGGAAATAGTCTGGGGCGTTTAGTTCAAAGTATAGGGCTTTTATCCAAGTTTTTTTTTAAGAGAGAGAAAAAAGGAAGAAAGGGGTTTTGCTAGCTGTCCAGATCGGAAGATTCTCATATTAGCAGTGGTGGTGGAGGAGGGGAGTCTTTTGAAAGAGTCTATGATTAGGTAACAAGGAATTTTACGTCAAGTAAGAAATCGCGAACAAGACCACAGATTTAAGGGGGGGCGAGGGGTTGGGTCAGATTTACAAGGAGCTACAGGAAACTCAATATTAACTGCTCGGTATCTGAAGTCTTCGAAGCTGCAGCTCGAGCAAGTGGCAACCTCCCCCCCTGAATAGCAGCCGCCCAGAACTTCACCCTATCCCTGGCTTTGCTGTTCTGGGGTCCTGTACTATCCTAGAAGAAAGTTCACCCCTGGCTCTAGCAATGAAAGAAGCTGAAGTGCTGTTAGGAACGGGTGGGAAACTGGAGATGATGAACCAGTTTGTTTCATGGCACTCTACGTATATAAATCTGGTGTTGTAGGGCTTTGCCAAAGGGTTTCCAGGGTTTTAGCCATCCTTGGGGTGATATCCACACCTTACCTTCAGGCACAAGCTCTCGACAGTTCCCACCGCTCACCCATAGCTTCTCTGACCCGTGTGGTCTGCAGTCAGCGAGCCCAGCCCTTCGTGGGAGAGGGTGGGGGCGGGTGTGAGTGGTGTTTCGGACTTCTGCGGATGGCTGACAACAGGAGGGCGAGGGGTTAGAACAACTAGGCCAAAGCGATCTGAACTTTCTCCCCTTAGGTCAGCCGATGCTGGGCCGACCTGGTGGGCGAGGGGCTGTGTTTACAGACATTTGCCTTTGTTTATAGCGTGGGGGGGGGGCGGTTGCCCAGGTTTTCTGTAGCGCTCTGGATCATTGTCTGTTTGATCAAGGGGCTCTCCCCCTTTGCCTGCAGAGGCTTTCTGCATCTTCACTTTTATCAGCTCGAAAGGAAGATTCCATGTTTTAGAGGTAGAAGGAAAGGATCTAAGAGGGTTCTGTAATGGACAGAGACGAGATGGGGGATGGCTTAAACACATCATTATCTTCACCAAGAGCCTGTGTGCCTGTGCGTGCTTGCGTCTTCTCTTCTAGGACTTAATGGAGTCTAGTTTAATCAGCTAGTCTGCTTTATTAAATACCAGCACAAGGGAATCAAAAGACCCTAGTGCACTGTTCATAGGTGGTCGTTTTACTAATCCTGGTGCATTTGGACTGGCAATGCAGGCATCCATACCTTTTGACTATCCAGAGCCACTGAGCTGCCCGGGCCTCTCTCCCTCCAGTCAGTATTAGACCCTAACACTGAATCCACCCTACCGCTCCAACCATTCTGGAAACCCCAACTATCTAGAAGCCCACTGACTTAGTACTAAGGACAGTAGAAAGCCCCGGATGCTCCAATACTTCAGCTGAGCAAACTCGCTAACTGGACACAGTTCTGAACTAGCTGGACCCTTCAACCTGCAGAACATACAGTCTTTTCCTCGGTCCGGAATCTAAACCGTCCCAGCATCCCCAACCACTTTTTTTGCCTTGTCAAACTCCCATGGAGTGGGCTAGTGTGTTGAGGGAGGATTTCTGCAGTGTGTGCGTGCTTTTTCTCGTCTACACATCTTTTATTCTTTGTTTAAAGGTGGTGGAGGGGAGAGATTCCAAGCTTCTGCTTGTGGGAATGGCTAAAAGACTTCTGCTTTAATTGCTCAGATAATGTGTTTGCTGCCATTTTGTTAAGAGCAATCATTCCTGCAGCGAATTCACAAGCGTTCTAGACAGGCCGGAGCCGACAAAAAAAAAAAGTAGGATTTGACGTTAAAAGCTATTTGGGAAGCTGGGGAGCGGGAGGTAAATTGATGGTCGATCTGGCTGTCATGGCTCAGCCCCAGACCTCCGCTCAGGACGAAAGTCTGATAACCCTGAAGCATCAGCAGCAGTCCCTCTCTCTCTCTCTCTCTCTCTCTCTCTCTCTCTCTCTCTCTCTCTCTCTTGGGAATGAGTCTAGAAATCTTAGAGTCTCAGTGTCCCCTAGGCTGGCTTTTGCTCCCAGTGACAGAGACTGATAGCAGCTACCAGACAGCGTGTCTGAAATGACAGCTAGGTCACTGGAGGACTCTGCATGCCTACTAAAACCCAGAGACACACTGAGGAGGCAAGGATTTTTGGCTAGTTCGGTTGTAGCATTTTCTTTGAGGGGAGGGGTTTCAGAATTTAGATTGTAGAAGGAGCTGCCTGGGGTGTTGATTTCAGCGATGAAAATGGATGCAGTGGTGTCACGGGTGATGCCACTCTCCGTGACCCTTTAAAAATGTGCTTGCTTCATTTCTGGGTGGAGTGATGGCTGAATCCACTTCCCTCACCTGTGACTCTGCAGGCTGTTGCCCCATAGGGGCAGAGAATCTCAAAGCTAGTCTCTCCTGGTGTGAAAATACGGGGAGAGGGGCAGGAGGCAATTTAGGATTTCAGATTTCGAAGGAAGATATATGAGGAATTTAGAGCGATTTCAACTACAAGAGCTTTGAGGAGACTCTACTTACTCCCCACCCACACCCCCAGATTCTGAGGAGAGAACCCGAGTCAGGTGCTAGGGTCTGAAATGCGTTCACACGGCTACCAAACAGAGCAAAGGGACAAAAATCTGGACTTGCATTGGAACAGCGGGTCTACAAACTATAGGAATCTGCTCTGTCATTCCTGGATCTTTACCCATATGTTGTTTGCAAGGTCGTTTGTGCGGGGAGTGGGTTTATCTTCCACCGCTGCCTTGAATTGTCCTTGCTTCTCCTAGCGCGTGAGAGCCCTACCTACGCACTCGGAGTTGGAAGAAGGTTTGCCTGGTGGACGCAAAACAGAGTTTGTTTGAAAGGGACGTCTGTGGCTGCATAAACACCATAGACTACTACTGAATGTGGGCCCTGGCCGCTGCCTAACTGGTCATGATTATATTAACCTAGGAGAATCGGAACCTCTGAAAGTCAAATCCTCCGGCCCACATCTCCGCATGAGGAGAGGGCAGGGAGCTAACGAGTGTCCGGGATTCCTCTCTTGTCCCAGCCGTTGGATCTCATGGACAGAAAGACAATTCCCAAGGAACCGCCCTCAGACTGGGGTTCAGAAACTGGCTGGAGGCCCCAGCAGCCTAAATTGCTCTTGTGGAGATTATCGGGGTGTGGGGAAGAGATCCGTTAGATATTTTTAACTGTTTAAAAGATGAAGATGGGGGCTGCTCCAAAAAAGGAAACCCATCTCACGTTTCCGGGGGCCGGACAGTTCTAAGAGCGCCGCCTCACCACCCAGCCGGTGTGCTTCGAAGCACAGCAACTGTCTGCTCCAGTCATTAGCCTATGACGGCTGAGCGCCTTTGGCCGGCCAGCCTCCTTGAAGTAAATATAACGGAGTCCCGGAGTCACACACACAATTCTAAACACCCGCCCCCCTCCCCGGTTCTCACCGGTTCCCCAGTTCTTTTGCAGGAGGGAGATCAACTCCCTGCATATACATGCCCTCCAAATTTCTCCCGGTATTTGGACCACTTTGATGATCAGATGGTAGAGCCCTGATTACAAATTTATTCCCGGCCTCTCCGTCTTTATCTCCGCTATTAGGGACATCTGGGAGTGATTAGCGCCGCGCCCGCTCCCGCCGCGCCTTCCTATCTCGCCGCAGCGAGGCCCAGAGCCTCGCTGACGTCAGGGCAGACGGCTCGGAGCCATCCCAGCAGAGCTAGCTGGGTGTAATCGGCGGCTGCGCAGCCAAGTCCTCCCGGAGCCAGGCAGGCAGCTGGAAAGCTCCATCCGCCTGCGCGAAGGAACCTTCTCAATTCATATTTTTAGCCCGGAACATTTTTTTTCATTTTGTTTTGTTTTCCTTGTTTGGGGTGAGAAGGGGCCAGTTGGCGATGCTTACATGAAATCTTCCAACTCTCTCGGCCCTGCGCATTCCTCTTAGAAAAGCCTCCGACTATTGGTCCCTACAGATCAGCGCTCCTTTGCTACCCGTGAACCAAGCGCTGCTTCCCTACACCAATAGAGACAGCCTGGGGGTAACGCTAGGGCAAAACGGGGACCCACGTGGTTATGAGTAGCCCTTATGCGGCCAGACGACTCTTAGGAAACTTTTTAGAGGTAACTAGTATCCCGCCCACGGCACCCGCCTGTGCTACAGTTCTTGGGACCAAAATGATGGAAATTTCTGCCCAAGGGGACGATCTGGCAGAAGTGATTACAGAACACCACTTCTCTTGAGACTGCACCTCTGCACCTGCTTTAGAGCGTAATAGATCTAGTGACAGCTGGCCAGCTGGTGACACCTTTTGAGCAGGACACGCGACTAGCATGGCAAGTTTGGCCTCTGCTGTGTTGTAGTGTCTGAGGCAGAGGAACAGATCTGTGTGTGATTCCTAGATGCTCACGACCTCTGACCCTGCTAAGCTGCTGGTTGGCAGGACAGGTGCTATGACGAACTCCGTGTCTGAACTGTTCAGGATGGAGCTTCACGTTCCCCAGAGAATTAACAAAATTACAAATCCACCCATATTTCGTACAAACCTCCAAAAATTCTGATTGGACAGGCCAGGGACTTCATTTCAGAGCTTGCAATTCTTAAAACTCCTGCAGAAAATTCTAGAAACACTGCCTGAGGCCACGCCAACCACCACAATTAGTTCAGAGCCTTAAGAATGTTTTCTTTGAGCCAACAAAAATACTGCCTGGTGTGGGTAAGGGTGACACTATCAAATATGAAGAAAGAATAGGCCAAGGCCTCCATTTTTAAAGTCTACACCCTTCAAGGGAGAATTGGACACACGACATGTATAATCCTATATCTCAATTTACCTTGATCAGTGGTAGATGTCTTGCAGCAGCCCGGGATTTATTTTTCCCATACACTCAACAGGACAAATTGCCTGTTCAGCCAGAGGCAGCACTGGATTTAGAGGTAAAGAAGACAGCCTTGGTTTGAGGGAACAGATAAAATGACAAACTGGGGAATCAAGAATTCGGGAAAGTTCTTCACAACCATGTGAAGCAAGTCGAGGGAACAAACCCACCTGTCTTGTGATCTAGACTAGGAAGGGGCCATTTCCTCTAAGTCAGAGGAAAATGTCACCCCGAGCTTCCCATTCCAACTATTCCTGTTCTATGCACATGGGGAAACACTCAAGGGTGTGGTTTGAAGAATTGATCGATGGTGACTTCGGGACTCTGGCCGGGCTGAGACACAAAGGAAATAAAGGCAGGAAGCCTGGTTTTTACAACATTGCCAGGTGGGTTCTTCATGGTCTGCCTTAATGTTGGAAGCTGGTTGGTTCAGAAAACCAATTTCTCAACCAGGTCACTCAAAACCACAAAGATGCACACTATTTTGACCTTCAGTGTTTTCTTGCTCCAGGTAAAAATTACATAAAGGTGGAATCAAATTAGATGTCCAGAGATTCTCTATGTATGTCCCCAACCAAAGAAGCTATATTCATAGGAAACAGCCTTTCTGATAAAGATCATGGGGTAGTAAACAATTCTAGTCTCCGACGGATGCCTCAGCTGCTTTTGAGAAGTTTTTGTTTTCCAAAGTGTGTTTGCATCAGACAGGATCTTGCTAAGATAGCACAGACTTACCCAGAAACTCTATTTAGACTAAGTCTCAAAACATCACAATCCCCGTGCCTCTGACTTCCAAGTGCTGGGATTAGAGGCACATGCCATTGTACTCGACTTCAAATATTTTTTAATGCACAAACCCATTGGACCCAACTAACCTAATGCTTCTCTTATGACTAGATGGAGTCTTTCAAAATATAATTCCCTGACGTAACACCAAGCCATCTTTGAAGCATTGGTGACCAAGAACTGTAGGGTCATGGAGACCTGAGGAACATATTATTTGTCTCCCTGATGTTTGCTGCTCAGCCCCCTAAAATTCACTTAGACGCACTTACTCAAGGGCAGAGTGTTCAAATCTTCATTAAGCATATTGCCTAGAAGAGGCCAGAAAAGATAGTACTCTAAACAAAGATGTCAGAAAATCCCTCCTTTCCGAAAAGACAGGGAATCAATGGCCATCTACCAGGGCCTTCTTTTTAAGATAGATCGTTGTCGTTGTTGCTTGGCGCTGATATTTTTGTCTTTGGGATAAAAACAGAAACGGTGTGTGTGTGTGTGTGTGTGTGTGTGTGTGTGTGTGTGTGTGTGTGTGTGTGTGGCTTGTGGCTTTAGTTTTAAAGAAAAAACCCTGGGAACAAAACAATCTAAGTTTGTAGTAGTAGTAGTTGAGGAAGAAGAAAAACTGATGCGGTTTTAATGGAGGGAAAGTGGCGGTCAGACCGCCTGACCATCGCCTTCCCTTGAAAAATCTGGTTTTCATATTCTCACTCAGTAATCACCCAAAGCCATAACTGTCTCTGAAATTATTCATTAAAGTCATTTTCAGGGATTCTCACAGGATGACTCTTACGTTTATGATCTGAGAGCAATGACATCAGCCTCTGTCTTTTTTCCGCTTTTAATTAATGCTCTGGAAAGATGGGGTTGGGGGAGACTGTGAGCCCCGGGAGGGGGCGGGAGGGGTGGAACCCGTAGGCCTCTCTGCTTCGGCGTGGTCAGCTGAGCCCCAGCGTGCAGACATCCTTTGATTAAGGAGGGTATTTCGGGGAGTGTAGGCTGTGCAGAAGATCACGGCTGTGCCCTGTGGTGCTGTCAGCAGTGACAGATCCCAGATGGGGCCGCTACTGTATGGCAGATTGAGTTTCTCAACAGAAAACTCACCCTTCCTCCTAACAGTCTTCAAAAAACCTTCTCCGGATACTCCATTCATCCAGGTCGTGTCTTCTGAAATAGAAACAGTCCAACCCCAAAGTTGGTTTTGAGTGCGTGTGTGTATGCTAGGTTTATCACCACCACCACCCCCTCCCTTCCTCTTTTCTCTGCACTTCCTCTCCTTTGTGCATCTTGGACTCGCGAAGGCCACTCATAGCATAGATGCGGTGAGTCTGGGGGATCCTTGTTCACCAGGCTCACAGCCAAGTGGTGGAACCAGCAATGAGGTCCCCCCCCCCCCCCGCGCGCACCCCGAAGGCAAGGCAATCCGGTGGGTAGAGAGACGCGGGGTCAGGCAGTGGATCACTAGGGGAAGTCAAAGTGGACCCAATGAGTCACACACTCTGGAGTAGAGAAGCTGGGGGCGGGGAGGGTGGGAGATAAAGGAAGAAAGTGAAGGCGCCTTGTCCCGGCTCCAGCCAGCTTAGCTCTTTGGAGAAGCAGTGCGTAGAGTCCTAGAAAGGGAGGCTGGGTCTTACCGTCGAAGTCGGTGTCGGTTGAAGATGGATGAGAGTCTGCAGGAGCCAAGCACCCTCAGGAAGAGGAAGTGAGCATGTTGTGGGGATTCGAGCAGCGATCTGAGATGTGAGACCGGACTCAGGCCTCCTCAAGGTGAGAGGGGACGACGGGTGGAAGTCCAAGTTTTTACACAATACTCCCCGAGCAAATCGTGTTGTAGAAATATGGACTTACTGTAAACTGTTCTTTAAAAGTGATTTCAGAAATGTCCCAAACCTTTGCTCTGAGGAAGCAACAGAGATTCCTCCCTTATCCTGGTTCTTCGGTCCCTCTTCGGAAGAGTTACTCTGGCCAGTTCTGGGCTAGGGGCAGTGTCCGAAGAGAGGGGAAATAAAGGTTGAAAGCACCGGATTCCGAGCCTAGCAGAGAGCAGTTTCTAGGCCCCACCCACCCTCCCCCCCAAAGTTTTCTTAAAAGTAAATCTTGGCGCGGTTTTTGCAGACCAACCATCAGAAACCCGGAGAGGAATCTAGAGAGCGCATGTTGTTCTGTTTTGCTTTAATAATAAGTAGTGTGTCCTTTTAAACACCCCAGAGCGCGCGAACACACACACACACACACACACACACACACACACACACACACACACACACACACACACACACACCGCTTCTCCCACAGCCTTTCTGGATATGAGTCTGTCCCGAGCGTCTGGCAAACTAAAAATAACACGCCATGCTCAGAAGTCACCGGCCACCTCTACAGGGTGGGGACGCTGCCCGTGAAAGGTCATCACCTTCTTCACCCCACAACCTGACAGCAAAGCCCAAACAGTTGATTCTTTCCTTCTTTTGAGCCCAGGAACCAAGTCCGAATAGGTGGGGAGGCCCCAACCCTACAGCCACGAGTAGAACTCTGTTCCTCGTGACTCACGTGGCCACACTGACTATCCTTCCAATCTTCCACTGCTGAAGTCTAATTTTTGCAAAGAAACGAGATGGGACCATTAGACTCTGCCTATGTTGCTGGCATCTGGTGTGCAAGCGTTCTCCAGCGTGTGTAGGGGTAAACCTATGAACCAATCTCACCCACCTCCTCCAGTGTGAGAGTTCTTCTTCCCCTCCCCTGACAAGTTCAGCCCCAATTGTCGGGTTAAAAAAAAAAAATCGAAAAACTCTTTATATTAAAAACAAAAAACGTTGAATTTCAAAATGACCGCTCACCTCCTCTACAAGACAGCTTTTATTTTCATTGGCCATGATGGATGAAAGTAGTTTATTTTGATTTTGTTTTCTTGTACCCACATGTCTTGTAAAAGGTTCCTGTGCACGGGCCTTCCCCCCCCCCCCCCATGACCGCGGGAGCCTTGCTTCCAGACTTCAGTCCCCACCACTTGGTTTTAAGCCCTCGCCTGGAGCCGAGGTGTAATTGTGACCCTCCCTAGCTCCGATCCTCCCGGGGGGTATGGTTGGCCTGGCCAGACTGAGGCCGGGACCTCCCAAGTGGCGGCCAGGGCTCTGGGGCTTCTAAGTCCGTGCCTCCAGCCTCCTCCCCCTTTCTCTCCTCGGCCGGCCGGCTTTGCTAGCTCTTTCTCTTGGTTCTGTACTTTGCTCACGCCCCAGCTCAGAAAGGGTAAATCTTTTCTCCCTTTGTGCTTGCTTTATTTTTGTATCTTTTCCTTGTCAGGCATCTTATTAGGGCTCCCTTGGTCACCTTCCCATTTGAAACCCCAAGCCCGGAGAAGCTAACGGTCTTGATGGAAATCTGGGGCAAAGAATTGGGAGCCTCTAGCCAGCCCCCTCCGCGCCGTGGCACAGTCGGATCCCGGAGCGCTTCTGCGTAACGTCAGCGCGCCGGGTAATTTACCTTTCCTGCGCGTCTGTCAATATGACTAATTTCCACCCGGGTCAAAAAGCCTTTCTCCGGCAGTCCATCTTGGAGCGCTCTCTTAACGCGGTAGACAGGGGTGGTTGTTTTGTTTCCACCCTAGAAATAAATACTCTTGGGGCGTCCCTGCCAGGGCAGCCCTGAGAGGAGCAGGCGAATATACACCGTGTCAATTAAAAGCAGTTTGCCTTGAACTACGAACTGTGATTAGGTTTCAACGACAGCGACTTTTTTAATACACATTACCTAACTCGTCCTTGATTCTAATGCGTTCTTTAGAAACATAGTTGTTGGTTTTTGTTTTTTTTTTTTTTTTCAAGAAGGAAGTAATTATTGCTCCAATTCTTCTCCATTGGGTGCAATTCCCTAATGAAACAGGGCCACAATTCAGGGCGTGTTTTAAACATCGGATATGATTGCTAATCTGACCTAGACTATATATCATCCAGGCGATGTTTTACAATAATTTTTAAACTGCTACCGACCTCTGAGTGCGAGCCATGTTGTGGAGGGGAGTTAACCATTCTCACAGCGGCCTCCAATGGAAGCAAAGCCCGACTCAATTTGAGAAAAGCGCGGGAAGAAGCTAGCGTGGCTGGGGGAAACTGAATGATTGTCCAGCGACAGGCTCAGTCATCTTCAGGCTGAAAGAAAGGAGTAGAAGACAAGGACACTCAACTCTGGGGACACCCAGTTAGGCCCCTTAAGCTTTGAAGTATTTTACCTCAGTGATCTAGGGTCCCCTTTCCACCCAAGTTCAGACAATAAGAACACAACTAATAAAATAAAAAATTTTAACAAACTTGAAAACACACACACACACACACACACACACGCACACGCACGCACGCACGACTTGGGGGACTTGGAGGGGGGGACCTGAAAACTAGGAAAGGGAGGCTTCTGCCAGGGGAGGTGAGTGGCAGGCACACCCAGCACCAGGATGCTACCTATTGCTCAAGACACATAACGCTTGCTCCCTAACCATCACACCTGACTCTGGTGAAAACACACACACACACACACACACACACACACACACACACACACACACACACACACACACTCTTTTCCCTCTCTCATCTGGAGCATTTATAGCCTAATGAAAGTATATCCTTTAGGAAAAAGACTGTCTATAAAACGTGAAATATGGAGAACCCAGTTGGATAGTCCCACCCAGGGTCTGGGCTGGTCCTGGAGGGATTTTTTAGCACACACACCTTGACGTCTTCTGTTGCTTTCATAATCGCCCTGTTATTTTTACCAAACTATGAAAAAAAATATGTAGTGACCTCTGTTTATTCCCCACGGGAGGGAAACAGATTTCAGCCTGAAGACTTATCTTTATTTGTGGGGAAGGCATTCTTTAGGGGGGAAAGGAGTTTTTCTGTCTATCCTTTGTCATCTTTGAGAAACCCTGGCACCATATATTCCAACAGCTGGGGAAACCAAGGGCTCTTTCAATTCCCTTTCATTTCCTTCCCAGCCCAACTGTCTCCCTCTACTGCTTCCTTTCGGGGTCTCAGCCCCATACTTTCTCCTGGTCACTATATGAAATCCTTCCTATTGTCCCATAGAAATTACATAAGCACCTGTTTTGTGGGAAATGATAACCTGATTTTATATCTGGGACGGGATCAGTTGATTTACAGAAATGGACAGAGCAGAGTTTATTCCCTGTTTGTTTTTTCCACATACTGTATCTTTAAATAGGACAGTTTCTTTTTAAGTCCCTTTCATTTTGCAACTTGACCTTTGCCACTAGAGCAGTTCAGGTTGTTTACTAGCCAGGACTATACAACATGAAAAACTTTTGGAGACATAAACATCAGAGTGAGCTGCAGGCCAGTGTCCTTTGACAGGGTGGATTTGTTTATTTGCACGGTCTTGAGGACCACAGCAGTTCTAAATTAAAATATTTTTGGCATGCAAGCGCTCTTTAATTACCTGGAAGTAATGAGAGTGAATGGTTATCCAACCCCAAACATTTGGTTGGTTCCTTTGATTTCTGAATTCACCCTTAGTTTTGACGGCTTTTATTCTTCTTTTTTAAAATTTAGGTTTGAGCCAGGCATGGTGAGAAGCCTATAATCCAAGCATATGGAGAGTGGGTACAGGAGAATCACCAAAAGTTGCAAGTCAGGTCGAAGACCAGCCAGGACTGTATAGCAAGACTCTGTTTCTGAAAACAACACACACACAGACACACACACACACACACACACACTTAGAGCATTATGTTTTCCTTCCCTCCTAGTAGAAGTAGTTAGCCAACTTTTACCTCTTTAGAATTCTGGCAAAGAGGCAAAGTGTACAGTCCACTCTGAGAGGTAGAACTGGGTGTTGGTTCTCTGAGAGGTAGAACTGGGTGTTGGTTCTCTGAGAGGTAGCCCTTTCTAGGCAAGGCTCTTCAAAAAATTCTTTTCATTACAAAACATCTGCTAAATACTGTCTTTTCAGTTATACTGTAGCTTAGTCTTTCTCTGTGGCACTAAAGACTCTCAATCCTTCAAGTCTACCCTCCCAGTATCTTAACTAGAGCTGCAAGTGGCTTTAAATTGGCTAGTCCTCTGCTTGAGAAGATCAGAGATTATGCAATTTTTGTCTCATCTAGAATGTGTTTCTCACAAAAGTAGCATTTTTCTGGTTAGATTTCCAATTTAGAACCTATTAAAAAAAGTGTATTTTATGTTTTTAAGATCCTAGAGTCTACTCAGATAACTAGTTCTTCAGTATGTAATAGGTGCTAAATATACTACTGTATGTCCCAGTGAGATTTTTTCTTACTTGGTTTTGTTTGTTTGTAAAGGTAGGATCCGCCTCAGGAATCCAGATTGACTCTGATCTAAACTTATATTCCTCCTATGTCTTTCTCCCAAGTGCTGGGATTACATGTCCGCACAACCTTACCTAATGAAAAAGCATAATGTCCTTATAAGTAAAAAACATGTACAAAATATACAGGCAAAAATTCTTCCTAGCTATTTTTCCACTGTTTTTCATTGCTTGCGAATTTTCTCTAAGCTTTCTAATACATGAAGAAGTCAAAAAGAGTATCATTTCTCTGGTTCTAGCATTGAAAGACCCCACTCCCCAGCTCATGGAAGAAGATGGAGATGGAGGAGATCTTTGGAGGCTTGGAAGAGGCCACAGAAAATGCAGTCTATTTGTGGTCTAAGACACATCTGGATTGCAATTTAAATTTTACAACACAAGTGTATGTGCAGAACAAATGGTCACACTCCATATTGGACTGTCTTTGCTCTGTGATGATGCTAAGCAGCAAGGAAAGGGAGAGAATGACACAACTGGAAAGACAGAGACTGTAAAATCCCATCTAGAGTTGTGGAAGGGATTTTTTTTTGTATTTTGGTGTGGCTCTCCCTCCAACTCAAATGGTTTTGTTTTTTGTGTTGTTCTGGGTGCTTAGGATTAAGTCTCGGGCCTGGCACAAGCTAAGTGGTCCCTTCCCCAACAATCTATCCCTTCATCCCTCCAAATTGGAAACAGGTAAATTGCTACACATCAAATAAGTCATGAATAAATTTTCTCTTATTGTAAAAGAGTTTTTACAATGCTTTCATCTGAAGTTAATTTGCACAGGTTATAAGTGGATAGGCAAAGGATTAGATGATACCTATTCACTATAAAATAATCGAGATAAATTCTGCAGTGTAATAACCATGCAGACAATCAGGAGTTTTGTTATTTACAACTCAACAGAAGTTGAAGAGTTAGAAATATCAGCAGCTAGGGTGTTCAAGCCCTTGCCCAGTGTGCCTGAGGCCCTGGGTTTGAACCCTCCAGAGACATATAGCCCCATACACACAACATGGGAAATGAAGATAAAGCAGAGGTGACCTAGTTTTTTATAAAAAGTAAGGAACATGCTCTCGGTTCTCTTAAGGTGCCCTAAATCTTTCTGCTTTGGCAGAACAAACATTTTCATCTACATCTATGTGTTCTTGGGAAAACTTTAAGGATCTTAGCTCCTGAGTCTAACCTAGCCGGTGACTTATCTTTACTGTTGTCCATCTGAAAGATGGAGATGGAGACACATGTGTTGTAAGAGAAAAAAGCATGTCACAGATAGGAAACGTTGCAAGAGACGAAGTAGTTTCTTTTCTAGTTTGACTCCTAGTTACTGCACCAGGATTATAGTGAAGTTGACTCCAGCCTTCTTCACCAGGCCATATTTGATGTAATGATGTCGGGAGCAGTTTCAGCCCCTGAGAAGACGATAGCCACGGAGGGGGGCTGCTAAGTATCTACACATTTATTAGTAACAAAAATGTGTCTGCTTTCACTTTGGACTGTCCCCCAGCCTTGCATGACAATAGTACCAGAATTAGTAAGAACAACAGGTTTTTGTTTCCTTTAGGTTTTTTAGGTTTTTGCCTGTTGCTCTTAGGGACCCAGGGATAGAGTTTTGCCTTAGGTGCTGAGGATAAGCTATCTAGTAAAGTGGACTGGGTTTCAGATCATGTATTGTGTTCAACGGATGCCTTGGTGGGACCAAAGGGCATTTGGTGGTGAAAGGGACCCCAAACCTTCTGCCCCCTGCAGCCCCAAAGCTGTTCATCAGACTAGAAGCCAAAGAACCATGTCACTCTAATTAACGTGTGCGCATGTTGGCCAGCATCTTGGCCAGTTTTATGAGGTTTCACTGGCAGGGTCAGAGGGTCTGATGCTAGTGTTCTCATGAGGATTAAGGATTCTAATGAATCATGTGACTGCGAGTAGACCTGGATGAAGGCTGTGTTTAGGAGACTCACTTACCCACCCCCACTCTCATGGTCTCCACCCTGGAGGTCTCTTTCTTTCTATTCCCAGAAGGGAGGTCTGGTTTTTAAGGACCTACCAAAGAGGATGCTCTCAGAATTTTAAAGTGTTCTCCTCTTCTGCATCTTGGCACAGACTGTTACAAATGTTATATACACACAGGGGTATATTGTACATTTCTGAAAATGTGCACTTGCATGCATACACACACACACACACACACACACACACGACTACAGAAGAAAAGAATTAAATTCAGCAGTTGGTGTGGACTTGCAGATTTCATCTGATTTAGCCACATCTATCCATATGGTAGGTTTGAAGACTTTCCTAGTTCTACGCCAGCAAGTCTCAGTAATTACTGGAGATGGGAACAGTGGGTACCTCTTCCTTCTGTGGGTAGTTACTTCCAGGGAACTCTTGTTTCTTAAAGATAAATAAAGTGGATGTTTCAGCAGGAACTGTTTTAAGGGGGAGGCAGAATAGAGAATTAGGGGGTCAGATGATTGAGCAGCCCTATTTCCACCATTTCCTGAATGTCTTTATTCTGTTCCAAGACAGCTGTTGGAGCCTGTTGCTTTTTCACACCACAGATACTTCATGCTAGCTAATATTCTGCCCAGCCAGCCTAGCGGAATTGGAGCTAAAAAGAATAGTGTCTCTAAGAAGAAAACCGTTCTAATTCAAAGATGCTGGATCTGGTGACAACAGCACAAGTATTTGCTTCCTTTAAAGCTCAAAGTCACTGAAGTGGGGATGGGACTATGTGTCCAGAGGACTGCCAATCTAAGCCAGCTAGGTACTGCTCTGTTGACCCTGCCCTTAGACTCGAGAGAGGTTGTAGGCCTGCTAGCAGACTAAAATGGATTAATAAGAAGCCTGTAAGAAATGTAAACAGATGAAATGGCAAAGAGGAGAGCGCTGGAGATTGTTTAGGTGTGAACTGAGGATTCTGAGTTTGTACTGAGGATGCTTTTATACACAATGAACTCCTTCCCCAAGTTACTCTTGTTTTGCACAACTATCCTCCAACCGGCGTGCACTGTGAGTCTCAGTAGGGAGAGGGTGTAGGTGCTCGGGCTTTTGGGGGGTGAGGGGGATACTCAGAATCACCAAGACAGGGTGAAAAATCAAAACCAACCAAGGAAATCAAACAGCCTGCACACACCAGTCTTCCAGTACTGAAAAGCCACGCTCTGACACCCCCCCCCCCCCCGTGCTCAGTTTCCAAAATACGAATAAACGGAGTCAGATCCCATACTACACTCCGGGGACAGAGTTTTAATGTAAACGTAAAATATGCTTGTAATAATCACTTGTGGGCCCTGAAGCGCCACTAGAATCTCTGTTTAATTATAGGGCATGAGAGGAGTATTACCAGCTAATTAAACCCCATCCTATTTGTAATTCCCCCTCTGCTGCTGCTGCCAACTTTTAAAAGAGAAATTGCCTTTTCTTTTTAATGCTCTTATATATGAATTTTAAAAACACGAATGAAGTGAAGCGAGAAACAGGGCGAAAGGGGGCGGGGCAGAAAGGAAGAAAGAAGGAAAAGAGCCTCCGGCCCTGGCCCAGAGTCAAATGGGCATCCAGAAGAACACAGGCCTGGCCTTCAGCCGGGAACTGCGAGAAGTTGCTTCCTCTGGATTCTGGGATTTCTACTTCTGCTCTTTTCCAGGAGGAATTCCACCCGGCTCCGGGGTGTGGGTGCAACAAGCCCCTAGGGGGAGAAAGGAGAAGGGTGAAAGCTGGGCTGGGAGTCGCTGCCGCTGGGCAGCATCTGGAGGCCGAGAGGGATGCAGGCGAGGGGGATGGAGCGGCGCAGGAGGAAGTGAGCTCACCCCGGAGGGAAGGGGAGGAAGGAGCCTGGGCTGTGCTCGCGAGTCTGAGGAAGAAGCAGCGAGCCCCGGACCTGCAGGCTCGGCTCTCCCAGGAGGTCCGTTTGCCCGGGGGCCGGGGATGCTGCTGATCCCTTTGCACTTGCGGTTGGTCCTTCGTGCTCCCTGGGAGCAGGAGCACCAAGGTGTGACTTCGGAGCTTCGGGCTTCCGGATGGAAGTTGGAGGTCAGCACGGCATAGCCGGTTTCTGGCCTCCCCGAGCGTTCGTTTCTGGTTCTGATACTCCTGGTGCATCCCCATCACGCCCTCCCTGGTTTTCTCCCAGAGCTTCGGTTTGCTGTTCGTTAGAACGTGGAGTTATTCACAGGAGAAAGCCAGTGATTGCGGGCCGCGCGCTTTTGAAGAGTGGCTGAATACTTGTTAAGATGGGATAATATGCTATGGGGTCTGTTTTCAAACCTGGTATCTGCTGTACCATCTGCAAGCACCTGTATCCTGACCTGGCTGCTGCGGTACAGTCTGATGATGGTTGTAAAAGGTTTTCAAACTGGTCGGGGAACAAGTCGGCTGGGGAAACAAAAGCGCCTGTTCCTGCCTCTTAGGGTGGTATTCTCTTCCCTCGCTTCCTCAGCTGAATGTGGAGGAGTTGCCTCTAGGCTCTTGAGCAGATTATTGTCTGGAAAGAGGCAGGGATGCCCAGGGATGCCAAAGGGTTGTAAATAATCTCACATTGCATCTATGTGCTCTTCTGCACGGGGTGGGGGTGGGGTGGGGAGGAAAGTGTTGTGTCTTTATTTCCCCATCCCCCAAGGCAGGGGGTGGGGGAAGTCGCATCTCTCAAGGATTGTTGGGAAGGTGGGAGGTCTGGCTACCTCTGTTGCCTGAGGTAAGATTTGCTGAGGCCCAAGATAGGAAAATCAGAACCCCTCTAAGTGTATTGGAGGTAGAGGTATTATTGTCAGAATCTGGGGGAGCCTCTCTCTATGGGGCATCACCTAGGCAGCCAGGTTTGGGTGCTCTAGATCTAGAGTTGAAACTTTGCCATCAGTTTAGTGTCTTGGCATTCAGTTTTCATCTCCACCTACTGAGGAAGCCCCACATACTTTTATTTCCCGGGGCCCTTGCTGGGTTGACAGGCTTTTTAATAGGATAAAATGTCGTTTTCATCTTTTTTACATGTTCATGAATAAGATACAGTTGAGCAGTAGAGGAAGCAGGGTTTTACCCCCCAGCTGTCAGATGGGTCCCCATCTGCTACTAGAGTGCTCATAGTGCGCACCTCTCTTCTTTTCTCTCCTCCTTCCACCCTCCCCCTTTCCACTGCCTTCCTGTTCACAACTCCTGGAGCACCACAAAGGGGTTTAGGGATTCTGGGTCCTTCAGGCCAGCCAGAGACCCCCCACCCCCACCTGCTTGGAAACGCTCCATTTTCCCACAGTATTTCACGTCCATATTACTTTTCACACCCTGTTAGGCAATAATGGCAGGGAACCTGCTAAATACTTCCATGCACCAAGCCAGGCCTCCCACGGCAGATCCCGAGGAGTGTTCTTGCAGCTTGAAGACTGTTGCTTTCTTCTCTCCTCCTCAGACTGACCACCCTGCCCCAGCTTAATAAAGTGCTGGGCACACAGGTCTAGTGAAAGTCTTTTTAAAGGGGTAGGAATGCCCAGCCATAGGAAGACAAGGCTTGGGGACAGGTGTGACTTCTCTTAATAGCTGACATTAGATTGATGACTTAAAAAAAAAAAATAACAGCGCTTGCTTTGGCATGAGCAAAGCCCTGGATTCCCCCCCCCCATCAGCAATAAATACATAAATAAACAAACAGGGCCATGTTCCAGTCCTTGTTCAGGGGATGGAACCTAAACTCCCGCTATTAATAGTTTGTGGCCATCCTTTCCCTTCATGGGCACCCAGACACAGTAGGTAGCACTTGAGCACTAAGGGACTCTGAAGGCTGTGTCCCCCACCCCTTATTCTGGTCCCTGTCTACTATAGCCATGAAAGCATGGGGCTGCTCTATAAATTCAGGGGGTGAGGAATAGAGGTAATTAGATCCTCTATGGCAATGGTATTCTGAGAGCTCACCTATGGTGTCTCTAAGCCTGGAATGGAACATTATACACCTCTGTACTAGCCCTCACCTTCTCAGGAAACTACTGAGTCTGCCATCTTAATAGGTCTGGTGGCCTTTGGGTTTCAGTGGGAGAATTTCAGGAAAGTTAACGCTCTTCTGCAGCTCCTCCACAACCCCACCTCAGCTCTTCCATCTAGAGGAGTAATAAAATCTGCCCACCCCCAACCTTCAGGACATAGAGGAAAGGAACTAACTTTTAATGAGTGCCTATTAAGTGCCAAACATTTTACGGGCTCATGTTGTTTAATCTTCCCAAGCTACAGGGAGGACATTTCTAAATGCTTTATGCCCAAAAGGACATGGTGGCAGTATAAAGAGAACAGCCCTAGCTAGAGTGTGTGCATCCAAATAAACTCCCAGATTCCTAGGGCAGAGTACTGTAGGCTGGGCTAGATCTTGGGGTCACATGGAGAGGAACTTGGAATACCTTCCATGAGTATCTTCTGCACACCCCTAGAGTGCTGGAAATCCTGTCCTAAGCACTTGAAGACTTTTGTGACATATTTTAAACTCTAGTCCCCAAGTGCAGACTCACTGAAACACTAATGACAGAGTCACTTACTCATAGCTCTCATCAACCAGAGGAACCCAGAGTCTGACGGCTCCCCAAAGAGTTACTTCTTCCCTCCTTGCTGTTTCATTGGGGTTTGAAATGATAGAAACTCAAATTGGACTTGAGTTTCTACTTCTGACATTTAAACTGATCCAAAGCTCCCTCTTTAGCCTGGGGGCAGGAACATCTCAAAACTGGAGAGGCCCATAAGGCAATTAACTTGGCTCTAATGTACAAATGCTATCTTAACATTTTTTCACTCGTCAGGGCGGGGGGAGGGGGGGTTGCCCAGTAAACAGAAGGGATTACCTACTCCAAACTGGGAGAGAGCAGAGTGTGGTTGTCTGCAGATTTCCTTGCCAGCCCACATGAGGTAGGGAGGTCAACACATCACAGACATCTTTCTTATCTAAAGGGGGATCCGTGCAGACAGTGCTTTAGGTTCTGGGTTTAAGGAGTCTGTGGAATGTAGAAGGACTGACACAGAACTTTGAAAGCTAGAAAGGAAAGCAAGTGTATTTCTGCCTTCAGGGAGAGGCAGTGACCTGGAATTTATTCCCTCTTCTTAACACCCCTACAAAGATATGGTCCCTGTACAGATCTGCACTCTCTAGCCATCAACAGCCACGTTGGGGGTTTCTCTGATGATCCACGTAGCCCATGGTGGTTATGTAGATGAGGATGGCTGGTGTGTGTGTGTGTGTGTGTGTGTGTGTGTGTGTGTGTGTGTGTGTTGAGGTATGCACCACCACCACGATGGCCAGCTCCACTCTTGTTCTTCACATTCCTGATGCCACTGTTGAGGAAGAACCCCCAAAAAAGGAGAAGGCAAAGTTGGAGAGCAAATAAGGGACTGGGGAGAGGAACCTATTCTCATATTCTTCTGTTAGGTCAGACATGAATAGTCCTTGAAGCCATATTCATCTGGGTTGAGCCGTCTCTTTCCTTTTGTGTATAAAAGCTGTGTGTGTGTGTGTGTGTGTGTGTGTGTGTGTGTGTGTGTGTATTTCCTAAATGTGCAACTAAGCCTCTGGGCCCTGTAACTAAGTCAAACCTGGAGGAGGCTAAATGAGTGTTTAATTAGTGGGATGTTTTAATCACACGAGGCTATATTAATTTGTTTAATAGTTTCTATGGTGAGAAGAGAAAATATGGTGATTATTTTCCTCAACTCACAAACACTAATTCTCTAGCTCAGCGGTGCCATTAGGCTAACTGGTGGGCAGGTGAGAATGCAGTTCAGGAAGGTTCTCATCTCAGTGGCGGGTTCTGCTGCTTCCTGGCAGTGATGACTGCAGAGGCTGAAGACTCAAAGCCCCGAAACTGGAAGATGCTAATTTAAATTAAACTCTATCTTCCCTCCTCTTAGATTGGCTTCCCACGGGAACTCCAACTGTCTGGAAACAAAAAACCAAGACTATCGAAAGGAAAATTTAAAGGAGAGCAAGAAACCATGAAGAGGGAACAGAAAACGGGAAAGTAAAGACTTGCCCAACGTATTTGAAAGCGTTCCGTAATGTTGCCAGGAGTTCCCGCAGCGTACTCTTTTTCTCCGTGTGCTTCCTTGAACCCAATTTCCGTGTCCATATTCTGGAGTTTCTAGTGTAGTTTATTTTAGTTTGCCTGGGAACCGCACATTTGCATACTCCTGCAGGCTCTCTACCTTTGGCAGTGGATGGGGAAATAAGCATTCGCTGCGGCGGCTGGAGCGAGGCTTGGGAGGGAAAGAGAGCTCTGGCGTCACCCGCGGGTCCAGTCTAGGCACTCCCCTCGGGGTACTGTAGGAGCAGGCAGCGCCACTGCCCTCCCGAGAGAGAACCTCTGGGCTGCTGGCCACTGGGGTGATCTGGGCCAGAGTGATCTTATTGCATTTATTAATGTCCAGAGAAATTTCTTAAGCCAAGTTCCCAAAGAAAGGATCCAAAATGAGTAAAACAGTTGCAGCTCCCGGCTCTGGCTAAGGTTGCGGGAATCACAGGTCTTTCTCAGGCCTCCTCCGGTTGTAGGAAGAGGTGATGCTCTCTGGTGGGCTCCACTCTCTGGGGTTTGTGGTCTGCGCTGCTGGAAGGTAATTACTTGAACTATTAGTCTGGGCTGCAACACGCTGTTGAAGACACTTCTGGTATGCTTCAGAAAATATATTACTGCGGTTTTGTTTTTCTTCCTCAGCCGATTTAGTGTAAATCTCTACTAATAACGGTACTGTCCTAAAAGCTGTCAGGGGTGTGGACAGATTCACCATTCTGGTAAAACTGTTAACTTCCCTAAGAGTTGCTCATCTGAGCGACTATGGATGGATGCTGTTGGGGTTGGGTCTTGGTTTCTGGACTGACTTGGGGCTTCCTTGTCTGTTTTACAAAACAGCAAAGCTGCCTCTTGACTGCCTGTTCTCACCGCTGTTCAGTTTCTTCACGTCTTCAGATAAAATCTTGAATCCCGTATTAGGGTGCGGCCTTCCAGACCCACAGCCCCCCCCCCCCCCACTCCCAGACCTTTGACTATGAATTATAGTCCTTCCCTGGGACCTCACTAGTTCGTTCTCAAATACTCTTCCACATTCATTTCCAAATCTTACTGGGTAAGGTTTGATCTCCGAAGACGTCCATGTTCTGGTCCTCCACCACAGGGTCGTCCATGGAAGTTGGGTGCAAATCGATGTCTAGGGAATCTGAGATTGGGAGAAGTCTGGAGTTGAGCTGGCCACAGGAATCAAGTGTTGACACATGCGCTGTTGCCCCCCGCAGGACCCCAGGGCTGCACTGAGGAACACAGGCTAAGTGGCAACCCCTAGATCAGAATTAGGCCTCCCTGTCCTCAACCCTCACTGAGGAGTTCAAAGCCACAGATATTGTGTCCTTTAGATGCGATGCTTCATAAGGCATTCCTCTTTGAACACCAGGCTTCCTTTTCATTTCTTTCTCTTGCTAAGGAAAGTAAACATCTTGTTTATATTTCCATAGTGGTCAGACCCTAATTATACATGATTCCAGCAACATGACTGCTGCAGCCAGAAGGCGCCGGCCTAGGAAGCTGCCTGGAATTTCACATAGATGATTTTTTTTTTCTGTTTTAAACTTTAGACGGTTTGTGGAGCGTCAGGAACCACAGGCTGAAAGTTAGAAAGTGAACAGCCAGGATTCCCTTGGTGACGATACTTGCCGGAGAAGACTTTTTACCACTGACCCTGTAGAGGTACACAGTCTCAGCCTCAAGGACCTAGTTCCACATCTGGTCAGTACCACCATTCAACCAGGACTCCGTAAAATCTCCTAAACACGTAAGACACGAAGAGAGTGACGAAAGGAGCCCGGCAACCGTACGTGGAAAAACATCTTCTTGGTCATGTGAACTTTATTGTAGATTGGTCAGTTACCTAACGGCTGCCCGAACTTCTGACTCCAAGGCTCCGAATGTTGCCGGCTTCCCACACCCGGTGTGCTGTCCACCGACTTGGGGATATTCAGATCTCCGATTCTCTTCCCAGCTTCTACCCGCGCCTGGCTGGTTGCATTTGGAGATCATTTTCCTTCCTTCAATTTACCAGACCGTGATTCCTGTGCTTACATGGGCTGATAGTTACCTAGTCCATCCTTCAGAAGGATTCCAAATCTCCTCCTGCATAGAAAACCGGGTTGAGGAGGGGTCAGAAAGACGAAGCCAAGCTGGGAGTCTAAGCATACAGTATTCTCTGTATGCCTTTGATTCATTTCAGAAAAAGCATCACAGAAAAAAAAAATAATTTTGATGAGTGACTGAGCCAGGCTCATGCACTGGGAGACTGACCTTTTTTCCCTAAAAGGCCTGACAAAAATCTGAGCACACAGTAGGCTACAATGATGATCCTGATTGGCCGATGGGAGTTCTGAGGGAGAAGGGGCGATTGTTGTTGTTGAGTGAACAGAAGCAGAGATCCATAAGGACCCATCAATTTTTGTGTAATTCATTTCCTGGACTCATAAGAGAACTGAGATCATCTCAGGAGGACCCTTTTCCCACCTTCCACTCGATGCCTTTCCAAACCCCAGTTCCCCCTAAGTAACTCATACCTGATATGGAAGGAGCCTGCTCTAGCTGACTGGTTTATCTGGCAAGACATTACTGTGACTGTTCTGTGCATTTCCGGACCCCAAAAGGTCAGAGTGAGCAGGGCCAATGGGCCCACGCCCAAGCATAACCCAGATGTCTAGGAACAGGGACCTCTCCAGAGGCCTGTGTGTAGAAAACCCATTCATCTTGGGCCCAGTGAATTTACTCTGTGGAAGGACAGTCTAAGATACGCCCCAGCGAGGAAGGAAGGCAAAGGCAGTCTCCTGGCTGCGCAGCTCCCTGAGTTGTGGCGCTTCTGAATTAAAGGATAGTCTGGTGTTGCCCACCTGGACAGTGTTGTGCTACCAAGCCCTTTGAAAGCAAAGTCTGTTCCTTTGAATGATAATCCAACCATACTTACTCTAAGCAGGATGGTGCACACAGCCCGGAAGTACTTGCTGAAACCCGGAAGCATCTGGAGCTGGCCACTCTCCTCTTTAGGAGACCTTGGCCACCCCAGCGTGTAAAGCCTCAGGTCACCTGGGACCCGTGTTATGTGTTTGTGATCCTCAGCTCCTCTTGTCCCACCTACCTCTGGAATCTACACCGGCTGACTGAGGGAAGGGAAACCTCAGGTCCCTGGAGCGAGTGGAGTTAGTCCTTTATTTAAGCTGCCTTGGTCTGCCCTGCAGTGGGGCAGAAGAAGGCAAGTGGAATACTTTATAATAGGAGCCCGGTAACTAGATACTCACCATAGATTATAGAGTAGATGTACTAGAGATCTTCGGATAGAATTCATAATTCCGCACATAATAAAACGTCACCTATACTCCCTCCCTCTGTGTGCATCTCTGCGGGAAGCTCCCAGTGATCCAGGGTGAGTGCAGATCTGGTGGGCCTTCAGAGGCTGGGGCGCACCCCTCAGCTCGCCAGGGAGCCGGGCTCGCAGGCGCCTAGCGGGCCCTGTGACCCGTGCCGGCTGTTGTAAGAAAAATGTTTCAGATCCATCCTGAGCTTCTTTCCGTAGCACAGGAAACATCTGGGAAGTTTTCCCCCACCGTTTGGAAAAGTACTTACTTCCGAACTTAACACTAAGGTGTTCTAGGACCCAGACAAACCTCGGTCTGAAGAGGCTGCTCAGGGGTTGGCAACCTTGCCTAGGTACAACCAGGGATCTAACCGGTGGCAGACACTTGGGTGAAGGACGAATTAAGCACTTAGTCCCGCGTCTGCGCCTTCTGGCCTCATTGTTTTAACGTCTGTACCATTTAGCCACAGTTTGAGAAAGAATAATGCCTTTACATTCAGAAAAACTTCAAAGACCTGGGCTTGCTCAATATGGAGCGCACATGGTAGTCTCCGAAGGTCTTGTCTGCCAAAACATGTTTCTCAGTATTTTTCTCTTTTCTTCCGATCTCCCACCGCCCACTTTTTTTCCTCCCCAGATGGGAGGGAACCACAGGCTCAGGTTACCCTGTGGGGGTGGGGGGTTGCCTTCATGTGAGGCAGCTAGGGCTATCCCAAAGCATTTCGGGAACACAGTCTCAACTAGGAAGGGACTTTGAGGATGTACAGCTCTCCAGACAAGATGGAGAGGTTGTGAGTTGACCAGGTCCCAGAAGACACTGCGGCAGAGTAAGTGCATCATCAGATTTATAGATGCTAAAACACAGTGCTCTTTTCCTGCAGATGCACTTTCTGTTGGTAACCACTTTTTAAAATGAGGTTAAGATACACCGGCTGTGTCTCTTTACCTTAGCTCATAGCTCTCAATGTAAAAGTGTTTCCTATTTACCCAATGATTGCCGAACTAACCAAATGAAGACAATAATCTGTCAATACACTTTTCAGTTTTTGTCTAAGCAGTATCAGTTCAAAAGTTTTAAAAACTACTATTATCTAGATAGCTATACCAGTTTCCTTCCTTCCCTCCTTCCTTCCTAAGTTATCCAGCAGAGAGAAGCAGATAGTTGTCTAGAAGTTCAGGTACATTGCTTCAGGAATTAGGTCAAGGAAAATCCCAGAACAATAAGATTCATTAAACTGATCTACCTCAACTTCTGACTTTTCTTGCAGAAGCCAAGGTCCCAAAAGGCCCAGGGCACATAGCTAGCGTGGAGCTGGAAACAGCCTCCTTCCCAGGCTGACTGTGAGCAGGGCTCACCATCCTACAGCAGCCTGGTGGGAGACATCAGATAGTCCTCTCCTTCAGCCTCTTCTATTAAATGACTCCTTTCAACACCTCTGGGGAAAAAAAAAAAAAAAAAAAAAGATCTCAGGATATTATCCTTCGGCGAATTTACATGCAGAGTTAGTATTAAAGGCAGAGGTGGGTTCTTAGGACTCCCATTTTAAAGAAGATTCATGCTGTCGCCAGAACATGCAGCTTTTTCTAACACAATATTGATGGTGGTGGGGAAGGAAGCACAGCACACATGGAGCTGATTAACCACGAATCTTATCAAATCTTCCAGCTCTCTAGCGGCATATAAGATATACACAGGGCCAGTGGGCAAATTACCATGCCAGCACTTACAAAACCTGTACTTCAGACCTGGCTTGGTCATCGACCTATTGTACTCAATAGCCAGCCACTTTCTCCCAGTTTCAGTCTCTCTAGATACAAGTATACATGTATGTGTATTTACACATATAAAATATATATGCATTTAAATATAAATATTCATTTTAAATCTAGATGAACTCTTTGGCCCATAAACCCGAATTCTCTCCCCATTTTCTCTGATATTGTATTTATCAACATTTAATAAACCTTATGCTCACATCTGGTGGAAGGTAGAGCTTATTCTTATGTGAAGAATTGAGAATGGTAACTGTGGAAGGGTTTTAGGGGTGCTTTAGCCCCTTAATCCCACAGATAAGATGCAGGGCCCAAAGAGGCTTCCTCAGGTCACTGAGCTGGAAATCCCAGGTTGGCTTCCTACACAGTATCACATTCTTTCCAGAAATTTATTACAGAAATGGGGCCTACTAGTCTCTGTAGTAAGCTTATGTCAGCACAGGTCACATCTCTGGCTACCTCTACCTGCCATTCCAATAATCTACAGGCCTTACATGGCTTTCTATTTCAGGTTATAAATAATAGGTACAGAATGTAATGGTTTTCAATTCAGGAGCATGAACTTAAAGCAGAAATCAACCACGGTGCCTTTACTACCACTTGGGATCTTCTTCTTCTTCTTCTTCTTCTTCTTCTTCTTCTTCTTCTTCTTCTTCTTCTTCTTCTTTCTTCTTCTTCTCCTCCTCCTCTTCCTCCTCCTCCCTCTCCTCCCTCTCCTCCTCCTCCTCCTCCTCCTCCTCCTCCTCCTTCTTCTTCTCTCTCTCTCTCTCTCTCTCTCTCTCTCTCTCTCTCTCTCTCTCTCTCTCTTTCATTTTCAAGACAGTGAGTGTTTCACTGTATAGACCAGACTGGCCTAGAACTTACAGACATCCTCTGCCTCCTGGAATACTGGAATTAAAGGTGTGTGCTACCATGCCCAGCTAGAATGGTATTTCTTTAAAGATACTGGCTCTGCTGTGTAATTCAAGACCTTTGAACAAAGTTACAGGTTCCCTAGTGAGGGGTACAGCAGTAAATCTTTTTTTTTTTTTTTTTAAAGACTGAAGTCCAAGGTAAGAAAGATGAAAATTACTAGTCAAGTCAAATAAAGAGGGAAATTAAGTAAAACACCATTCAAAATAGTATTCAACTGACCCTTTTCAACACACAACCAACTCCCAAGTTACACTACTGGGGGGCAATCAGAGGCGCTAACAAGGTTGACTCACCATAAGGATGACATCATGAAGTTCCCTTGCTTGCACTGGGGGACTATCTCCTGTGAGAGCATGGTTTAGAGAACTGTCTTCCAGCTTCCTCTTTTCTACACATCTTGCCCTGCTTGGCCTTGACTAAGCAGGATTGATGCTGCTTGGCTGAAATCCAAACAAGAAACAGTTGGAATGTATAGAAGACCAGGTATCTTTCCTGCTCCGAAGGTCTTTTCCTTTAGTCATCCATGTGGATGACTTGGAAGCCAAAAGGACCCTAAGCAGGACCAGATTTCAGGGAATCTCTTCATCAGAGAGCATAAACAAAATGAGAATGAGATGCCCAGTCCCAAGAGCCACTGCCAGATGTTGTCCTAGAATGACTGAGGTTAAAAGCCCAGCTATTAGGAGGGGAGGCTGGCTGCTTACACTGGTCCTAGGAGAACTGACTGGCAAAAGGACGAGAGCAAAACTCAATATCTGTCACTTTGCTTTGCCTAGTTTCTCTTGCCTCTGTGTGCATCTGCCTTTCTCTGGTTCCTCTTGCCTCTGTGTGCATCTTGCCTTTCATATCTCCCTCCTGCATCAGACTGTATTCTGTTTCAAGATTCAGCCCCCCTCTCCTTGGAATCCTACGCTAAGATTCAGGGGTGTGTCATTTCTCCAGCAAAGTTGCTTGAGGGTAGTAGAATATATCTTTTCTCTGTGTTTAGTGCCAGATATTGAATAGGTATCCATCACACACTTGCTGGATATGGTGATGCTCAGAGTTAAGTAGCTCTAGTTTGTCGTCAACATTTGAGGAAAGTGATTTTTCTGAGTCTTGGGTTTCCTGTGTGTAAAATGTGTGTGCGATTGACAAAGCCCCTAACATTGTGAGAATAAATGAAAGCTGATTAACGATTATGATGTCTGCAGGTGCATATTATTCACCTCTATGTGTGTTTGTATTTCTAGTATTGTACAATGGATTGAAAAAAGAACTTCCAAAGGTTTTCTCTAAATTCTACCATTTTAAAAGGCAGCAGGCAGCAGGCGGGGGTGGTGGCACACGCCTTTAATCCCAGCACTGGGGAGACAGAGGCAGGCGGATTTCTGAGTTCGAGGCCAGCCTGGTCTACAGAGTGAGTTCCAGGACAGCCAGGGCTACACAGAGAAACCCTGTCTCGAAAAAAACCAAAAAAAAAAAAAAAAAAAAAAAAAAAAAAGGCAGCAGGCTTTAGAAAAAGAGAACCCACAATAATTACTTTGTCCCCCCTCCCCTTTTTTGTGGTAAGGGTTGACCCCAGGGCCCAGGGCATGTGAGGCAAACACTTTACCAATTGAGCTTTATAATAATTACTTTCTGATACCTATGCCACACTCTAGATAAAGGAGTCTCTACCATCTTTAGCCATCGGTCTGTGAAAGTGTTACTTCCATCTGCTTAAACACACACTGCTAATTTATAAGGCACTAGACGGCTAGTTACGACCAGTTACCGTTTCTCTATGACTTAATAAACCTTTTTGCTATAATAGTATCGTCAAAGGGGAGGGGTCTCGCTTTTCATTTAAATTCCTCATTCGTCTCTTGGAGCAATTAGGGAAAGCATTATTCCCACCACATTCGTGAATCAACAAGGTCAGGTTGGAGAACGCGTGGGGGAGAGTGGGGAATTCCTTTAGCCTGATTCCTTTCCACAGTAGCAAGTGAGTGGGAAGTAGCGTGGGGATCATAACCCTGGGATGTCCTTTCTCCTGTCCCCTCTTGGCTCCATACTTCTGGCATGTGGCGCTTTACTTATTATAATGCTTTAAGTATCACAGTTACTCCTGCACTACTCAACAGTGTGTATGTGGGGAGGGGGTTGGGAAGGGTGGGGAGGTAGCTCTCCAGCAGGCTGACGTGCCTCGTGTACTGGTCAGGGTCGTTGGGTTAAGGGGTCGGGCTGCCAGCGCGGGCTTTGCGCGGGAGGAGAGGGCGAAGAACGCCCCAGCTGATCCTTGGTCGCCTGCTGGTGGTATTGGGACGGAGGGAGCCGGTCCTTTTCCACCTCCTCTACCTCCCGCCTCGTGTTCCTTCTTTAAAAAGCCAGAAGGCGCCAACTCTCAAGTCGTTCAGTAGCAGAGGACTCCAGGGCTGGCTCAGAGAGAGCGAGGGGGCGGGTGGACCCTCACGGCTGGGGCGGGCGCTTTCTCCCCGCCTCTGCAGACACCGGTTGGCTTTTTCTCTTTTTTCTTCTCTCACACCCCTCGCAAGATGCCGACAAGCCCAAAGGAAAGCGAGTGTCCTGTGTGCCACATGGAACTCGGGGAAAGGAAATGATTAAAGCCGTGAGGTTTCCTGGCTCTTCGTGGTGTTTACGGTGGGTTTTGATTTGGGAAGAGAGCGAGGAGAGGTTAGAGCCGGTTGCCATCTGCCAGCGTCCTGACTCTGTCTGGGTTGCAGATGACATGGGGGCGGGTGGGCACGCGCGTTCTGTGTGCACATTCCGAGCGGGTGCAGGAGCGTGTCTCCGAGTGTCTTGTGTGGTGGCCTACCTGGCAATGCATGCAAGAAGAGACCTTCCAGCTTCAAGAGGAAGGGTTTCGGGTTGTTTCACGCATCTGAAGGGCGGCATCTTTCTAAAGTGCACACGTTTCTTTTACAAACACCAATTTAAAATTTTTGTAGTGTTTCCGGTCTTTGCATATTGTAAATGGTCAGGAATAGGAGAGAAACCCCATCATTAAACACTTACATTGACTAATTTGATTTAAATCAAATTCCACTGAGTGAAAATGCTTGTTGAAAATTTGAAGATAATTATTAATGTAGTCATGACATTTGGACATTGCAACTATAGACAATCATCAAATTTGAAATTTAAGATAAATTTAATAAATGTAATTTTTAAATGCATTGGAATGTTGTGGGGATAGAGTTGGTGTATGGTCTATAGCTATCTTAGGATTTTAATTTAAATGACAGAAAAACATACACCAACACATAAAGCACTCAGCAACATTAGTAAGGACATGTGTTGTTGATTTTTTTTTTTTTTAATAATGCTGGTCGTATGTTTATTGCAATGTGCACTTTGGAGCAATGCCTTTCTTCCTTTCTTTTATTTTTAGAGCAGTGGTTTTTCAAACCACAGGTTGTCAACTATTAGTTCATCTTGAAATCAATACTGTGGGGAGAAATAGCTGGTGTCAGAAATTTTGCAAAAGATCCTGGTGTCTTAACAGCTGCTGGTAGAATGGCTGCTGGCCATAGTGAGTGAGTACTTTAGAGGTTTGGTTACTGACACAAGGGTGAAGACTGTTTCCACTGCTCTGTCAACCCCTCTGCTCCGTGTTGAGAAGCAGGTATTATTCCCATTGCTCAAACCCCAGGTCGCTGATTAAAACGCATCTACTCTTCTCTGGGAGTTGCCCTTCTAGACTTGACCTTGGGAATGGCAGCCATCTCTCTGCTTACTGCATTCCAGATGCTGAGGTTGCCTGACTGAGGTAAAACTCAACTTATGTGGGACCTTCTGTGTCTCTCTCTTACCCTGCAAATATACGAAGCAAATGGCTTTGAGTTTCTGTACCATCCTGTCAGCTAGAGGGAAAGGAGATTCACATATGATCTTGGTCAAGAGGTGCCTGCCTACAAACTCCATTTTAGGTTTCCTAGTGTTCTGACTTGAGGAATATGCTGATTTTGCCCCTGCTACCAACCTAGAAGGCATCATTGCTAATTTTCTAGTATTCCAGAAATGCATTTTCCCTTGTAGCATGTACTTTTAAGCTTTAGAAGAGAACAGAATCACCTAAATGGCTGGGGGCTGGTAAGTGGGCACAATAGATAAAGGAGTTTCCCATCCAGTCTAAAGACCCGTTCAATCACTTGTGACATGGCACGCGCACTCCCCACAAACTACATAAATGTTAAAAACAAAACAACAAAAACAAACACCAGAGTCCTCATGTCTGGTTCAGTGGGGCTGAGGCAGAGCTTAAGAATCTCCATTTCATATAACTTATGCTAAGGCTGGTCCAGGGAACAGACGTTCAGAACCACTGCTGGACATCCTCTTAAGAAGGTGTGAAATGGAAGTTGATTGACAGGGCAGGCTGAAAGTGTGCCGGAATCTTTCCACACTCACCTCATGCTAAAGCTAACAGCAAGTCCTGAGTACTGAAAAATGTCAGTGGAGGGGAATGGAAGCTTCCAGAGGGATTTGGATACAGCAGAATTGTATCGCTCTATGTATCTAAATGAGTGCGTCAGAAATATAAATCTTAACACATCATAAACTGTTAATTTTTGTGTCATGTTTAGTCTTGCATATTTTAAAGCCCAGAGGAATAGTCAAATCAAGATAGTGCAATGAAAGGTTAGCCAATGGTAATTCTGTTATATAAAGATAATATTTACCACTGTGCTGCAAAAGGACAGCTACTCTATATTAAATGGGAGCTGTGGGCTGCACATGAATGTCACTGACTTTTTGCCAAGAAGGTCCTGGCTCCCAAGGCCTGGCTCCTGTGGCTTCCTAGTGCTGGGCTATTCCTGAGCCTCAGAGGCAAATGGAGTTGTTTTGAAATCACAATTCTTAATGAAGTGTTTCTTGAACCTGAAGCGTGCGAGGCAACTACTCTCAAAGTGGGATGAGAAATTCGTCTGTTAAAAAGTTGTTGACCTTACACAGAGAAACCCTGTCTCAAAACCAAAAAGAAAAAAAGAAAGAAAAGTTGTTGACTTTTCCAGGCTTACTCTTAAAAGAATAGATTTGTTTTATTTGACACTCTGGGTATTATTTAATAAAACCCAACAGCCTCAGTTTGTTTCATGTTCAGCAGCCTGGACTATCTAAACTAAGTCCCTGAAATGAGCATCATTATTGGCAAAATATTGTTGCAAAAATTGGCATGGACTATTTTGAAGTGTCAGACTTCCAGGCGCTATTTCAGAGTTGGCAAGAGTCAAAGGCTTTTTATTGATTTAATGACATTTCTTTTCCCTTATTGTCCCCATAATCACCTGCTTTATGAACTGTGGCTAGAGTCGATGTTGCAACTGGTAATTTTCTTAGAACCGAAATTCATTTATACATTTTCTGTCTTTTGATTTCCATCATTTCTTGGAATTGTTAGTGGATGGAACAAAAAGAGAATACATTACAAACAATTCAAACAAACCCAAAACAAAATTCCTTGGACCTTTTACAGATCCCGCGCATGCAAATAACTGTGGCTCTGCATTCCAATGGCATCGAGTAGGGACTGCATTTTCCCCATTAACCTCCTTCTTTACCCAAGCAATATTGTTTTTCTAGCATTTTTTTTATTATTATCTAAATCCAGGTTGACATTTTAAATGAATTCACATCAACTCAGTGCAGATGAAGAGGCAGAAGAGCTTCTCCTTTTCACCCAGCATTTGTGCAGTCCTGGCTGGACTGTTCCCAAGTAGGAATGCCTACTATTTTAGAATGAACTCTGCAGATAGACAACTGCAACCAAGCACTGGAAGTGCTAAGTATGCTCTTTCCTTTTTCCTGCATTGCTGAGGGAAGAAGCAGGAAAAGACAATCTGTGATGTACCCCACAGGGATGAACATTATTCTCCTTATAGCGAACTATTTATAGAATAGATATTTTTGGTTTCAGTGATAAGAACTTCGAACACAGGACAGCATTCAATTTATGCAGGTACTCAATTCTGAGCTTCACCACCAAGGCCTGAATATGTATTCCTAAGTGATGGAATACTTAATCTATTCTCACCTAGTCATAACTAATACTAGAATTTCTATAATTATATAACGTATAAATACATATATAATGTGTAACCCTTACTCTGAAGCAATGGGAATTTTTCCTCATTTCTCCAGAATGTTAACAAGGCTGTTAAAGAAGACTTCACAATTTTAGGGCATGTAGTTCAGTGTATGCTTTGTAGGCAACAAGGACTTGGATTGAAATCTCAGCATAATAAAGGAGGCAGAGACAGAAAAAGAAAGAAAGAAACAAACAAGCCCAAAGGAACCTGTTGGTGATGTGTTGGTGTGGTACGTGGTGGTGTGGTGGCACACGCCTTTAATCCCAGCACTTGGGAGGCAGAGGCAGACTAATTTCTGAGTTCGAGGCCAGCCTTGTCTACAGAGTGAGTTCCAGGACAGCCAGGGCTACACAGAGAAACCCTGTCACAAAGAACAAGAGGAGGAGGAGGGAGGGAAGAGGAGGAGGAGGAGGAAGAGGAGGAAAGAAAGGAAGGAAGGAAGGAAGGAAGGAAGGAAGGAAGGAAGGAAGGAAGGAAGGAAGGAAGGAAAGAAGAAAGGAAGGAAGGAAATAATTTCGGAAGGAGCAGGAATGTAACCCGATTTTTTAAAAATATCTTTTATGAACATATACATGAATCTATGATTGTTGCTCTAATACAGAGCAAAAATATATGTTGCTTTTGGTGTTGATATCTGAGAAAAGATGATGAAATAATTTTGTTCAGTTAAGTAATGTCTGTCTGAAAAAAATCAACAAGGTATTAAAATAACAGTCTAGGCTAAACCTTCCAGCTTGGGAAAGCCTATATCAAATGTCTTTACTCTGCTGTTAGCTCTGTTTTGTTATGTCAGTTCTCTTTTTCATTCCATCATCTTATGTTTTCAAAAATCCGTGATCCTAGCTCAAGATGGCACGAGTTAGAGTTGGAGAGAGGGTGAACACTCTCTTAATGAACACAATTCTAAAACACACCCTCTAATGTTATTTGACACCATTTTTCTACATGTGCTTTCTACTGAGAGTTTGTCAGATGAAACCACATTGCAAAACTAAATTGTTGACAAAATGCTTGTGATTCCAAAAGGGCCCGCTTGATTGGAAGCAGTTGCGGTACTTCAGTGTGAGAATGTCACTTCCCCTGTCTGTTGGTGTGGTTGTAGATTCCTACAGGTCACAGCTCTGGACTTCAGCTGCCCCCAAACAGCAGTTCCTCCACAGCCAACCCAAGGCAGCTTAGAACTCGAGGTTTAGAACTGTCTGCTTCCAGATTTCTGTTTCCGGAGCTAGCATCCAGGAAAATCTCACATTTGTGCTCTTCCTTGGTCATCTCTAATCCAACTTCTTCCTGAATCCAAATCATGTCCAGGGACACAAACAAAACAGCTGAGTCGTTCTTGATGCTTCCCCAAATATGTTGACTAAGGCCAAACTCAGCAAAACCCTCTTCAGGATCCCTAACAAGATCCTTGTTTCAAGTCATGTGACTTTAAGAGGTACTTCCCATTTGTTCCTGTCTGTTCAGTTAGCACTTAGCCTGCCTTTGAAAATGATATGAAAATCAGCTCTGCCATTCACCAGAAACAAGGGCATTTCTTCGGAAAAAAGATAAAAGTAGCCTTATAGAAAGCTTAATTTGCTTACTTAACCATCCCCTAATCTGCCTTGTCTTGCTATAGACAAATACTATAGATTGGATAATTTATAAAAACTAGGAATTACTTGGCTTATACAATTGGAGGCTTGGAAGCCCAATAGTATGATGCTGGCATCCCAATAGTGGTTTTGTGCTGGGTCTTCTTATAGTAGAAGGCAGAAGAAGAGGGGGCCAAACAAATCCGCTAGCTTTATAACTAGGTCACTCCCCAGATTACAGCACTATTCCATTCAGGAAGTCAGAGGCATAATGACCTATAAAATAAGTTTCAAATCCATGAACATGGAAGGACATATTCGCAACATAATAACAGTAACAATCGGAATGCAAAAATTTGAATATTTCTGTTGTGTGTCAAGTTTGATACGTGATAAGAAATAATTTTTAGACATTTGGTATATTTGGCATAGTTATTGCTTCTTTGCCAATACAGAACGAATGATCTGAAAACTCTAAGTAGGGAGAAAAATTGTTTTCGGGTATTTACTTCCTTCGTCAAACTTGTGTCCCAATTAATAAAAAAAGTCTCAAGGAAAACACCATTCGTTGTTATTTAGAATTTCAGAAGAGCTAACTCCTGAACCATGTTTTATGGTCATTTCCAAGGGTCTTTACTGTTCAGCTTCATCTTGTTTAAAGATGTCAGAGCTGTGCTGATATTCATATCAACAGCCAGAAAGTAACATCAGGGTTCTGGCTGGCATTATCTTGCTTAGACATGCTAGAACTAGATTGCTTGTGTTAAAATTTAATGGACTAGAGAAGAGAAGTTTTCAAAAAACCTTAATGACGGAGTCTTTGACTGTTCAGACATCTCGCAGATGTCTTATTTTCTAAATTCAGAACGTCTGATAAATTCATGATTTCCTCAATTAGTGTTCTCAGCTTTGACTGCACTTTAGGATATCTCTAGATTTTTTAAAGAGGGGTAAGGGTGCAGTTCAGTAGTAGAGAATGTTCCTGGCATGCACACAACCCTGGGTTTGAGCCCAGCAATGCAAAAGTAATCAGATAAATTGAGTTGTTTATCATGGCACTTGCAAATAACCTCAGCACTGGGAAGTTGAGGTAAAAGGACAGAGAGTTGAGGTCAGCCTGAGCTGCATAGAAAGTCTCTGCCTCAAAAAAAAAAAAAAAAAAAAAAAAAAAAATCAAAAGCACAACAAAGGGTGGAAATGGCAGGAAGCCTTGATCCCTTACTAATTAAAGCAGAATCTCTCTGGGTTGGGCTCCAGATGTCATTGTCGTTATTTCTAAGTTCCCTCAAGTGCTTCAAATATGCAGCCATGCTGACAGTCACTAACCTACATGAAAATGTCATCTTTTAGAAGGGAGAGGAAATGATGATGAGGGCTAACACTCTGCTTCTAATTCTGGCCAACTAAGAGGCTTTGAATGGAAAAATCAGAAGTGGCAGGAACCCGGACGAGGGCCACCTGGCCATCAGAAAATCCCAGAGGGATGTCGTCACTGCCAGACACACTGTTGGCTGGAGCTTAAAAAAATTTCAGGAAACCATAAAAACCTGACTTTCACACCCTTCTCTGGAATTCCAAGAAGACAAGGAGACATTCTGCCAAATAAAATTCTGATGCTACCATTTCAAATGGCAAAAAGCGAAGTATTGGGGTGGGGGAA
The DNA here is from genome assembly GCA_028551405.1 of Uromys caudimaculatus. Lineage (NCBI taxonomy): Eukaryota > Metazoa > Chordata > Mammalia > Rodentia > Muridae > Uromys > Uromys caudimaculatus. The sequence goes on from CM052719.1 coordinate 43,241,790, forward strand.
CCTCTAAAGAGGATCCAAAAAGATTAGTGTCTTCTGTCAGGAAACAGTCCTCTGAGCTAAGATATATTAGAAAACGGTGTGCCTCAAGTGTGAAGACCACTTGGGGTTAGGGGAACCTGAATTCAGAACAGATTTGTCTGAAATATGTGAGAAAGGACTTAGAAAGCCTACGTCCACAAGGCAGCTGCATCCACATAGCTCTCTGGACATGATGTCTGAGGTGAAAGAGACAAGGTGAGCACCCCAGGATGCAGCTGCTCTGTAGACCAGGCAAGTGGTGGTTAGGCAGAGGAACTGAGAGGAGGATTCTGAGCCAATGGCAGCTGACCTAAATAAATCCAAACATTGCTCTGGAAATAACAAACCAAAGTGTTAATAAAATGTGCAGGTGAAATTGTTTAATCTTTGAAAAAATATGAAGAATGAGAGAGGTTCCCAGACTCTTCCCCACATCTTTGATTTTTAATGCAAAGTAGGAAAATGCTTAGAACGGTAGACTTGAAGGTCTGCCATTCAAAAGTTCCAGGATTTTCTTTAAAACGCCATTTGAATTTAAGATTTGCTAATTAAATCAAAACTAGGGCATAGTTCATGAACAGAGTACAGACAAATCATAAAAATTTAAATCAGCGTATTTGAATTCAGTAGTTCACAAGCTGTAAGATTCAGATGAAAGCAAAGTGACCTTTTGAAGTTGTTAGCTGGGGTGTGACAAACCATCCCTGAATCCAGCAGCCCAAGCTCTAAAATCTAACCCCTTCTGAGCACCAACATGATACTGTAAGTGAAAATCTGCATTTGACCTCCTTTGATGAAAGACAGCAAGTCAAATGTAGACACATCAAATGTGGCCAGTAAAATTACCTCTGGGCTCTATGTATAATATATACATATGAAACACAAATGGTCCTATCTACAAGAAACCTCATTATGCATATGCAAATATTTCAAAATCCAAAACGGATATGAGGTGGAACCATTTCTAATCCCAAGAAATTTGCATAACACTTATTGCTCCATTAATTCGCCCACAGTTCTACAACTATGGGTCAACCTGGTTGGTTCTTCCCTTGGCCTTTTCTGGGATCTTTATTTAGCCGCCTTAAGTCATCCAACATCTTAGGTGATGCTCAGTGATCCAGGTAGTCCTGGTCATATATTTGGTGGTGGTTTCTGGCTGGAAGCTGGGCCGAGAGCTGCCAGCAGGCAAACTGGAGATAATTTACTTCGTGGTGGCAGCTTTCCAAGAGAATCGCAATGAAAACTTGAAGGGCAATGCTTGGAAACCACATAATATCTTTCCTTCTGCAGTCTCTTGGTGGAAGGAAGTCACAGAGTCAGCCTGGGTCACTGTCAGGAAAGCAGATGATACTAAAGGTAGGAATTGCTGCGAATATTTATGATAACATGGAGTTTATTACGTCTCTTCTCATAAAAATGCTTGCACACTATCACACATGGAATACTTTAATTGCAGGGGTTTCATGGACCCTTTCAACCCAAGCAAAGAGTTTTCAGTCTATTTTAACCAAGGATTTATACGTATATGTACGTATAACCACATATACATATATATATAAAATATATACCAAACATAAATATATTTGACTATGTATTTCTATTTTTTTTTTTTTTTGATACAGGGTTTCATTGTGTAGCTTTGGCTGTTCTGGAACTCACTCTGTAGACCAGGCTAGCCTCTAACCCAGAGAAGAATATATTTTAATTAATTATTTAATTAATATTCTGTGAATGTGTGTGCTCACGTACATGTGCACAAGCACACATCATGGCAGACACCCCTAAGTCAGAAGACAATTGTGGAGAATTGGTTTCTCCTTCTACTATATAGGTCCCAGAGATCAAACTCAGATAATCAGTCCCAGCATATAATACTTTTCCTGGTTAGAAATCAGTTGTCATAGATATGATCAAAGGAGGAACTAATGGTTCTTTCTGTCTTGGTTTGGTTTGGTTTGGTTTGGTTTGGTTTGGTTTGGTTTGGTTTGGTTTGGTTTTCAAGAAAAGATTTCTGTGTGTAGCCCAGACTGACCTGAAAGTCACCGTAGCCAGACTGGCTTTGAACTCTCCATTCCCTGGGGCCTTAAGTCACTCGAAGGTTAGGCATGTCTTCTCCCACTGAGGCCAGAGCAGGCAGTCTTTTGCCGTATGTGTCGAGGGCCTCAGGCTAGCTCGTGTATGAACTAAGGATTTTAAAGCATACTGAGACTAAAGACTTGCCCAAATCACGTAGATGTTCATGTGTTGACTATCATCCGGTTTCCTAATTTACAGCTCCATGCCGTGTCTGTTACATCCAACTTACATTCACCTTCTTGCAGCAGGAAATGAATCTCAACACAGTATGGATCATCACTCAATCACATCAGGACGAGTTACCCCAAATGTATACAATAAAATATTGTTTATTTGATTGACACAGTTTATAGATGCATACAGATAAAAAAAGTAGGCCGGGTAGAAAATAATAGGTGAGACGATTAAATGGTTTTGCTAATCTGTAAATTGGCACAGCTGCAGGCAAGTCTCTAAGTCAATTTCACAATAGGAAATTGTCCCAAAGGATATAAACACAAAAGGAAACGTTGGTTGTAAGGAACAATTTGTAATTAGCAGAATTGTTTTCACAGTTAAATTATTTATTTTAAAAAGACATTCATTGGGGCTGGGGGCATACCTCTGTTGGTAGAGTTTTCACTTAACAGGTGTGAAATCCTGGATTTGATCCCCAGCACCACACACACACACACTCACACACACTCACACAGAGTCATACACAGATGAGAAATCAATCTATATTCATTTTAAGTTATATAAAAAACCCGGTATTACCACCGCTTCAAATTTTTGTTTTCCTTTATAGGATGAAAAAAGACATGAAGAAAAATTTATGTGGTGTAGTTAAATGATTGTTTGGTTTTGCTGTGGCTGTTTTTGTTGCCAGTTAATGGGAGGGCTTTCATGGAAGGGCTGCAGTTTCTACTTTATTGTTGTTCTGCGTTGTTTGTCGAGACAGGGTCTCAGACTTGTGATTCTCCTACATCAGCGTTCCAAATGCTGGGATTAAAGGCATGAACCACAACACCAGGCTTAGATTTTACTAATTAAAACAAATTTAATTACATTTGTCTATTTATTTATTGTGTATGTGTATGACTGCCATAGCATGCATGTGGAGATCAAAGGACGGCTTGCTAGAGTTGATTAGCTCCTTCCACCATGTGGGTCCTAGGGATTGAACTCTGATCATCAGACTTGGTGGCAGAGATGACTTTCCCTACTGGGCCACTGAGGTGGCAGTTTGAATGAGAATGAGTCCCATAGGCTTATATGTTTGAATGCTTGATTCTCACCCCACCCCACCCCCCGTTAGTGGAACCATTTAGGAAGGATTGAAGGGTGTGGCCTTGTTGGAGTAGGTGCATCACAGGGAGAGGGTTTTGAGGCTTCAAAAGTCCATACCAACTCAGTCTCTGTCTCTCTGCCTGTAACTTGTGGATCAAATGTGAACTCTCAGCTTCTGCATCAGTGCCATGTCTGCCTATCTGCTGCTACTCCCTGCCATGATGACCATGGACTAACCCTCTGCAACTGTAAGCAAACCTTCCTTTTATGAGTTGCTACGGTGACGGTGTCTCTTCACAGCAGCAGAAGAGTAAGATACCTAGTCTTACTTTTCATTTTTTAAAGTATTACTAACTTTTAGGAGGGTGGAGTGAATTATGCATGTTGTTCTCACCCAAATGGATGAGAGTAATTAATACATTTAATATCCGAAATATCTGATTTTCAGACATTATTCACTAAGTGATGGTGGATATTGTGGATTGGATGTGGAATATTCCCTGAAGCTGATATGTTGGAACAGCTTGTGGTTCCCAGCTAGAAATGCTGCTTTCAAAGGTTATGAACCCATAGGTGGTGGAGCCTTGCTGGAAAGAGTGGGCCACTGGGAGCTGGGAGTTGGCCTTGAGGCTTGATAGCTTGGCCCCGCTCTTTGATTCCTGACTGCAAATATAATATGACCAGCTACTTCATGCTCCTGCTGCCACAGCTTCCCTGCTATGGTGGACTGTATCCCCTTCAACTGTAAGCCAAAATAACACTTTCCTCCATTAACCACACATACATACAGTGGGGTTTGTTTGAATGCTTTCGTGTGGTTCTGTTCTTGGTTATCTTAGTCAGGGTTTCTATTCCTGCACAAACATGACCAAGATGCAAGTTGGGGAGGAAAGGGTTTGTTCAGCTTACACTTCCAATTGCTGTTCATCACGAAAGGAAGTCAGGACTGGAACTCAAGCAGGTCAGGAAGCAGGAGCTGATGCAGATGCCATGGATGGATGTTTCTTACTGGCTTGCTTTCTTCTCCTGGCTTGCTTTCTTGTAGAACCCAAGACTCCCAGCCTACAGATGGTACCACCCACAAGGAGCCCCCCCCCTTGATCACTAATTGAGAAAATGCATTACCACTGGATCTCATGGAGGCATTTTCTCAACTGAAACTCCTGTCTCTGTGATAACTCCAGCTTGTGTCAAGTTGACACACAAAAGCAGCCAGTACATTGGTTCTGCTTACAGTACTGAGGGATAGAGTCCATGGCCTCCTTCCTGTTGTGCTATGGAAGTAAAGGTGAACTCCTCAGAAAAGCCTTTTATTATAAAAGCATACCCCCCCCCCCAAAAAAAAAAAACAGGAAAAGAAGAAAAGTGTGGAGAATTAGAAAATTGGTAAATGAGCATCCTACCCCAAGTCCTTACTCGGCAATTGTCATTTGGCCACCTTCCTTCATCAACCTGCCTGTGTTTGTCTGCTTGTTCTTGACCAGGTTTCACTATGTAGCCCTACTGTCTGGAGCTCACTGTGTAGACCAGGATGAACTCGAACCAGAGATATTCACCTGCCTCTGCCTCCCAAGTGACGGGATTTTAAAGGGGCACACCACTATGCTCAGCTGAGACTGTTTTCTTGTAAGACCATTTCAAGCTCATTCTTTTTCATCAACTGTTGTTGCAGGTCTGTATTTTATATTCTTTCTTATTCTTTCTTCACCACGGCTTAACAGTTTCATCCTTATATATTCTATTTGTCTAAAGTCCTACTGGATCCAGGGTTCATATTCAGAAGAACGCTTTATGGTGAGGCGCCCAACCTCACAGTGTGCCATGGTGGAAGCCCTTGAACCTGGCAGCCCCACTACCAGAAATGCCAAATTTAATCCTTGAGTTAAGGTGAAAGCATCTACAGCCACCTTCGCTGGCAGGAAATAATAAGGAACTTGAAGGCAATCAAGGAGGGGTGTACAGGAGGGTGTGGAGGCATGAAAGGGGAAGGGAGAAATGTAATTAAAATACAATCTCAAAAATAAATGAAAATTAAATTAATATTCATCCCTGGTGTATCAGGGGATGCTTGCTGTTAGCTTTTTGTAAAAAAATAAAATAAAATAAAACATAATGCAAAAAAGTAAAAAGAACCATAATTGTGGTGCTCCATAAAAGAAGTGAGACTTTTTCATTGTCAATTTGTTGGTCATTGGTGGAATAAAAATTTTCGGCTCCCTAAAGTGATTACATTACTGAGTTCTTTAAAACGTAGTGATATACGTTTCATCAACATCATCATCACCATCACCACCACCACCACCATCATCATCATCATCACCACATCACCATATTGCTGACTGTGAACTCAACTGAGACTGAATTCAAAGCTTCAGACCCACTAAGACCTACCATGATTTTATCAAAGAACTATATATTCTGGTTTTTCAAAATTCTTTCGGGGTGATGTACAATCTAAAACTGTGGGGGGGGGGGGGAACCCAAATGTCCACTTTAAAATTTAAGACAATTTTTATTTCCTGCTTTACTCTTTGTGGGTTAGCAGTACTCATGTCTACATGATGAGTGATTTGGGGTATTATTGGTTCCTCACCCATTCAATTTGTTTCATGATCATTACACGTTAAGTTCATAAAGGGAGCAATAATGCTGTGGAAATTAATCCATGTGCAGAGAAGTGAGATCAGGGAAGCACCCACTGCACTGAGAAGCCAAGCTTCACTGTAGGTCGCACGGCAAGATGGCGCTCTTTTTCTTTCAATTATTTATTTTTTGTTTTGTGTGCATTGGCGTTTTACCTGCGTGTATGTCTGTGTGAGGGTGTTGCAACCCCTGGAACTGGAGTTAGAGACAGTTGTGAGGTGCCGTGTGGGTGCTGGGAATTGAACTCCTGTCCTGTGGAAGAGCAGCTAGTACCATTAACCAATGGGCCATCTCTCTAGCCAGGCAAGCTGACTTTTGGTGTGAGGTCATTGTGCCAGAGGCTGGAGTTGGGGCAATGCTCCCCTGGAGCGATTTCTTTGTTTCCTTTTTAAAAATGCAGGTTAAAAGATGTGAATGAGCACATACCAATAGCCAAGCATGGTGGTGAGGAGCCTAATTAGGAATAGAAAACTAGTTCTAAACTCTGTGTCCACTCACTTTCTTTACTTCGCTTGTTTTTGTTTCTTGCTCATCTGTGACTCATTTGCCTTTTGCCATCTTCCACAATTGCTTCTGCAGGAAGCTTGAAATGTACAGCATGGCTCACACCCATTTCAAACACTGTTTAAAACCTCATTTATTATTTCATACTGTGGTCTCACTTAAAATCCAATATTACAGAGGTTGGAGAGAGAGAGAGAGAGAGAGAGAGAGAGAGAGGAACAGAAAGAGAGAAACAGAGGCAGACAGAGACAGACAGAGACAGACAGGGACAGAGACAGAGACAGACAGACAGACAGAGCATGAGGTATCCCACAATAGAAATATGAGAAAAATAAGACCATTCAGGAGTTGTATGGGTAGATGAAGTCTCCAGACACCAGAAAACTGGAAACCACCCAAGCTTAGGCTTAGCACTGTACAGAAATGTGATGAAGACCAGGGCTGGTATTTTTTTTCCCCAACAAGAGGTTACTTACTTAAGGACCACATTCTCAGGATTACAAGGATTTGTCTGAATATCCAAGGGAACATTTACCTACAGAAAAATTTTTAAAAGGAAGAGGTGAGATTCCATGGGAACCATGTATTCTGTGAGAGTCTAGTTAGAACTTGTAATCAGCATGGACATAATCGTATTACATTGGTATGGGCAGATGAAAACTATATTAAATAGGAATTATATTTTCTCAGTTAGCTAACATTTTAGACACCAAAACCCAAGTGTTTGTGAAAGTCAAACCCAATTAAAATTCAAAATGGTTCAGCATTAGTCTGTTAAAGAAAAGCAAGGATAAGATCATGTGCTGAAAAGATTTCGTGCCAGTAGCTTATTCATGCAACTCCCTCTCCTCCTTCCAGTCCTGAGCGTAGACAGCGCACACCCCCTTGAAAACTGCTTGCATATGAGCACGTCTCAGCTCTCTGTAGGACATGTACTGTATTAATTAGCCCGTACTCCATTGCATTTTGGGAATGACAGGCGTCGGGGTAGGGAAACATCCAACAGAATACAAAGGGAAAGAAATCTTCCCACAGTCCAAGCAATGGATACTTTCCTCCACCCCCCTTTCTCTTCTCTCTTCTTTTCTTCTTTTTTGAGATAAAGTCTCTTTGTAGACTTGGCTGTCCTGGAACTGTATATAGATCAGGTTAGGCCATGGGACCCACCTGCCCCTGCCTCCGAAGCCCTGGGATTAAAGGTGTCCACCACCTCTCCCAGCCCCCACTTTCACAGGAGTCTGGGATCTCAGACTGCACCTGTATACTAAGCCTCTTGCTTCAGCAGCTGGTTGCAGTAGAGTTGCGACATTCTGGAGAATGAGACGCAGATGAGGGGTCAAGGAACATGGAACATTTCTTGCTGAGGGGAGCTTGGCCAAGAAGGCCATTTCCCAAGCTTCCATGTTTACTTTGAACACGCCCCTCACCTGTCCAGTGCCGCCTGTCAGTTCTACTCAAAGGTCCGTCCGGCAGCCAGTAAGTGTTTCGTGACACTAAGGCTTGCATGTCCATGTCACAACCCACAGCTTTACTCTTTGGAGTGTAATTCTTAGGGTTTTATCAGTGAGGCAAGGCCCAAGTTGCCTAAGCTGCTGATATTTTAAGCCCGTGAAGATTTTTGCTCATTCTTTAAGAGACTTTCATAGACTCCTTACTCGGGCAGCCATCCCTGATGGCATCCCAGGCCTGATGACCTTGAACTTCTAATCCTCTAGCCTTTGCCTGGCAAGTGCAGGAATTACAGACATGCCCCACCATGCCCAGTTTGTGCAGTGCTGCTAGGGGTAGAAGCTCAGGGATGGGTGAATGCTAGGCAAGCTCTCTACCAACGTCGCCAGTCTCATTTTAATCATCTTAAAATATGTACTGTCTGAGAGATGTCAAGCGCTCTTATAATGTGGCACAATCATTCATCTCAGAACTTTGTCTTTTCCTCAAACCAAAACTAAGCATCCATTAAGCACTAACTCCCCACCCCCTTCTCTGCTGGGGCGCTGGCAAATGTCCATTGTGTGTTCTGTCTCAGTGAACTTGACTACTGTAGGTACTTCCTAGAAGTGGAATTATACAATATTTGTCTTTTTGTTATCAGCTTATTTCAAGACTCACCCATTTTTTGAAGCATGTGTCCTATTTCAGGCTGGATAATATTTCATAGTGGAAGTATACCCTGACTTGCAAGCCATTCTCCCCACAACGGACATTTGAATTGCTCGCTCCTTCTGGCTGTTGTGAACGACGCTCTCTCTGATGAACATAGATTCTGTTCCTGCTTCCAAGAGGGCTAGGACAAGAACAGGAGCTGCTGGAGCCTGTGCTAAATTGATGTGTAATTGCTAGCTGTTTTCCACAACTGTTGAATGCTTTACTTCCCCACCAGCAATGTTGGAAGTCCAAGATTGGACTTCTTCCAACCCAGAGAGTTTTTAACAGTGGTGATTTTGACACTTGGAGTTTGGCCTCTTCTGTTATTTGGGACTGTTACTTCTGGCTATTTATAAGTAATGGGATAATACTAACTGGCTGTAGGTAACACACACCTTCCTCTATCCCACACACTTTCAAATGTTCCTTGAAAGAATAGCTGCTCAGCTGGAACTTCAGTTTGTACCAGAATGTTTTTCTTGATGTCTGAAGGTTTTGTCTCTATTAACTGGCACCACAGGAGACAGTATTCCATTCCAGTCCCATCTCAACCCTTCTTTGATTCAATAGGCAAGGAATGGAGACAGGAGGAGAGAGGAAGAAGAGAGGATGAGTGGAGGAGGGAAAAATATTTCAAAATATTAACTTGTATCACGGGATCTTTCTTACTTATTTTCTTCCCTTGAGTAAGCCTTTTTGCAATCTTCCTTTTCTCAAATGAAGATTTTTATAACAAAGCCTTAGGCTCGCAATACATCCTTTCAAAGCAGGAGAAAATACATTAGTGAAATGAATACAGTGATGCGTGGAAGTCCTACCTGGAGCACTGGGCTGAGCTGGCCATCTGCATGCCACTGACCGTGACCTTTCAGGTGTTGTGATGTCACATGACTTCATATAACTCCAGTGGGAAGCAAGGAGAGTCAACTGAATGACCACTCCTTCTCTCTCTCTCTCTCTCTCTCTCTCTATCCCCTTGTAATAGAAATTAATTGGGATTTTCTTCCCCACCTTTGATCATTCAATTCCCAAATAAAAGACACAAAACCTTTATATTTATAAGCTTGGCAGATATCAATCATCTAAGCTATTTGCTCTACTTCCCTGTCATAACCTTAAGTTAGAACTTGCCCCTCTCTGCCTGGGTACTTCTTACTCCAACTGGCCAAGGCTCATGGCCATGTTCTCATGATTCACCTACCCCATGGTGTCTTCTCCTCTCTTCACTTCTCTGTTCTCCTCCTCGTGGTCTCTGCTGTAGACCCCAAGCTGGGAACTTAAGCTCTGACTACCTCCCTTCTGCCCAGCTATAGGCTGTTGGCAACTTTATTCAAGCAATAGCTTTAAATTAAGGAGCAAGGTAACAGCATCACTTGGTGTACCTTGAGGATGTCCTTGTCCCTGAGGCAATCAGAGCCAGGATTTATCATTACAGTACATAGCAACAGACTAAACTTCAATACACAGAGGGGGGGGGGGAGAGAAACACACACACAGGTTTTTCAAGGCAGAGTTTCTCTGGCTCTCTTTGAGCTTGCTTGATAAAACTGGCTGGCCTCAAACTCAGGGTTCTACCTGCCTCTGTCTCCTAAGTACTAGGATTAAAGGTGTGTACCACCACCTCTCAGCCATTGTCTCTTCAAAACAGTGAAATTAAGTTATTCATCTTAAGAATGCATGTGCTGTGTGAAGGAGCTTTCCAAAAGCATACACACCCTTTTCCTGTGCTGTTTGCAGTGTGTGTACCTTTTCTCTTTTTAAAAACCCTCTGGAATTCAAAACATCTACTTCCTTAAATGGTCTTCAGAGGAGAGATCTGGCTACTTTCTAAGCACCTTATATAAGACCTGTGAGTCAGCCTCTTTATTTGAAAGGCTCCGGCTTTGCCCCAGCCCTGAATACTGGTGACTAATAGCTAGGTAGGATGAGCCAGTACAAAATCCCAGTATCTGGGAGGTAAAGGCACAAATATCTAGAGTTCAAGCCTAGCCTCTGCTACATAGTGATTTTTGAATCCAGCCCGAGTTACGAGAAACCTCATTTCAAAGAATAAAAGGAAAGAATTGGTGGCTATTTTTAAAAATAAATAAATTAAAATGCTTTTCTCACAAGAGACGAAAAACAGCATCCTAACTGGCTAGAATAATGATGTGAATGTCCTTCTTCACGTCATGAATGTAAACAGTCAACCGTCTAAGAGAAAATACACTGGGCATTCAATTAAACATTTTTAAGTTATAAAAGAAAAAAGATTAAAGTACCTGATAATACTCTGTACAGACATAGATAATGCTAACTAGAACTTTCTCAGGCAGGAAAGCATAGGGAGTAGCTTAGTAACTTGGAACTCCACTTGGTATGGGCTATGCACACACCCCTTCTAACAGTGAGCTTGGCAGTTAGGACTCTCACCAGCACGTGCTGTGCACCCACACCCTTTTCTGAACAACACACCAGGCAGTAACTTAGCAACCTGGGACCCCTCCTTTCATCAAGCTGCTCACATTCCCTACTCTCAACAAAGGAGTAAGCTTTTTCTCCATTTGCAATTATACCCCACTTGTCAGCATATGTGAAAGTAAGAGAGACAATCTGGCCTCAACTGGTTTGGGGTACCTGAACAATATGGCAAACCTGTGTCCCCAAGTGAACTTTTAGGGAGAATCTCCTTGTTATAACCTTATTCCTATGTGTAATTTGCCTTACACATTATTAAAATCAAATGTGTTATGGAAAGGAACGTGCACAGTGAGCGAAAGCCTGTCTAATCCAAGCCTGTCCATCAAACTATTCACGCTATGATCCTTAGCAACCAAACTCCGCCTTCTCTTAACTCCTGTAGAAGGAAACCTAAAAAACAAGAAGGGCTTCACACGCTTGCTCCCTTACGTGGCTTCGCGCTTTCTTGCGACCTTCTGACCTTGGATATTGCTTCGCTTAGAATAAACTTTCCTTCCTACTTTACGAATTTGTGTGTGCTCATTTAGATGTTTTGAATAAGACCCACCTAAGAATCTGGAAACGCCTGGCTAGACCTGCTCACCAGGAGCAGCAGCCTACATAACCTGCTCAGCCATTCTAGGAACTAGAACTCGGTGATCAGAAATTCCACAGAAAGTGATGGAAGTGAAGGCAAAGATAAGGATGCCAGTAATTCCATTTCCCTAACTTCTCAAAAGTGGTTTCAGACAAGCAAATGACCAGGTCCTGAAGTTTTCACAGGCTGGTTTTGTTTTTAAGTATAGATCTCAGCTGCTGTTGGCCATGTCTCTGCTGTATGTCATTGTCACCTGCAGGATAAAGTCAGGATTTTGTGGCTTCAATGCCTATGACTTTGCTGTCTCTCTTAACCTTTTGGCACCGTTCCCCAAGCATGCCAACTTATCTCCAGGAGCCTTGAACTCACTGCTGCTCTCTGTTTCTTTGCTCTTATGGTTAGCTACTTTCTTTCACAATGCCTTTTTAAAAAAAAAAAAAGATTTATTTATTTTATGTATATGAGTACACGGTCGCTGTCATTAGACACACCAGAAGAGGGCATCAGATCCCATTACAGATGGTTGTGAGCCACCATGTGGTTGCTGGGAATTGAACTCAGAACCTCTGGAAGAGCAGTTGGTGCTCTTAACCATTGAGCCATGTCTCCAGCTCCTCACAATACTCTCTAATCTTTATTTTTCATCCCATTTCAGGCATCCTTACTTTGACTGCCCCTACCAATACCAGAATTGAAGGCTTGCTAGGTAAATCAGCCTCTCTCTCCAAAGATACTCCTACTCTTAAGAAAATTAGGAAAGGTTTATTCATTTTATCTATGGGGTGTTTTGCCTCCTTGTATGTCTGTGCACTGCATGTATGCATTACCCACAGAGACCAGGAGAGGGTATCAGAGCCCCTGAAATGTGAAATATAGATAGTTGTAGGCCTCCATGTGGACACTGGGAATCGAACCCTGGTCCTCTGGAAAAGCAGCCACTGGTCTTAACCACTGAGCCACCTCTCTATCTTTGGAAACTATGTTATAGCTATGTCTTTAGCCCCCTACTCTAGCTTTTTCTCACATTGCTTATAATCTGGTGGTAGCATAATTTATTTTTAAATTATGACACTTCTATAAATAATAGAGAACTATTAATCAGTAGATTAGCACAATAAATGGAAAGGATATAAGTGCATGATTCTCTAGCCGTTAAAGTTTTATTTTCTCATATATTTATTTATCGTACTTTGCCAGGCAAGTTTCTTGTTAGTGTCTATCTGCTTCATGCCTGGCACAATGCCCGGTGTATAGTAGATGCTCACTGAAGTTTGAAAAACACATTTAGGGATCTGTGGCAGGAGACCTCTGCCTGGGCCACCAGGGTCCCACAACCAAGCAGCGCCGGGAGAAATTTACCCTCCCAGGAGCATGGAAAAGCCGTGAGTGGGGTTCAGACGAGCACCACTGCACACCGGGACCGCCCAGAACCCTCGGGACACAGGGACTGAGGTAAAGTCAGTCATAGGAACCTTCCGGTTTCTACCTGTGGCAGGAGACCTCTGCCTGGGCCACCAGGGTCCCACAGCCAAGCAGTGCTGTGAGAAAGTTACTCTTCCAGGCCCTCAGGACACAGAGACTGAGGAGGAAAAGTCAGGGACAGGAACCTTCCGGTTTCCATCTGTGGCGGGAGACCTGGGCCTGGGCAACCAAGGTTCCATAGCCAAGTAGCACCAGGTGAAAGCTACCCTCCCAGGAGAGTGGAAGAGACATGAGTGGGGTTAAGACAAGCACCACTGCTCACCGGGACCTGCCCGGAACCCTCGGGACACAGGGACTGAGGTAAAGTCAGTCATAAGAACCTTCTGGTTTCCATCTGTGGCAGGAGACCTCTGCCTGGGCCACCAGGGTTCCATAGCCAAATAGTGCTGGGGAAAAGCTAGATTCCCAGTAGCGTGGAAAAGCCATGAGTGGGGATAAGACAAGCACCACTGCTCACAGGGACCAGGAGAGAGCTGGTATCCCAGGAGTGCTGACACACCTTTGAGCATAGGCAAAACCACCACTTCTGTTCAAACTCACTAGATCAAGAGGGACCCTTGCAGAGCCATCAGGACACAGGAACCAAGGGACAGCTGGGGACAAGATCCTTCTGGTTTCTGTCTGCACCCCAGAGCTGACCCTGTGTCACAGCTCTCCAAACCCAAACACCTCTCAGAGAGAGCTGGTCCACAAGGAGTATTGATACAGAGGCCTGCAGGAGGGACAAGCCACAGCCAGACAGAGTAAGATCAGCTAACATCATAGTTATCAAGATGGCAAAAGGCAAGAGCAAGAATATAAGGAACAGAAACCAAGGCTACTTGGCATCATCAGAACCCAGCTCTCCCACCACAGCAAGCTCTGGATACCCCAACACACCAGAAAAGCAAGAGTCAGATTTAAAATCAGTTCTCATGATGATGATAGAAGACTTTAAGAAAGAAAGAAAGAAAGAAAGAAAGAAAGAAAGAAAGAAAGAAAGAAAGAACGCCCTTAAAGAAATATAAGAGAACACAGGTAAACAGCTAGAAGCCCTTAAAGAGGAAACACAAAAATCCATTAAAGAATTACAGGAAAACACAATCAAACAGACAAAGGAAATGCACAAAACTATCCAGCAGCTAAAAATAAAAATAGAAACAATAAAGAAATCACAAAAGGAGACAGCCCTGAAGTTAGAAAACCTAGGAAAGAGACCAGGGGTCATAGATGCAAGCATAACCAACAGAATACAAGAGATAGAAGAGAGAATCTCAGGAGCAGAAGATACCATAGACAAAATTGATACAACAGTAAAAGAACATACAAAATGCAAAAAAGTTCCTAACCCAAAACGTCCATGAAATCCAGGATACAATGAGAAGACAGAACCTAAGGATAATAGGTATAGAAGAGAGTGAACATTCCCAACTTAAAGGACCAGTAAATATCTTGAACAAAATTATAGAAGAAAACTTCCCTAACTTAAAGAAAGAGATGAACATAAATATACAAGAAGCCTACTGAACTCCAAATAGATTGGACCAGAAAAGAAATTCGTCCCGTCACATTATAGTGAAAACACCAAATAAATAAAACAAGG
>CM052719.1:43257048-43290285 GCA_028551405.1 Uromys caudimaculatus
TCTCTCTCCCTATCTATTCAATATAGTAATTGAAGTTCTAGCTAGAGCAATTAGACAAGAAAAGGAGGTCAAAGGGATACAAATTGGAATGGAAGAAATCAAACTATCACTCTTTGCAGATGATATGATCATATACTTAAGTGACCCAAAAAACTCCAGCAGAGAACTGCTGCAGCAGTTCAGCAACTTCAGCAAAGTGGCCGGATATAAAATTAACTCAAACAAATCAGTAGCCTTCCTATACTGGAAGGATAAACAGGCTGAGAAAGAAACTAGGGAAATGACACCCTTCACAATAGTCACAAACAATATAAAGTATCTTGGTATGACTCTAACCAAGCAAGTGAAAGATCTGTATGACAAGAACTTCAAGTCTCCAAAGAAAGAAATTGAAGAAGACCTCAGAAGGTGGAAAGATCTCCCATGCTCATGGATTGGGAGGATTAATATAGTAAAAATGGCCATCCTGCCAAAAGCAATCTACAGATTCAACGCAATCTCCATCAAAATTTCAACTCAATTCTTCACAGACTTAGAAAGAGTAATTCTCAAATTCATTTAGAACAACAAAAAAACCCAGGATAGCAAAAGCTGTTCTCAACAAAAGAACTCCTGGGGGAATCAGCATTCCTGACCTCAAGCTGTACTACAGAACAGTGGTGATAAAAAAAACTGCATGGTATTGGTACAGTGACAGTCAGGTAGATCAATGGAATAGAATTGAAGACCCAGAAATGAACCCACACACTTACGGTCACTTGATTTTCGACAAAGGAGCTAAGACCACCCAGTGGAAAAAAGACAGCATTTTCAACAAATGGTGCTGGTTCAACTGGCGATCTACATGTAGAAGAATGCAAATTGATCCATTCCTATCTCCCTGTACAAAGCTCAAGTCCAAGTGGATCAAGGACCTCCACATAAAACCAGATACACTGAATCTAATAGAAGAGAAAGTGGGGAAAAGTCTCGAACACCTGGGTACAGGGAGAAAGTTCCTGAACAGAACACCAATGGCTTATGCTCTAAGATCAAGAATCAACAAATGGGACCTCATGAAATTGCAAAGCTTCTGTAAGTCAAAGGACACTGTCAATAGGACAAAAGGGCAACCAACAGACTGGGAAAAGATGTTAACCAATCCTACATCCTATAGAGGACTAATATCCAATATATACAAAGAACTCAAGAAGTTAGACTCCAGAAAACCAAATACCCCTATCAAAAATGGGGAACAGAGCTAAACAGAGAATTCTCAACTGAGGAAATTTGTAGGGCTGAGAAGCACCTAAAGAAATGTTCAACATCCTTAGTCATCAGGGAAATGGAAATCTAAACAAGTCTGAGATTCTACCTCACACCAGTCAGAATGGCTAAGATCAAAAATTCAGGTGACAGCAGATGCTGGCTAGGATATGAGAAAGAGGAACACTCCTCCATTGTTGGTCGGATTGCAAGCTGGTACAACCACTTTGGAAATCAGTTTGGCAGACCCTCAGAAAAATGGACATAATACTACCTGAGGACCCAGCTATACCTCTCCTGGGCATATACCCAAAAGATGCTCCAGCATGTAATAAAGACACATGCTCCACTATGTTCATAACAGTCATATTTATAATAGCCAGAAACTGGAAACAACCCAGATGTCCCTCATCAGAGGAATGAATACAGAAAATGTGGTACATTTACACAATGGAGTACTACTCAGCTATTAAAATTAAAAACAATGACTTCATGAAATTTGCAGGCAAATGGATGGAACTTGAAAATATCAACCTGAGTGAGGTAACTCAGTCACAAAGAATGAACATGGTATGTACTCACTGATAAGTGAATATTAGCCCAAAAGTTTGGAATACCCAAGTTTCACTTTACAGTAACCGCTGGACTGAGAGTGAGGTCCCAGGTGGAGGAGTTGGAGAAGGGACTGAAGGAGCTGAGGGAGTTTGCAGCCCCATGGAGGGAGCAACAGTGTCAACTGGCCTGACCCCCCAGTCCTCCTGGAGGTTGGACCACCAACCAAAGAATACATATCTAGGGCTCCATGGCTCGGGCGACATATGTGGTAGAGCAGGGCCTTGTTGGCCATCACGGGGAGGAGAGGCCCTTGGGCCTGAGGGCGTTAGAGGCCCCAGTAAAGGGGAATGTCAAGGTGGGAATATGGGAGTGGGTGGGCAGGTGGGTGGGAGGTGGAATTGCCTCATAGAGGTGGGGGAGGGCGAGGGGATAGGGGGTTTCCAAAGAGGAGACCTGGAAAGGGGGAAATATTGGAAATGTAAATAAAGTATCAAAAAATAAATAAATAATTAAAAAACACATTTAGGTTAGATGAATGGATTAATGAATTAATTAAATGCTGGCTAATGTTTTTTAAATAGCTTTTTATTTAAACAATTTACCGATAGCATTGCTAATTAATTTTTTAAATGGATAATTATATCTTTTTAGAAATCCACTGATCTTCCAGGCATGGTGGTGCACTCCCTGCATCCCAGTGCTTGGAAGACAGAAGCATCCAGATCTCTTAGTTTGCGGCCAGCCTGATCTACAAAGCAAGTTCCAAGACAGCCAGTATTACACAGAAAAATCCTGTCTTAAACACATACATACATACATACATACATACATACATACATACATACATACATACATACAAAAAGAAAGAAAGAAGGAAGAAAAGAAAGAAAGAGAGAGAAGAAGAGAAGAGAAAAGAAAAGAATTTCACCAATCCCACAGTGGAACGGCAACCTGGTAACCTCACATAATTCTAATTCTCCCCTAAAGGTCCCACCTCCATTAATGAATGACCTTGGAGATTAACAACATATAACGTCTGGAGGACATTCAGATTACAACACACCTTCAAGTATTCTACAACCAAAATACCTGAATATCGGCCTCTTCCTCCCATTGCTGTCTACATTGTTTTTTGAGACAACGGTTTCTCATTGAACTTGAAGTTCCTCAGTCTATCTAGGCTGGCTACTCAATGAGCTCCGATGACTCTCTGTCTCCCCAGCACTAGGGTACAGACCCACATCTCTATGCCCAGATTTTGTGGATGCTGGGAATCTGAACTTAGTTCCTCATTCTTGCATGGTAGATACTTACTGGTGATGTTAATATGTCAACTTGACTGGGCTACAAGGTGATCAAACACTTGGTCAAACATTATTCTGGGTTTGTGGGTGAGGGTATTTCCGATGAGATTAACATTGGGTTGATAGACTAACATTGGTGAAGCTCGTCTAGTCAACATAAGGTCTGACTTTCCTTGCCTTCTGTGAGTTTCAATTCTGCTAGACTTATTGCCTCTAAGATGGAATATCAAGGTTTGTTTGTTGTCTCTAAAATCAAACATCAGCTCTTCCCAACTCTTGAGCTACCTTCTGAAATGGAATCAACCTCTCCAGGGTCTCCAGCTTACTGACTGTGGGTCTTGGGATTTCTCAGGTTTCCACAAGCATGTGGGCCAAATGCATACAGGAAATGTCTCTTGATAGTGTTTCTGTTTCTCTGGCGTACAGTGACTGATGTACACTAATGTACAAAAAGAAAGTCCAGTTTTATCAAGTTCAGCCATGAAGTATTATAAATCGTTGCAGTAATGCTTCTAGGGGCTGGGGAGTTATAGAGTGTTTGCCTAGTGTGCTTGGGCCCCATCCCAACACCACATGAATTGAACACACCTGTAATGTCAGCACTTGGGAAGTAAGAACAGGAAGACCAGAAGTTGAAGTCATTGTCAGCTATATAATGAATTGGAAGGTAGCCTGTGGGGGGGGGGGGTAAAAGAAAGAAAGAAAAAAGAAAGAAAAGACAAAGCTTCTAAAAATAAATGTTCCAGATATATAACTGAGGAAAAGCAAGCATTTATGATAAAAGCAACATATACATAACAAACCACCACACACTAGTAGTTTACACTCTGGGCGTGTGTTACATACTGAATTTTACTTTTCTTTGCTGTCGTCTTTAAGAGGAAGACTCTTCCATGGCACACACTCAATAGCAGCACTAAGTAACTAATCACTAAACAGCAGCAGAACGGTTTGTGCTTTAGTGGAGGGAGGAACGGGTAAGAACAGGAGGGAGGGAGGTGCTGAGATGTCCATCTGCTGTTTGTTCTCAGCACTTGCTGCTGCACCCCCTGCCCTGCACCCCCTGCCCTGCATCCCCCTGCCCTGCACCCCCCACAGCTTAGTCTCTGCTCACTGGTCCCCAGAGGAACCACTTAACTCTATGGACCAGGCACTTACCATGACCTAGGTTGTCTGCATTTTTCTTATCCTAAAAGAGTTATTTTTTATTTTAATTATTCTAATCAAACTAAATGCTCCTTTGAATATGAAAATGGAGGTGCTAGAAGCAGATGGAAGCTTAAGAGGAGACATGCCCAGGGATGATGTGATAGTCTCCTGGGATCCAAATCATGAAGGAGGGCCATTGGAGGCTTAGGGTAATGAAGAAGGAAAAAAACAAAAAAAACAAAAAAAACAAAACAGAAGACATTTTTTTTTTAGCCTTCAGCCCAAAAATGCCTTATTTACTCCCAATTATTTCCAGTATTTATTACATACTTGCCATGTGCTTGCCATTATATCAACTGGTTTTAATTTTTCAAAGGACTTGGAAATTATTCTCATAAATCACTGACTGATTCCACTTTTCTCAGCCTATGCACAATTTCTAATCTCAGCACCCAGAATAATGGCCTTTAAAAGTCCCTCGCATACAGGTAGTATTATATCATCTCCCTAGTCAAAATTGTCATGTTCCTTTTAATCACACACACGCGCGCGCGCACACACAAACACACACACACACACACACACACACACACACACACACACGCACGCACGCGCGCGCACGCGCACGCACACGAACATGCACATAGGGCATTTTAGGGTTTTTTTTTTTCTCTCTTCTTAAATACTTATATTTTAGAGATTAAAAACTAACAAATTTTCTATTTCAGTTTAATTCATACCCTTTGATCATGGGGCCAAATGTTTTTACATTGCTGATAAAGGATTTTCTTTTTTCAACATAACATTTTTATTGACTCTCTGGGATTTTCACGTCATGCGTCCCAATCATATTTACATCACAGTCCTTCCATGTTCGCACCCCCCAGCCTTGTGATCCTTCCCAAAGAAGTACAAATAAAAATAAGAATAAAACAAAACCAAGAAGTCTAATTTGTGTAATCCATATCCTCACTGGAGCGTGGCCAAACTCTCAGTGGCCAGCGTACTCTCCCCTCCTCGCCCCCTCCAGAGGTCTTCAATTGTGGAGAGCCATACCTCAGCATCTTAAGAGTTTTCTTTCGTGGCTTCCTGTCTAGGCTGTAACTTTTTTTTTGTAGTGGTGGTGGTTGGGGGTAGGAGTTGGGGTGGGGGTAGAGACTGTCATAGAAGCCTTCGCCCTGCCTCCCAACCACATGTCTGCAGTCTCTATCACAGCAGAAGCAGCAGCCTTGCTCTTCACAGTCAGTGGGAGCACTGACTCTCAATGGTCTCTGGTGACAGCTCAGACTTAGAACACGGCTCCTGGCTGCACTGGCACCATGGAACCAGACAAGGCCCTCAGAGGCGGCCTGGACCGTGGACATCAACATGGCCCAGGTTGCAGGGCGGGAGTGGCCTCCTGGGGCAGCATGACCCACAGGCACGAACACAGTCCCACAGTACGACATGCACATGGTCTTGGGCAGCAACACGGGTCACTGACATCAACACAGCTACTGCAGGACCACAGCACAGAGGATTTATTTTTTAATTCGCCAATATTTCATGAGATTTATTAATTTCAGTCACCTTTTGATATTCAAATATAAATATATCTAACATTTAAATACTGCTAAATATACTCTATTGTTAATAATTAGGATGGCTGTAGAAGCTCTCACAATGCTAAAAAAAAATTTAAACAAATAAATGTAAAAAGTCTTTGTCCTTAACTCAGGTAACTTCATTGAGATGTAACCACATTAAACTGTAACTACATTAAATAAAGGGAAACGTCATTTGGCTTCATTAATGTTTTATAAAACAAAGCCTCCTCATGAGAGTACATAAATGTCCTTGTAAAGGACATTTAAAGGAGAAAATGGAAAATCTAATTCAGGTCTTTGTTATTTAATTTGCTTTGGTGGGAGAATGATTTGTCTCTTAACAGGCACTATGAACACATGCTCACCAATACCAGACTACTTGAGAAAAAAACATGTCTGAAATTCAAGATACCTGTGAGCTGATTTTAGCCATTTATAGTGAACTCTAAGAGCAAACCTGTGCAATAATATATGGACCTTGTCTGACTTAAGATCTTTTGCATATCGCAGATGCCCACTGTCTGGTTTTATACCTGCCAAAAGACAGGTCCAGCCCCTGATAGTCAATCTTGCCAACTAAATATGATGCCTTTAATCACTGTGGAAATTAATTGAGGTTAATTGAGGTAGAAAGATCCGCCTTAAATGTAGGTGCTGCCATTCCATGGACTGGAGTTGTAAACTGAAGAAAGAGAAAAAAGTGGCTTTCTCTGCTTCCTGGCCACAGATACGATACGGCCTGGAGCTCGGGTATTGTGTCTTGTCCCCTCTACTGTGTGTCTTGTACCCTCAAGAATCCTGAGCCAAACTCCTCCGTCCTTAACTTGTTTTTTATCAGGTGTTTGGTCCCAGCCATGCTTAACTAGACTACCTTCTTCTCTTGTAACAACGGATATACCTGGTAAATACATTGGGATGCTCTCCAATGATACCAGAAAACAAAGGTCGAAACAGGAGCTGTTCCCTTATCCCCACTCATTCTGTCTGAGTTTTCTACCTTGGCAGAGATACTTGTCTACCTGCAGAAGACAGAGTATGGAAAGCCATCATGTTTAACAGAGAAGGGGCAGTAGCATCTGTATAAACAGTTGGGGTCCACGTGGCTACAATCAGAGGTTCCTAGCAGATTGTGCCCAGTAGTGGAACACTGGCCATGTTTAATGGTCCTGGGCTTTCCGCCGGTGCAGCACAACCACTGATCTGAGCTGGAAAACAGCTCTTGCCTAGGTTTAGCTAACTCCTCTTGTGTAAGGACTCCAGAGATGCGAGGAGGGTTTCTTTTCCCTTCCTGAAGTTGTCTCCTTGGCTAGTACCTTATGGTGAGAGTAGGATTCAGAAAATGAATATTTGGCTGTCATTCTTCTTTCGTCTTCGAGAGCAGGGTCACACCGTGTAACCCACGCTGACTTTGAACTAGAATGCTCCTGCCTCAGCCTCCTGAGTACTGAGATTATAGGCATGCTCATCTGTGTCTGGTTCATTCTTCTTTAGACCAAATCCCCCTCCCCAGATGAAAACTGCTGCTAATACCCACCAGTTCTCTAATTCCAATAGAGAGTTTGTAGAAGTTGCTTCTAACCAGAGCAAAAAAATCTTGAATACATGAAACCTGATGTCTTGCCAATTTGATGGATTCCTAATAATTTTTAAAGAGCACATATAATTTTAATACCTTACACAGTTAGAAGATTGTTGGATAAATTGGAAAAGCTTCTGTTTTCTTTAAAAAATCAAATACATAACAATGAAGCATTCTATGTTTATTTTATAATACCATTTGGCAGTTTTATGACAAATTATTGTTCAAATTCCTAAATAGTCAATCAACTACAGAAAAAATATATTGGAAAGGGGTTTTTCCTTTTTTGCCCTTATTCTCCGGGCAATCTGAGTTTTTAATAATTACTATTGAAAGGACTCACTTATTTTTCATGGCCCATCACCAGGATCCATTTCGTACTCCTGCAGTCTGCCTTGAGTGACTTCCAAGATAAATAACACGAAAAGCCGTGGGCAGTCTGTGTTTATGCACAGTGGCAAAAGCGAATTATGTGGATCACTGCACCGAGTGCCACTTCTGAACCTCTGCTTATGCAGCTCCTGCACACACACACTCACCCACCGCCTTCACTACGGACAAAAGAAGGCTTTCTGAGCACTTTCTCTGAGCAAGAGGCGGACAGGACACAGGTCCTCGGGTCTTCGTTAAAACAGATTCTGGAGCTGTGATGCCACTATCTCAGGGTGCAAAACATTTGCTTTTACAAACAGCTTGTCAAATAAGGAGAAAATATGATCCCTACACGGTGTCTTTTGTCTGTCTGGACACTCCCCCTTCCCCCGAACCGTGGTGCACAATTCCTTTCATGTTTGTCAATAACAGAGCACAGAGCGAAGAAACACTCCAAGAAACATTGGGAATCACAGTGTCCTTTTTGTGACAGTAGATGGTAACATGGTGTGTGAAATTGTCCCTTCTGTCTCTAAGAGTGGAACTCCAGGCAGGGTCAGAGGTCACTCTTTCCTTCCTTCTTCCTTCCTTCCTTCCTTCCTTCCTTCCTTCCTTCCTTCCTTCCTTTCTTTCTTTCTTTCTTTCCTTCTTCCTTTCTTTCTTTCTTCCTTCCTTCCTTCCTTCCTTCCTTTCTTTCTTTCTTTCCTTCTTCCTTTCTTCCTTCCTTCCTTCCTTTCTTCCTTCCTTCCTTCCTTTCTTTCTTTCTTTCTTTCTTTCCTTCTTCCTTCCTTCCTTGCTTTCTTTCTCACACATTAATGCTAGCTAGTGCCCTACCACATGCTCTGTATGCAGCAAATGTTCAGTAAACAACTGTCTGTGAATGGATTTAAGAGAGTGCATTTTATGGGCTGGAATTGGGCTAAAACATTTGAGGAAACACTGTCTGACTTACCATCTACCTACTATTCTACAGATTTGTCTATAGTTCCACCTTTGTAAAGCCGTTTTGTGTCTAATTACTTGCAGAAAATCTCTTTATCCACCAACTCTTTCTTTTTTTTTAAAGATTTATATATTTATTTTATGTATGCGAGTACACTGTCACTCTCTTCAGACACACCACAAGAGGGCATCAGATCCCGTTACAGATGGTTGTGAGCCACCATGTGGTTGCTGGGAATTGAATTCACCACCCACTCTCTTATAATTAAAAACTAAAAGGCCCTTTTGATATTTCAAAATATTCTTTAGGACAGAATTTCAAGTCTTGCTTACTTGCCAGTCTCTATGTAATTCAAAAATAACTGTAGAATCAGAATACGTGCAGCTTTTAGAATCGAGGTCCAATGGGGCTGAGGCAGAGTCAGTCACTCTAGAGATACTAAATCTCAATGGACCATTATAATAATGTACAGTCTGGGACTGATATTTAGCGTCATCTGAGAAATATAGGCAAATATTCAAGCTATCATCTTTACCAGTTTATTTGGAAAGACTCTTCCAAAATAAGCCTACACTAGCAATTTTGTCAATAAGCTCAGGTTTTTCTCCCCTCCCCATGTTTCCATGAACCCAAAAGCAGCAATTAACAAAACAGAGATCAACTCTCCCTAAATTCTAGGCCAATGCCGAGGAACTGATGATGTGTTTCTTTATGGCAGTAAGAAAATAATTATTTCTCCCACCCAGAGAAATGGCTCAGTGGATAAAGACTCTGATCACTAAGACTTGATGATATGAGTTCAGTCCCCAGGATACACATGGAAGATGGACAATGACGACGACGACGACGAAGACAATGATGATGATGATTGATGATGACGCCGCCGACCGACGACGACTATGACGACGATGCCGCCGCCGCCACCGACCGACGACAATGATGACGACGATGACGACGACGACGATGACGAGCTGGAGGGATGACTCAGCAGCCAAGAGCGCTGGCTGCTTTTCCAGAGGACCTGGTTTTAATTTCTAGCACCCACAGAGCTGTTCAGAACCATTTGTAACTCCAGTTCCAGGGAGCTACATCCTCTTCTGGGCCCTGAGGGCACCATGCAGGCATGTGATAAACAGTCATACTCGCAGGTAAAACATCCCTACACATAAAATAATTACTAGGAAATAAATGTCTCTTTAAAAAGCGAGAAAATACCTTTTCTAGAACGACTTATAAAACTTAAGTGCGTGGTACATTCCTGTCTTCCGAAGATTCAGGGATTTGAGGCAGGAGAGTATGAGATCAAAGCCAGTCTTGCTACCTAGAAAGACCCTGTCTCTGGGGACTGGAGGGAAAGATAACTACATGTTTACTCACATTTAAACCCGGGCATAGAGAAAATTAACATACAAATGAATAAAACTATTTGTCTTTCAAAAGGTTTATTTAATTGGTTATGTGTACACCATAAAAGCCTTAAAAATACCCAAATGATCTAGACAATTCTCAGCTTTTTATTTTCAACTATGGACATTATGGTTCCCTGTCCCAGCCAGGAAGTAATAGCACACGCCTTTAATCCCAGCTTTTGGGAGGCAGAGGCAGGCGGATCTCTGTGAGTTCCAGGCCAGCCTAGTAGTCTATAGAGCGAGTTCCAGAACAGCCAGAGCTACACAGAGAGACCGGGCCTCGATAAAACAAACAAGCAAACAAAACCAGAAAACAAACCAAAGCAAAACAAAAAACAAAAAGGACAAAACAAAATCAAACTAACAAAAACTCAACAACAAAATAAAAAACAAAATAACAGCAACAACCAAACTGTTCCCTGTCCCACTAATATCAAGCTCAAATTTCCAACAGAGGGAGCAGAATGCATAGCCGATAGTAGCTTAGAGTCCGAGTCATTTTGTTCCTATGGTCATTCATGGGCAAGGTAACTAAATCAATTTGGTTGAATCAAATAGAATATTTCCCTGTTTTACTTCAAACTAGGTAAATAAACATAGCATTTCATAGCAAATATAATTAGCCCTCATCTACCACGCTGAACATGCCCAATCTCAGATTATAAATTTTCACATTTTAAGAATGCTAGAATGTTTAAACTGCTTATAATTCGGTATACTTTTTGGCTTAATTTAATAGCAAGTGCGTTATTGTGTCAAGCATTACAAAAGCAAATGTTATAATTCCGTTGTGGATATTCCACTTATTTAGATGCAGTACTTGGAAGAGAGATCTACTTAAACATTTGGACTCTTTCTCGAAGCTTATTTCAAATATTTATCAGAGCTGCCTTCTCCCCCTTTCCCCCCCTTCTCCCCCCCCACATCGTTCTCCCTAAGTAACTTGCTCACACCAAACCCAGGATTGCCTTGTGTTGGAAACTGGATACCAGTGCTGTGCTGCCTTTAGAACTCTGTATGAGGTTCCAACCCCGAGACTTTCATCTGATAGCATCTCCCCAGCTGCAAGACAGTATGAAAATCAAGTGAGCGGGAATGAAAAGGCCTGGCGCGGTTTGCTCTTCCGCGGACCGGACCGAGCAGTGGTTGCCGGGAAGGTTCCCTTGGAGTCTCTTCCTAGGATGGAATGTAACATATTCCATCTGACGCACACAAAGCAAGAAAATAGATCAAGATTAATTTGACAAGTGACCCCTAAACCCAGCACTGCTGCTTGGGAATTTTCCCTTTGAGTGCTTTGCTTAGAACAAATTTATGTACCAAATAAAAAAGAGACTTGTTTCATTTGATCACAGCGTGTAAGCACGCTGAAGTTTCACAAGAGGTTCCGTCTTTTTAAGCCTCTCTGCTCCTTCCTCCCGTTCCCCTTTCTCCCCTCTTCTTCTTCCTCCTCCCCTCCTCCCCTAACCCCTCATCCAGATTGGTCATTTCATCCACAAATGTTTAATGCAGAAGAAAGTAGTCCCAGGTTTAGGCTAGCACCAAATCACCTGTGTTGCTGGCCATTTTCTTTTTCAGTCAAAAGAAGTAGTAGAATATAAGAAAGTTGTTTTCACAACTGAGAAGACAGGCCATTTTCACACGCATCAAAAGGTATGCTGTAGAGGCCACACGTGCACACACAGAAATGGTGCAGATATAGAACCATTTCCCACTCTGACCATTTTTCACTGCATGCACTTAGGTGGCACTAAGTAATTCATATTACTGTGCAATAATCACCATTACCCAGAGCTATTCATTTTCCCAAACTGGAATTTTAAACCACTAAACCATAAATACCAATTCCTCTTCCTCCCATTCAGCTTTCTACAGATTTGACTAAGGACCATATATATAAATAAAATTATACAACCTTTGTCTTCCTGTTAAAGCTATTTTATATAACATTATGACTTTTGAGATCCATGCATGCAGAAAGGGTGAAAAGAGTTACATAACGATGTGGCCACTCATCCTTAATCTTCACACCAGCTTTTGACCTGCTATTGGAAAATAGAGGGAAGAAATTATTTAGAACAGGAAGGCAAAAAAGATTCTTGTATGAATGATGTTGCTGTGAATATTGCTGAATAAATGACCTTTCAGGTCCTGATTTCACTTCCTTTAGTTTTTCAAAATCTTCTTTTATCATTAATGTACTTTTCTGTGTGTACTGTGTGTCCAGGCGTGTGGAGGTGAGAAGGTAACTTTGTGGAATAAGTTCTCTCTTTGTACCTTTCTGTGGGTTCTGGGAATTGAACTCAGGTCATCAGGCCTGTTTGGCAAGCATCTTATCTGGTGAGCTATCTTGATGGCCCTTCAATTAAATGATTTGGTCTATTACTATGAATAGAATTGCTGGTTCATATTGCAATTTTATTAAGCTGTTTGTCATTTTATTTCTGAGATGGTCTCACTGTGCAACCCTAAATGGACTGGAACTTGCTATGTGGAACAATTTAGCCCTGAGTTTGTGGGAATCCTCTTACCTCAGCCTCCAGAAAGCTGTTGCACTCAGAGATCCATTTTAATTTTTGAGAGAATTAAAAACTGTTTCCACAGCAGTTACATGATTTCATTTGCCTCTGAATAATGCATAAGGCTTCTACTTTCTCTGCATGCTTTTGTTAGTCATTGCTTTTTTAAAAAAAAAAAAAAAAAAAATGATGACTCACCCAGCTCTCAGAAGGCAGAGGCAAGCAGATATTTGAGTTTGAGGACAGCCTGGTCTACAAAGTAAGTTCCAGGATAGCCAGGGCTACACAGAGAAACCCTGTCTCCAATAAAACAAACACACACACACACACACACACACACCAGCTAATTTTGATATTCCTTGACCAGCTCAATGGTTGGGCACTTCTAGACTTCCTCACGCCTAGCACACACATTCCCTCTGGAATTCCTGGCTTAATACCGTCTAAATCTATATTTTATCTTTGCTGCCCTGTTACCTCTGGGCACACACACACCCGCCCTCCATAGGACCACTTTCCCTTTCACCTACATTGTTGGATGCTTTCTCTCCTGCAGCTCTTAAATCTTTTCCTTCTCCCTACAAGTCATGATGATATCTCTCTCTCTCTCTCTCTCTCTCTCTCTCTCTCTCTCTCTCTCTCTCTCTCTCTCTCCCTTGCCCACACAATCTAAAAGTCCTGCTCCATCTCTCTGCCCAGCCATTGGCTGTACGGCAATTCTTTTTTTTTTTTTTTTTTTTTAAGATTTATTTTATTTATCTGAGTACACTGACACTGTCTTCAGACACACCAGAAGAGGGCATCAGATCCCATTACAGATGGTTGTGAGCCACCATGTGGTTGCTGGGAAGTGAACTCAGGACCTCTCTGAAAGAGCAGGCAGCGCTCCTAACCACTGAGCCATCATGTCTCCAGCCCAAGGCAATTCTTTATCACCAGTCTAAGACAGCTGGGGTGGGACCCTCAGGTTTAAAAGTGCAGCTTTTAGGAGCCGTAACAAGACAAGGCATTAGAATCAATTCCCAACAATCAACATATTGTTTTTTTTAACATCTAGAAAACAATACTTTGTCCGAAGCAAAGAACCATTCTGGTACTGTTTCTTAACCACTGTAATTTGGGGTTCATCTGGTGGTGATCTGTTTCATTGAGACACTACAGTTAGCAAAGCTTCCAACTGAATCTATTAGCCAAGCTTCTTGAAGGCACCTAACACATTCTAGCCTATATATTATAGAAAACCATACCCTGCGGCTCTGTTTTTTTAACTCATTGTGGTGAGCAGGTAGCACTAAAAAAATGAATGGATTTTTTCACTGCCTTCTGCCCCAGTTCTGGGGTAATATCACTTTACCCATAGCTTAGTACATTTCCCAACCCTCAGAGAAGCTGTTTCAGTGGATGGAGATTAACATGGAGACCGTCAGCTGTGCAACATGCAGAGTTTTCCACCCTAAATGGGACATCTATGTCATATTTGCAAGGCTCAAGGGTCATCATGGAAGAAGGGGCAAAAAGACTGTAAGATAGAGAGGCAGTAGATGAATATCTGGATATTTTCATTCACAAATATGAACTCACAGTCATTGTCACAGCATATGCACAGGAGCTAACCAAGAACATGCCTAGACAGAATCTCAGCATGGAGGGGGAAGGACGTCAAGAAGTCCCACCCCTAGCTGAGGAGATATTGATAATTGGTGGCTGCTGACAGAGAAAGTTCATCTTTTTAAAGGCTATGGCTTTTTAAAGGTTGACCACATTTCAATGGATGGCTCCATACTCAGGAGTGTATGGGCTATACAAATTGAACTTTGTGGGCCATTAAAAAAAAAAAAAAAGAGTGGGCTAGAGAGATGGCTGGAAGGTTTAGAGCACTTGTTACCTTGTAGAAGACCTGGGTTGGATTCCCAGAACACACGTGGTGGCTCACAAACATCCATAACTCCAGTTCCTAGGAATTTGACAGCCTCTTCTGACCTCCATGGGCAGCAGGCATGTATATGGTATGCTTACTTACATGCAGGCTTGGGTGTTTTGTTTTGTTTTTAAAGAAGACGTAAGATGGGGGAGATATAGAGGTGGGGTGGATATAATAAAAATAAATTGCATGAAATTCTCAAAGAATTAATAAGAATTCCCGATAGTCAGGAGAAGGAACTTATAGAGCCCTCCTCCAGCAGGAAGACAGGGCATCAAATGAGGGAGGGGTTTGCCATCCCACAGTCAAAACTCTGACCCATGATTGCTCCTGTCTGAAAGAACTGCAGGGATGGAAATGGAGAGGAGCCTGAGGAAAAGAAGGTCCAGCGACAGGCCCAAAGTGGAATCCAGCTCAAGGAGGGGTCCCAAGGTCTGACACTATTACTGAGCCTATGGAGCGCTCACAAAAAGGGACCTAGCATGACCAGACTCCTGAAGACCCAACAAGCAGCAGAAAGAGTCAGATGCAGATATTTGCACCCAATCAATGGACAGAAGCTGACCCCTGTGGTTGAATTAGGAAAAGGCTGAAAAAAGCTGAGGAAGAGGGCGACCCTGTAGGAGGGCCAGCCATCTCACTTAATCTAGACCACCAAGATCTCTCAAACACTGGACCACCAACCAGGCAGCATATACCAGCTGATATGGGGCCCCAACACATATACAGCAGAGGACTGCTGGGTCTGTGTTCAGTCAGAGAGGATGCACCTAACCCTCAAGAGACTGGAGGCCCCGGGGAGTTTAGAGGTCAGGTGGCGTGGGGGGTGTGGGGACATCCTCGTGGAGACGGGGTTGGGGAGGAGGTATGGGATGTGGAATAGTCAAAGGGTGGACAGGGGGTGCAAATAAAATCTGGAGTGTAAATAAGTAAATAAATAAAGGTATATAAACCAAAATAAAATAAGAAGAAGAAGAAGTGGCAGGCGAAGTGATTTTTATTTTATTCTCATGTAACTCCAATTTGATGCTTTGTGTGTCTGGAAGATGTTTAAAGCAAGTCTGAGTGGAAGAACAGTTTGAGATTCTTATAAAACATTGTGGAAGGCCCACTCCCCATTGCTCCCCTTCCTTAGATTTGGACAGTTTTACAATCTGCTCACGAGTGTTCCTTGACCACTGTTCAACTCAACGCTTATCCCTTTGCTCTTAGGTTCTAGATCAGCTGCTTTTCATACCAGCAACTCAATTGCCCTACTTAATTTTTCTTTATTGCTGTCACTGATCTGTTGGGCACAGTACCAGCCTTATACTCTCATAATTGTGGCAAGACGAGTTCACTTAGTTCTTTTCCCTATCCCTTTCAGACTCCCAACATTCATTGTAATTCTGTAGTTCGTGAGGCCAGAAAACTCTTGGATTCCTTGATAAGAACACAGGACCACAAAACACTGGAATTTGGGGGACACGGGGACACAGAAGAGAGCAAATGCCAGTTGGGCTAAAGGACTCGTCCAGAGTTGATGAGCAACAGTTCAGGAATGAGAAGTTATGGTTACTGATTCTTGAACTAGGTGCCTTTGCGCCACATGTCTCTTCTCATTGGCAAAAGCCCACAGTGGTGACTGATAACAGACAGAGCTATGAAGAGATTGCATTCTGAGAATACGAGCATGTGGTTAAGCCCAGATCCAGGAAGGGCCCTCAACCCCATCTGTGTATCCCAGGCCTAATAAATGTGCCTTTCTTAGAGCAGAGTGTCCATGTCAAAGCCAAGGGTAAATTCAGCCTTGCCAAGACTTCAGTCACCCCGACTGTTGATTCTGCCTTCTCTTTTATTTTTTTTATATTGTTGCTTACAAACAGTAGTTATTCTATATTCTTATTAATTTATTGTCAGTGTCAGACACTAGACTATAAACCCCTGGGAGCAGAGCCTTGGTGATGGTCATGGATGCTGACTCCCAAGCATCTGAAATATATAGTCATGAATAGAATAGGTACAGACTCCAAGGCACCATTCTATTAAATCAATAGTAACAACTTTACGAAGGATATATAAACCACAGAACTGACAGATTAGACCTTAACTGAAGCTTCTCTGTCTAATACAGTAGCCATGAGCTCCGTGTAGTTATTAAATACTTGAGATGTAGCTAATATGAATAAAAATGTGCTTCACTTGTCTTGATGTGATTTCAAGTCTTCCAGGCACGGCTTGTGTCCTGGTTTCATTCTGTTGCTGTGATAAAAACACCCTTTCACAAAACAGCTTAGGGGAGAAAACATTTATTTTTAGCTCCTAATTCCAGGTTATAGTCCATTACTGTGGGGCAGTTAGAGCAGCAGGAGCCTGAGACAGTCGGTTCACATCACATCCTGACAAGAGAGGAGAGAAATGCATGCAAGAACGCTTAGTGACTAGCTTTCTCTCCCCAGAGGTCAGGGCTCCAAACCAGAGAATAGTTCTGCGCATTTCCAGGCTGGCTCTTTCCCTAAGGCAGGCAAACTTCCTCTCAAACACATGCTCATAGAGCAACTCGATCTATGCAATCACTCACTGAGACTCTTCCTAGATGATTCTAAGTTGTGTAAGTTGAGAAACCATCACAGAAGAATGGTTTTCCTTCCCTTTCCAGCCTGATATGAATATATGTCTTCTCTGAATGTTTATCTACCCTTCCTCTCTCTCTACCTTCCCTTCTTCCTTCCTCCTGCCCCGTCCTGTCTTCCTCTCTCTCTTCCCTCCTTCTCTACCTTCTCTCTTGTTTTATTGTCTTTTCATCCATGCTTGGGGTTAAACCTCAGAACCCCACATTAGACAATCTCTACCACTGACCCACACCCTCAGGACTCAGTTCTTGGTTTGTATGTTATCTATAGTGTCCACAAATTACCTCACGTGTGACAATCTGTTGGTGGACAGTCATGGCTTTTTTCACATATGGCAGATTCTTTTTTCAAGCCTTCTGCATTCACTCTGCTTCCTGAAAAACTGTTCACTAGGAATGCTTCCAGACTTTCAGGAATAACCTGATTTTTCATCACATGCCATGAGGCAGCCAGTGGCCAGGAGGCTTCTCAGTGAAAACTGTTTCTGAGTCAGGCATAGTGGCATACATGCTTGTAATTCCAGCACTTGGGAGAATGAGGTAGGAGAATTGATGTGAGCCTGAGGGTAGCCTGCACTACATAGTGAGTTCAAAGTTAGCGTAGGCTACATACTACATAGCAAGTCCATGTGTTGAACAAAACAGGACAAAATGGGAGAGACAGAGAGACACACAGAGAGACAAAGACAGAGAGACAAAGATAGAGAGACAGACAGAAGAACAGAGAAACAAAGAGAAAAAGACAGAGAGACAGAGATAGACAGAGAGACAGAGAAACAAAGAGACAGAGTCAGAGAGACAAACAGAAAGACAGAGATAGAGAGCCAGAAAGACAGAGAAACAGAGACAGAGACAGAGAGAGACAGAGAGTAAACAGAGAGACAGAGGGAGACAGAGAGACAGAGAAACAGAGAGCCAGAGATAGAGACACAAAGACAGAGAAACAGAGAGACAGAGAAACAGAGAAACAGAAACAAAGAGACAGAGACAGAGAGACAGATAGAGAGACAGAGAGAAAGAGAAACAGAGAGCCAGAGATAGAGACACAAAGACAGAGAAACAAAGAGACAGAGAAACAGAAACAAAGAGACAGAGACAGAGAGACAGGGATAGAGAGACAGAGAAACAAAGAGACAGAGAGAAACAGAGAGACAAAGATAGAGAGCCAGAAAGACAGAGAAACAGAGACAGAGAGAGACAGAGAGAGATAGAGAGACAGAGAAACAGAGATAGAGAGACACAGAGACAGAGCAACAGAGAGACAAAGAGACAGAGAAACAGAATCAAAGAGACAAAGACAGAGAGACAGAGGTAGAGAGACAGAGACAGAAACATTGAATCAGAGAAACAAAGAGACAGAGAAAAACAGAGAGACAGACATAGAGAGACAGAGACAGAGAGACAGAGATAGAGAGCCAGAAAGACAGAGAAACAGAGACAGAGACAGAGAGAGACAGGGAGAAACAGAGAGACAGAGACAGAGAGAAACAGAGAGACAAAGAGATAAACAGAGAGAGAGAGAGAGAGAGAGAGAGAGGTTGAGCCTGAGATTGCTGTGACTCTCTTGCAGGAAACACGCAGTGCTCAACATCTACGAAACGCCAGCCTTCAATCTGTGTTCTTTGCTCCCCTCTGCAACACAGACTGCAGGTATATGTTCTGTAATAAGTATGAGTTGTTTATAAAAATATGCATGAGAAATTATTGGAATTATCTTTTCAATGCTCCTTTAATATAGACTTAGACTCCTGTCAGCCCTCAGCTCTTACAAGTATTTAGAAATGGCTTGCTCAGCAGTCTTCCTCTGATATTCCAGAGACCTCACTATGGAGGGCTGAGCATCCATAGAGCAGGGAGCTCCCCTACCCCAGCATAGTACAAAACCGGGAAATATTTAGAGTCACTTGATTCATGGCAGATGTGAGAATTCTACTTCTCTTACAATAAAGCCAAGGAGCCTGTTACATGAGACTATATTATATGAGAGTAACAAACATACAGCGATAGGGCACAGAATTTCAGCTCCAGTCTTAAGATAAAGGAGCTATTTGGGTTAGTGGTGTGATACAGTTGATAGAACACCTGCCAGACTTTCAGGAATAACCTGATGTTTGGTCTGAGTGTTCCTAGCCTATGGCTCATATGCCACAGGGCAGACAGTGGCCAGGAGACTTCTCAATGAAAAATGCTTCTGAGTCAGCATAGGGGCATTCATCCTTGTAACTCCAGCACTTGGGAAAAGCCATGGGTTCAATCCCCAGTGCTATAAAATCTGGACACAGAGGTGGACACCTGTAAACCCAAAACTCAGAGGGTAGAGATAGGAGAATCAGAAGTTCAAGGCCATTTGTGACTACCAAACAACTTGTCTTAAGTTCTACTAAATGTTTCATAAAATAGACTTGAACTCAACTGTGTTTATTCTTCTTTTGGGTTTTATATAAATAATATGCCTTAGTTTCTGACTTTTCAATGTTTTTAAATGCCAAGAAAACATAGGATGGCACCTATCTTGGGAAATGCAGTTTGCAATATGTGCCACATTTAAAATGTGAGGGGGAAAAATTAGCCTCATATCCTTTTAAGGTTTGTAGCATTAAATGCCACTGTCTTAGGTTGTTTGTCCTGCTACAACAAAAGATCACTGACTTTAAATTATCCATTAAATTATATAAATTTATTTCACACCATTCAGGGGACTTAGAACTCCAAGCTCAAGACACCGGCAGATCTGGTGAATGTTTCCAAGATAATCCTTACGCTTCATCCTCGGGAGCAGACAGACAGCCTACTCACATGGTTGCCTCTCAAAAGTAGAGCACTTGCTTCACATACAGCAGGCTGGAGGCTCAATTCCCATTGTTGAAGGAAAAGAAAAGAAAAGAAAAGAAAAGAAAAGAAAAGAAAAGAAAAGAAAAGAAAAGAAAAGAAAAGAAAAGAAAACCTTTTCTAGAACAGCATTGACTCTGTCAAACTCACTTTTGTTTTTAATTGAATGCATTTATTGTACTTGTATAGCCGAGTTGCAAGCCAGGAGTGAGCAAGCCAGTAAGCAGCACTCCTCCATAGCCTCTGCTAAAGTTCAAGCTTCCAACTTCCTGCTTTGAGTCCTTGCCCTGACTTCCCTCAGTGGCAGAGTGTGACCAGAGAGTTGAAAAGTAATTAAAATGAACCCTTTCTTCCCCAAGGTGCTTGTTGGTCATGGTGTATTATCACAACAATAGAACCCATGACTAAGACAGTGATCAACTGCCAAACATTCCTTGCTTTCTCTGTGATGCTTTCAATGTTGTACCCAGACTCCAGCCAGCTGCTGTTCACTTGAGCCACCAGAACCACCAGCATAGAAAAGCTCTCTGAGACATTTGCAGTGGCTTGGGGACACCCATTATCAGTCTTCAGAGACCTTTGGGGTCATTTTAAGCCTTAAAAGTATTTTTTGAGTATGAGCTAATGTAGAAACATTTTTCTTTCTTCTTCTTCTTCTCTAAGATTGGAAACAGGTTTTCAGGCAACAGGCTTTATAACACTTGACCTGCACACCTACAAGAGAGGAATAGCTCAGCCCAAAGTACTGCCTCTGTGCTTTTCTCTTCAAGAACAAGCAAAATGGAAGTGGTGGAGATCCATCCTACCTCAGGTCATTTCGGTTGAAAATTCTCCAATCGGTCAAGCAGAAAAATAAACCCAGCAATGAAACAAAGCTGTTGTCCCCAACACAGGTATCCACTTTATAGAGATCTTCTCACAAGCCACAGATCAGGCCTTGATAACAATGAGCAGACCAGATAAGAGGTATAATCTTCACAAGATCCTAAGGGGAGACGTTCAAGCAGTGGAGCTATTCGTGGGATGTGGGAGCAAGAGGGATAAACAGAATTATCAGGGTCCGCTACAGACAGACGCACAATGACTTTGTGACAAGGTAAATTATGCCTGGGAGGCCAACAAACACAGACCAAAAAAAAAAAAAAGATTTTCCACTGCTCTCCACAGAAAGACCTTATCATCTGTCACGTTCGGATATTTTCAGCCACACTTCTGTACAGGGATTAACTACAGTGTCAACAGTATCATACTTGACTACAAAGGACAACCATGACAAATCTCAGGGCCCTTTGAATCTGAAGATAGCATTGTTAACTTCTGTGAATGCCAGAGTGTTTTGTTGTCAACAGAGCTTCTTGAGTTATTTATGCCTGCAGTGACTTGTATTAGGTCATCTGCCCCCCTCTAGCTGCTTCCCTGAGTTGTGTCATAAGCAAACCGAGAGTGTTGTCAGCAGCATGTCCTACACTGTCTAAGTGACCAGTGGAACCCAAGCTCCCAACTGCGAGCTCCCGACCTCTCATTCTCGTAACCCTGATGCACTTTGCCCTGTCTCCAAGACTCCCCGAGAAAGCTATCGATGCCAAAGAGTGCTATCTCGTCCTTCATTCTAGAAACCCTGACAATCTTCCAAGAGAATAAATCACTTTCTGATTTATTCCTGCAAGAATTTCTGAGGAACCTGGACAAGGAAGCTATTGTATACATATACAAATAAATGACACAATCCAATGGTTTGGTGTTATCTGCCAAGTTAAACTACTGCCGAGCAGCTGTGCACATTTAAAATGATGCTTGGCACAACTGGAGATCCATAAATCATCAGCTTTATGCTTTCATCCAATTAAGAAAGTGAAATAAGTACCCAAAAAAGTCTACAAATTGAGATGTAAGGACTGCATGAAATTGTCATTCTGCTCCGAATGCAAAAATAAATAAGATTTTTAAAAACGAGTCCTCATTTTGCTAATGGTGAGACTAGAATTTCTCATCTAGGGGCCCAGTATTTTTGGCATTTCAATTCCTGGTGTAAAATTGTGCTTCTAGGAGAACTGTTTCAGGCTTGGAGTATTGTCTCTCTGTAAGTAACAGGGCAAAATTGAACTTGTAACTCATCCTTCAAGCAGTCAGTCTTTAAAATGAGTGGGGGAGGTGTGTGTAGAGGTAAGTCAAAGATGAAGGCTCATCTAAGAAAATCGCAGCGGCGTTACAGGTTTGGGAACTGTTCCTTTGTGGTTAGCCCTTCTTCTGTCTTACCCACAGCGGGTCAGATGAGGACAAAACAACATTCGCCTCCACTCAGCCTCTGTGGGTCTTGGTGATGTAGGTGTAGCTACACGGGAGGAGTCTGACTGAAATGAAGGGGAAAGACACTGGGGCCCTATAAGAGAGGTGCTCAGGCATGCTGTGTTGCTTAGATCTGAGGATGTCTCTAGAACGTTGGTTTAAATGCTACAATGAAAAGCAAAATTATACATGGCCACGGTAAAAATTGGTCGGATGAATATTTTAGGTTGCTTGGGAGCCCCGAGGCATCCTAAACAAGTGCTCAAACTTAGCAGTTCTGTCTCCACCTACCACGATGAAGACGGTCACAGGTGCTTCAATGGAGCTTCAGGTTTGTACTTGGTCCAGTGGAGAATTTATGTGTAAAACAATCATAAAAGCCTTAACGAGCCGGGCAGCGGTGGCGCACGCCTTTAATCCCAGCACTTGGGAGGCAGAGGCAGGCAGATTTCTGAGTTCGAGGCCAGCCTGGTCTACAGAGTGAGTTCCAGGACAGCCAGGGCTACACAGAGAAACCCTGTCTCGAAAAACCGAAAAAAAAAAAAAAAAAGCCTTAACAAAACTCAAAAAGGAATTTGTGACTGCTTGTTAGTTTAACACTACTACTTTTAGGCACTGTCCCCACCCAACACGACAGGTGCGCAACTCTGCACGAAAGCATTGAGCATTTAAACAATGGTGACTCTGAGCACACAGAGAAGCAACCTTCACATTCCTATCCCATCTGCCCTCCAGGACTCCTCAGAGCAAGACGTTTGGTGTTGAGGTGATGATATCGGATTTCTCACAAGTCCCAAGATATGAGAACTATAGTAATTGTCATAGTTCAAACAAAAGGGAAATCGCCTGTCTGAGAGAACTCGGTTGTAGCTCAGTGGGCAGAGCATGCATTCAGCATGCATCAGGCCCTACATCCAATCTCCATACCAAGAAGGAAAAAGAACTTGCAACATTTGTCCCATTCCATAATTAAGAATGTCTCTGTGCCTCCAGAGGCTTTCAAGCCATCAGAGAGAAACTCTGAGGGTCCAAGAAGGCTCCGAAGGACCCATCTGAGGCATGGTCGCCCCCAGGAAGTTACATGTCCTCACTCTAATCCCAATGTACAGATGAGAATCACAGATGCAAAGGAAGGGGGCACAGATAACAAAGACCCAGGCAAGCAACGAGTCCAGAGCCCAACTTTCAGCAGGTTTAAGGATAGACATAATTCTTTCTGCCTAAATAAGATCTAAAGCCTTTTATTTAACATTGTGACCATTTCGGAAGCAATTCCCAGGTGCCTGTGTTGGGACATGACCTCTTTGCCATGGATTTTAGAGTCCTTTGTGTTTGTTACTTGGCTTTATTTTCCCTGTTGGTCTAAAGACTTTTCAAGACCAGGGGTAGTGTTGTACTTACCTGCTTAGCTTCCTAGCTAGCCTAGTGTTTTACAGACCGCTAATACCCCAAAAGCTTGTTGTTTGACTGTGTGAATGATGGGTAATCCTGTCAATCCTGAGCCTAAATCAATGAGCTTTCATACTTCTTTTTGGGTGAGAATGTCTCCAGTCCTCATATCAGAGGGGAAAAAACAAAACAAAACAAAAACAAAAAAGAGAGGTCTCCAGGTATTTCAAGTTCACAGATGAAATCAGGCCAGGGTCCTGGGAATACAGAGAGTCTTGCACCAGAATTTGTTAGAATGATAGATAGACAGACATATACATATACATATACATATATAGATAGACATAAACATAGACATATATATATACATAGATAGATAGATAGATAGATAGATAGATAGATAGATAGATAGAGTGTGTGCATGGTTCTGAGAACAAAGTAGGATTTCCTGGATCAGAGAACTGAAAGATACCTTGTAATGGTGAAAAGACAAAATGCACTCCTGAAGTTGAACTTGAGTTTTGTTGAAATAAATCACACTATGAAAGTTCTTGCAGAAAGGCATTTTCAACCTGCTATCCAGTATCACACACACCTTTCTTCTTCATTTCCATTCACCCTCCAAGCTGCAGCCACCATCTCTGGGAAAGACCCTTTGGTCATCTTCTCTAGTGTTGATGCTCAGACTAAGTTGATGCCCATGTCTGTCTGAGACCTGCAAAGGTGAACTTAATTTGAAAGGGGTCATTTCAGATAGAATCAAATTAAGATGAGGCCATAGTGGATTAGGGAGACCACTAAATTCAATATTGTTGCATCTGGATAATAAGTTGTAGTCTACCATTTCCAGACAGCTTTCCTGAGCTCCATGAAAAATGGAGAGTTTCCTGTCCTTAGTAGGGCTTCCTCTTCTCCACCTGGTCTGGGGAGCTCAACACACACTCTACCCGGGGAAAGTCACCTAATCCCTGGCAAAGTTACAGGTTCAACTTCCTGGAATGCCTCTCTACGCAAATGAGGTATCCCCAGCCTCAGCCAATGAAACTTCATTCTAAGAAGAACCTTCCCACTCTCCAAGGTCCATACATATAGTCCTGGCTCCCACTGAATAAAGGTACGTGCACGAGCTAAGATCATCTCAGAGGGCTGTTTCGTTGAGGGTCATTGGAGAAGGCCTTTGTTTAAAAGAGCTGTAATACTAAGTTCCTCAGAGAAGGCCTCCCTGCTCTCCTCCACAGACATGCACACACTCAGGGGAAGAAGCAAAAAAATGGAGTCACCCAATATGATGATCAGTTTCCCTATAAGAAAAGAGAACTTCAGATATGTACGCAGAAGAGAAGGTCGTATTTAGACAGAAACAGAAACTGGAGTGTAGGCTTAGATTTGTCAAAACCTCCTTTATTAATAAGGGTTCTTAAACACTTCAACCTCCCTTCTAGCCCACTGACCAAAGGTAGTAA
The DNA here is from genome assembly GCA_028551405.1 of Uromys caudimaculatus. Taxonomy (NCBI): domain Eukaryota; kingdom Metazoa; phylum Chordata; class Mammalia; order Rodentia; family Muridae; genus Uromys; species Uromys caudimaculatus. Next base: position 43,282,209 of record CM052719.1, read on the forward strand.
AAGAAAGAAGACAGTTAGTAGGACAAGGGGGATGTGGACCTGTTTAGAAGTAGTCAGGCTATCAGCAGCCCAGTCCAATACATGAAACACAAATCAGTAGCAGTAGCTCAATCCAGAAAAAAATGCAAAGCTTCACTGAATGGGCATCAGTCTGTAGACGTGGCAAGAAGCAGCCGGAATACCACAAGACGTTCTTTGGCGAGTTACTAGGAAGTCACGACAAGATCAGCGAAGGCCAGCAAAGAATTACAAAACATAGCAATGCAAGAGCGTCTTCATCACTGAAGATCAGTGAAGCATTGAAGGCAAACCAATGCAAGAGTGTCCTTTCACTGTCTGGGGTCTAAACATCATGTGCCCTCTCAAGCATCCACGCCAACGAACCATCATATGACCTCTCACAAGAAGCTTCCAGAAAAATATCACGTCTGTTCTCAGCAAAACGTCCTCTCCTAAGACAATTTCCAGAAAAACATCACATGACACAACGGAGTCTCCAAAGAAACCAGAGATTTCTACTTCAATATAGAACACACAGTGAGAGGGACCTCTCGCCTTTTGTGATCGGGAAGCAAAGAAAGGAAGAAGAAAGGGTTGGAATCTCACACATCTTTCAAAGATGTAAGTCCAACATCAACTCACTCCAATTAGCCCTGCCTCCTAAAACTTCCCAGCCCCTCCAGGTAACTCCAGCTGGGAACTACTCTTCAACTGGAAGCATTGAGGGGGGCATTCCAGGTCCAAATTATAACAGCAGCTTTTCAACCGAGGCAACACTAAGTTCAACACAACGGTTGGAATGTTTTCTGATGCCAGTTGTCTTGGTTTCTGTTTTGTTGTTGCTTAGAGATCTGCATCTTTATGTTGTCTTTTCCTTCAGTTAAGATGAATGTAACATCCTGGGGCTGTGCAAGCTGCTAGCTAAGTCTCAGCATTTCAGAAGGTTAAAGAAGTATTGGAGCAAATAAGATCAGACAGCTTTGGCTTTACATACTGAGTTGGTCAGCCTTTTTGACATGAAGCCCCCGCCTCAATACCAAACATGATGGATGCCACATGCCTTTCTTTAGTCCCAGCTCTCAGGAGGTAGAGGCAGGAGAATCCTTAGTGAGTTTGAAGACAGACCAGTCTACATAGTGAGCTATAGGCTAGCCAAGCCTATTTAGTGAGAGTCTCTCAATTAATGTCCCAGCTTCAATCCCCTACTCCACCCAAAATACACAAGAAAAGCTAAGCTGTTTCTCTTTTCTGTTTTTAAACATTTTATTTATTTATTTAATATTTATTTATTTATTTAGTATTGTTATGTATATGGCTGTCTTGCCTACATAAGTGTTCGTGAACTGTGTGCATACAGTGCCCCTGGATGCCAGAAGAGGGCGACCCATCGCCTGGGACTGAAGTTACAAGATGATTGTGAGCTGCCATGTGGATGCTGGGAGTTGAATCCTGGTCTTGTAGAAGCAGCCAGTGCTCTTAACCACAGAGCCCTCTCTCTCCAGCCTCTAAGATGTGTGTCTTTAATATGTACAGGGATGGATAGTTAACTTGTCAGTAGGATATCAGACACTAACTCAACAAACTAAGCCTTTGATGACCCCTCCGTTTCATTGTAACCTTTCCCTTCTCCTTCCAGCAAATGAGTAGCCCTCATTAGACTATCATTCTAATTGGGTGTTTGTTTAGTCAATTAAAAAGCAGAGCTATTAAGATGAGTATGTGAATCAATAAGCTCCTTTGTTTTTCTTAACAAGGCATCTCTTAAGGTCCAGATGTTAAATTACAAGCCATTATTATAAAAGTTCTTTTATTTGATGACATCTGTGGCTAAATGTTTACGCCTTCTTTTGTCCATAACTTATTGCATTACATACTACCAGATGAAACACATTCTGTGTGCATCATTAAATATGCTATTGCGTAAATGAGGGCTCAAAGCAAGGATAGGATGCCTGAACTGTTTTTGCTTTGTCCTGACTGTCCCTCCCTCACCATGCTCGCACGCGCACGTGTGTGTGTGTGTGTGTGTGTGTGTGTGTGTGTGTGTGTGTGTGTGTGTGTGTGTTGCTTTGAAATTCTTCTACAGTAAACTGTGCTAAGATGGTTCAATAATGCCACTCCATGCTCTGAGAAGCTGGAGTCACATTTTTGGTTCTTTCCTTTCTTTCTTTCTTTCTTTAATTATTATATGTAACTACACTGTAGCTGTCTTCAAACACTTTTTCTTCTCTCTCTGGCCCAGCTCACTTTGGCCCTGCTGACTGTAGCTGTCTTCAGACACCCCAGAAGAGGGCATCAGATCTCATTATGAATGGTTGTGAGCCACCATGTGGTTGCTGGGATTTGAACTCAGAACCTCTGGAAGAGCAGTCAGTGCTCTTAACTGCCGAGTCATCTCTCCAGCTCTTTTTGCCTCTTTTCTAAAGTAGGAGTCAGCAGAGAATATAGCCTAGGATGAAGTCAGTGAATGCTGGAGTTGATGTTAACATAAAGACTGGCTCCCTTTTCTCTCTTCCTGGGGTAGCTGAGGAACTCCAGCCTCATTTCTAAGCAGTGGGTATTTCCAGTTAATTTGGGAGTGTGAGTACCAAAGCGGGTTGAGAACAAGATGAAGCCAGACAAGGCTTAAGACTGTTAACAAATAGCTTATAATCTTAGGAAATGCTTAAATGAGCAAACAGCAATTAAAGTTACCATGCTCAGGAGTCCTAGCTGAAGACCAAAATCCAAATGTACAGGCAGTTGTATTATGTAGAATATTAAAATTAGGGGCTCAGCCAGGCATCAACGGGACTCCTGCCCTCCAGAAAACACATCTTCACATCAACAACACAAACTAACACAAGTTTCAACAAGTTTACCCACGCCACAAACACCAGTGGTTTATGGAATTTTATGGGCCATCTTTGTGCTTATGCAAACAGAAGGGAAGAAAGGATGCACAGAGAAGAATTGTTTGACTTTGGTGTATAGGTGAACTTTGATGGAACTTGGTAAAACTCAGAGCGTTTATTACCATGATCCATGGCTCTCTAGGGAGTCATTTCCCTGTCGTCCCAGCTGGAGGTCCATGGCTGCAGGGACAGCACCAGGTAAGAAAGGAACAGAACAATAGGTTCTGTGAGTTCTGAGAAGCTAAGGTTGCCCCTGCTGAGTGGGTGGTATAAGCATCCATCACGAACAGTACATAACTCAGGCAGAAGTGATGGATTCCTGAGCGAAGTGGAAATAACAAAGGGTACAATTATGGAAGTTCACTCGAATCACCCAAAGTGCTGAGGATTTCTCGTGTCAACAGATCCCTGGATTGAAAAGCCACACACCTGGCAAATTTCCTGATCAAATCCAGGACACAAAGTTAACACTAAGTAGCCCAGTGGTATCAGCCGAGCTAAACACCACAGGGTGTTTGGTGGACTGGATCAATTAGGAAACAAGTAGCTGTCTTGTCCTTTGCAAAACAATGAATGAGTGAATGAATGAATGCAGTGTGCCTGAATTTATTTTGTTTTGTCATTTTTAAAAATATAGCTGAGTCATGTGACAAGGACACGGCTTTTCCTTTGACTTCTCTTTGTCTGTGATGACACAGCATAAAGGTATTTGTTGCAGCAAACTTTCAATTGACAGATTGCACATCCTGTCACTTGGCAGGAAGTCATTGGCTTTCTCGGTTTTGTGAGGTGTAGTGACAAGTCCTCCAGTAGGCATGGCGTGAGAGTGACCCTTTCTTATTTTCTTCATATGAACATCTTAAGAACACTAAGGCTGCCCTTGGCTCTGTACTACACTTCAAAGTCACACAGCAAGAAAAGTGACCAGGGGTAACATTAAGTGAGCCTGCCTCACTTCTCCCTTTGGCTGGCTTCTTTCATTAATTTCATTTCCCAACGCCTATATACACTCTTGGCAGCTCTGTGGACACAGTTGGATGTTTCAAGAAGTCAGGAGTGTGGTCACTGTATCTTAGACTGACACAGAGGTAACAACCTAAACAATGACGACAACAACAACATTGTGACTGTTGACTGTCATATTCTACCATCCTGACACCAGGACATATTTTGGAGCCCCTGTATGTACCCAGAGATGCTCAAAGCAACATTCAGAGCCAGTTTCCCGGGGCTGAGTTGGCGCTGAGGATGCCTGATTGGCCCTGACATTGGGTGGAGGATGATCAAAAGCCCTTCAGAAAGCAGCCTCCTGGGGAAGATGTTCTGGTTTTCTGTCTCTTCCCGCCCAGTGTTTCTCTCACTGCCCCCTGCCAAGGTAGGGACTGTCATCACCAAGCTGCTCCAAGTACATGCTTCTAATGGAGAAAGAATGAGAAGCTGAACCTCATTCTGTATAACAATAGGTCCTAAACCTGTTGATCATCAGAATCCCTTGATCACATGAGGAGGCTCAAAGAGGGGAGGGGAGAATCCATTTTATGATCTCAAGCTCAGAGTCTGAGTACTGTAGCCGGGGGTCAAACTTTGCAGTCTGTCATTTGAAGGGCTCCATATGATTGCAATGAGCAGCGATATTTGAGAGCAAGGAATCAGGTTTGGTTTTTTTGGATTTTTTTGTTTGTTTGTTTGTTTTCTTTTATCAAGTATGTTTAGATGTGCCTTTGGTGATTCCATTTAGAACGCGTGCTTTGTGTTTTGTTCCCAGTTTAAATCCCAGTTACCGAGTTACACTGCTTCCTTCATTTGCCTTCCTTGGCTTAGACATGCAGCAAAGACCGCTTTTCAGGAGCGTGCTTTTAGTGCTGATGTTTTTCCTTAAACTTTCTGGGAAACATCTGTCAGTGAAGAATTCAAGATCCTTGAATTAGAAAGTATTTTGGAATTCTGTTGTAGAATATCCAAGGTTGCCACCTATGATCCCAATAGGTGTTGTGACATTCTTGCAATTAAAATTCTCTGCGTTCGCCTCAATGACTCAAGTTGGAAAGACACTAGTTTAGGCACAAGGAGAGAATCTATGAATCACACCTGGAGCACAGACATTCTCATACTGTGAGAGCACAGGTAGGAAACACGTGCTGCTCAGGAATGTTATTGAAAGTTAAAGTTGGATTCAGGCCACCTAGATCAGGGACCCAAGTGTCAGGGTTAGGGGACTACAAAGTCTCCACGTGGCTCTGGGCTTCTGACCTCTGACTTGGAGCTGAGTGCCAATGGCACCTCAAAACTCTTACAGTGAGGTCCTGGTAGCAAGCAAAGAAATAGCAGGCAGGAGGTAACTGTGGCAGTGCAAGATCATCCTGACGGTGACCTGAGGGACCAGGAAAACAGGAAGGGAAACTCTTGGCCTCTCAACATGCTGCATAGTCTCCTAGGATATTCTAAGAGAAAACCAGCTGACCAACACAAAGCAGTTTCAGAATCTTGGCCCATGTATCACAAGGCAGAATAAACAGGGAGGGTTTGCAGTTAAAAGAGAGAAGTGTCTATTTGCTGCTGTTGTCTTCTTTTTTTCCTTTAAAAACATTTATTTATTTATCGTGTGTGTGTGTGTGTGTGTGTGTGTGTGTGTGTGTGTGTGTATTTGTGTAGGTACACTAGAACCACAGCATGTAGAAAGAGGTCAGAGGACAACTTTTGGCAGTTGGCTTGCTCCTTCTACTACGTGGCTCCTGGAGATCAAACTCAGACAGTCGTGTTGGTGAAAGCATCTTTATTCTCTGAGCGTCTCGCTGGCCCCTCTGATTTCTTTTTGAGATGGGGTCTCATGAGGTTGGCTTAGAACTCACAATCTTCCCTCAGCTGACTCCTAAGTGTTGGAAGTATAGGCATGTGCTGCCACACCCAGATTGAGAGTCAATGTCTTCATTAGGTGCAGAATCTGATAATTCCTGGACCAGGATAGCACTGGAAGTGGCATGGGTATGAACACTGTTAAACTTTTATTTCTGAAGACTGGAAAGATGGTTCAGTGGTTAAGGGCACTGACTGCTCTTCCAGAGGTCTTGAGTTCAATTCCCAGCAACCACATGATAGCTGGTGTGACAGAAGGGAGCGATAGAGTACTCACATACATAAAATAAATAAGTCTTAAAAGCAAAAGCAAACAAAAACCCTTTTGCTTCCATGACTGTTTCTTGCTGGTTAAAGAAATCTAGAAATATTATACTTCTTTCTGAGCATATCACAATACCCACTAATTTGTTAAAGGGTCTGGGCAATCCTGCAGTCAAGGAAACCAAAGTCAAGTAAAGTCAAAGTTACTTTACTTAACTTACTTATTCCTAAAGTTTATTTAGTTTATATCAAACTCCTCAAAATTTGAAAATGGCAGTAAATAACACTATCCTTAAAAAAGTACTATATAAGTCTAAATTATTTGCTTTTACCTGTTAGTTCCTAAAGATAGAAGAGAGAGAGAGAGAGAGAGAGAGAGAGAGAGAGAGAGAGACAGAGAGACAGAGAGAGACAGAGAGAAACATCCTCTGGTAAATAACTCCCACCTATGCCATGAGAGCAGTCCTAGTTAATCTCAGTGGGTCACACACAAAAGACTTGCAAGCAGAAGGAGGAGGAGTTAGAAAGAAGGGTGCAATGGGAAAAGAGGGGACCAAGAGACAGTAATGAAGGAGACTGTGATCAAAATGTCATGTACATGTATGAAAGTGTCAAAAAATTAAAAGGCAAATCAAATGAAAAAATATGTCTGAATTAAGTCAAATTATTAAGAAGAAAACTAAAATTCTATCTTCAAGACATTTTCTCATTCATGATTCCTGACATCTGTAAAAAGAGAAATCTTCACCTTCTCTACTCTATTCAGGGAAATAATACCTTAGTACGCTCTGGGAAAAATTACTGTCCATCAGCGCCAGCAGGGTGACCACCACCCTCTACAGCAGGAGAGTTCAGGCCCTCACACAGTGCCCTGAGATTCCCAGCTACACTGAAGAGCAAAAAGCTTAACAATTATTCTCTGCTCAAGAGAGGTTCTGTTTTTTATTCACAGGATGAAAAAGAGTTCTTTCAATCAAAGAAGACCTCAGAAGATGGAAAGATCCCCCATGCTCATGGATTAGAAGGACTAATATAGTAAAAGTGGCCATCCTGCCAAAAGCAATCTACAGATTCAATGCAATCCCCATCAAAATTCCAACTCAATTCTTCATAGACTTAGAAAGAGTAATTCTCAAATTCATTTGGAACAACAAAAAACCCAGGATAGCAAAAACTATTCTCAACAATAAAAGGACTTCTGGGAGAATCAGCATCCCTGACTTCAAGCTGTACTACAGAGCAGTAGTGATAAAAACTTCATGGTATTGGTACAGTGACAGGCAGGTAGATCAATGGAATAGAATTGAAGACCCAGAAATGAACCCACACACACCTATGATCACTTGATCTTAGACAAAGGAGTTAATACCACCCAGTGGAAACAAGACAGCATTTTCAACAAATGGTGCTGGTTCAACTGGCGGTCAACATGTAGAAGAATGAGAATTGATCCATTCCTATCTCCCTGTACAAAGCTCAAGTCCAAGTGGATCAAGGACCTTCACATAAAACCAGATACACTGACTCTAATAGAAGAGAAAGTGGAGGAAAGTCTCGAACACATGGGCACAGGGGAAAAGTTCCTGAACAGAACATCAATAGCGTATGATCTAAGATCAAGAATCAACAAATGGGACCTCATGGAATTACAAAGCTTCTGTAAGGCAAAGAACCCTGTAAATAGGACAAAATGGCAACCAACAGATTGGGAAAAGATCTTTACCAATCCTACATCCGACAGAGGGCTAATATCCAATATATACAAAGAACTCAAGAAGTTAGACTCCAGAGAACCAAATAACCTTATCAAAAAATGGGGAACAGAGCTAAACAGAGAATTCTCAACTGAGGAAACTCGTAGGGCTGAGAAGCACCTAAAGAAATGTTCAACAACCTTAGTCATCAGGAAAATGCAAATCAAAACAACCCTGAGATTCCACCTCACACTAGTCAGAATGGCTAAGATCAAAAACTCAGGTGACAGCAGATGCTGGCAAGGATGTGGAGAAACAGGAACACTCCTCCATTGTTGGTGGGATTGCAAGCTGGTACAACCACTCTGGAAA
>CM052719.1:43290385-43301573 GCA_028551405.1 Uromys caudimaculatus
TCCCTCATCAGAGGAATGGATACAGAAAATGTGGTACATTTACACAATGGAATACTACTCAGCTATTAAAAACAATGACTGCATGAAATTTGCAGGCAAATGGATGGAACTTGAAAATATCATCCTGAGTGAGGTAACTCAGTCACAAAAGAACAAACACGGCATGTACTCACTGATAAGTGATTATTAGCCCAAAAGTTCGGAATACCCAAGATTCACTTCACAACAACCATTGGACTGAGTGTGGGGTCCCAGATGGAGGAGTTGGAGAAGGGACTGAAGGAGCTGAGGGAGTTTGCAGCCCCATGGAGGGAGCAAAAGTGTCAACTGGACTGACCTCCCGATGTTCCCAGAGACTGGATCACCAACCAAAGAATACACATGGAGGGACCCATGGTGCTGACCACGTATGTGGCAGAGGAGGGCCTTATTGGACATCAGGGGAAGGAGAGGCCCTTGAGCCTGAGGGTGTTAGATGCCTCAGTGTAGGGAATGCCAGGAAGGGAAGAGGAGAGTGCGTGGGTGGGTAGGTAGTGGAATACCCTCATAGAGGCAGGGGAGGGGGGAGGGAATATGGGGGATTCCAAAGGGGAGATCTGGAAAGGGGGAAACATTAGAAATGTAAATAAAGTATTAAAAAAAAAAAAAGAAAGAAAATGACTTCTTTCTGTGAGGTCTTTGGTAATTTCTATCAGTTCTACACCTGCCTCTGGCTAGAAAGAACCCACTGTTACACATAATACTGATAGAATTGAAACTCAGTGGAGGCACAGAAAGGACTTCACAGAGATGGCTGAAATGCAAGGCTTTGTCTGAGAGCCATCATGAGTCACATTCAGCTTAGTAGATAGAAGAATTTACAAAGGCCAATCCTGAGAGGAAAGAAATGATCAGGGAGGGGGAAAGCAGGAGGAACAGAGGGAGGAAGGGAGGGAGGCAGAGAGGGAGGGAAGGAGAGAGGGATAGATGACTTTCATATCTCAAGAAGACTCACTCTAAACTCTTTCTATTTAACTAGAATACCAAATACTAATACAAATCTTCTCATCAAGATTCACCTCTGAGAATTGCAAATCAAAACTACTCTGAGATTCCATCTTGTACCCCTCAGAATGGCTAAGATCAAAAACTCCAAGACAGATAGAGCATGCTGGCGAGGATGTGAACAGGGGGAGCACTCCTCCGTTGCTGGCAGGAATGCAAACTTGTACAGCAACTTTGGAAATCAATACAGCTGTTTATCAGAAAAATTGGGACTCCATCTTCCTCAAGTCCTAGCTATACCACTCCTGAGTGTGTATACCCAAAGGACGCTCTGCCATGCATACACAGGGACACTTGTTCATGGCAGCTGTATTTGTAACAGCCAGAGACTGGAAATCGTGTATATGTCCCTCCACTGAAGAATCGATAAAGAAAATGTGGTACGTCTACACAATGAAGTATTACTCAGCTGTTTAAAAAAATAACATCATTAAATTTGCAGGCAAATGGATTAAACTAGAAAAAAATCATTCTGAGTGAGATAAACCAGACCCAGAAAGACAAATATGACCAAAGCCTAGCATAATCAGAAAGAGAGGCTACATCCAGCATCTGATGGAAACAGACACAAGAGACCTACTGGGTTGCCTCATCCAGCATTAACTATGAGGGAAGATACTAGTCTCATTGCATCTTGTTATGCCACGTGTGGTTGATATCCCTGGGAGACCTTCTCTTTTCTGCAGGGGGGGGGGGGGATGGAAGAGTGGACCTGGGTGATGGTTGGAGGGGAGGGGCTTAGGAGGAGAGGAGGGAGGGGAAAGTGCAGTTGAGATGTAATATATGATATAGTAATAATAAAAAGATTCGCCACTGAGAGAGCTTTTATTCATGTAGACAACTGATTTTTATCTGAATTTATTTATGTTTATTTGTGTGTGTGTGTGTGTGTGTGTGTGTGTGTGTGTAATTGTTTTATTTGCATTCCTGGTCCCCCTTCCTGGTCCTTGCTCCAAGAATTTTTCACCCCTTCTCCCCTCCCCCTTGCCTCTGAGAGGGTGCTCGCCCCCACTGCCCCCACTGTCCCCACTCCCCCCTCACCCACCCAACCACCCCCACCTCAAACTCCCCCATCCCCCTTCCCTGGGGCATAAAAGTGTGTGTGTTTTAAATTTTTATTTTGTTACTGTTCTGTGTGTGCAATGCACATGAGAGTGTCAGTACAACTGAGCCAGGAGTGTGTGCATAGAGGTCCAAGGACAGACTTTTGGGGGTCCATCTCTCCTTTCACCATAGGGTCTCCAAGGGATTAGACGTATCATCAGGCTTATAGGCTGAGCATTTTTACTGAGCCATCCATCCCATTGGTTGTGTGTTGGTTTTGTAGCAAGGTTTCATGTAGCCTGGGCTGGGTTGCAACTCACGATGTAGGCGAGGACGACTTTGCCACGTCCTGCTGAATGCTGGGATTGCTGGCGTGCGTCACCATGCTGGGCGGGACTTTTCTAAAGCTAAAGCAGTTTGGGTTTATATGTTTATTTGACAATTTCACTTCCTACCCTAAAAGCAAGAGTCAGAAAAGTACACGCAATGGAATGTAGGTAAAAGCTGGCATTATGTGACCCTAACATTCCAAGACCCTAGCATTCCGCGGTGACCGCTACGTGCAATCCGGACAGGACTCTAACTTGTACGAAAAGAAACAGTAAGGACGCGGTGTACTGCCAGGACTTTTCGTCCCACTCATTTAGATGGCAATCAGTTGAAAAAGATTGCAGACTTTGTCTGTTACACCCACATAACAAAGGGCAGAAGCTCCTGGGGGTAGAATCAAGCGTAGCCACGCCCAGGTAAACATCTGCAGTGCTGGGTTTAATCGCCGCTATTAATACCCAGACCAACTCAGAATTCAATTTTTCTTTTCTATCCAAAGCTTGATTTCTCTCATTGGCTCTCTTCCTAGGCAAGAGCAGTGTCCAGAATATCATCCCTGACAGCTGCCAACCACAAACCTGTGCAGGGAAGAGGAGATACAAACAACGCTTTGTCTTTGGATTCTTTTGACCTGGGGGCTATCACAGCGCTCACCTTCTATGTTCACTGTCTTAGTCTTGGTTCTGCTTCTCTCTGCCCTTTTGGAATTAATCATTTTGCATTCCCAGCTCAGCTTCATTTGTAATGCAGATTTAAACGTTCTTTGCTCAGTAGCCTACAGTCGAAGGCCAGAAACACCCACAACCCGCTGCTCCTTTGAAGCTCAGCCAATATAAGAAGGAATTCTCTGCAAGTAACACGGGGGTGCCTTCTGGCCGACAAGCAGAATTCCAGACCTGGCTTACTTCAATAAGTAAAACCACCTCAGGAACACACACTTTGGAAATCCTGAAATTTTTCTCTTTATCGATGCTTCGGATGTGTTTGCCTTTGGTCTTTAGTAGTTCCAAACATGTAGATACTTATAAACTAGGAACTAATTGTATTGTTACTATTTACGATGATTCTGTGCTATTTAGATATTTTACAAATTAGGAATGTCATCTCATATGAAGTGGGATAGAGAGCCTACACGGCTTGGGTTGGAAATGAATCTTTCTGGAGAAGGCTTGGAATTACTCTTCCTAGAAACAGCATAGCATTACTAGCTTAAAAATTAAAATTTAAATATGATTAAGTCCTTTTTCCTTCCCTTTTCTCCCTCTGACCCCTCCCATGTACATCTCTCTCAAATTCATGATTTCTGGCTTCTTTCTTTAATTGTTCTCTCTCTCTCTCTCTCTCTCTCTCTCTCTCTCTCTCTCTCTCTCATGCACGCTGACAGCTGTGGGAGGACTAAATATATAAACACAGTCTGCTAGGTCTATATAATGTTGCTTATATTATTATTGGGCAAACAATTTGCAATTGCCTTCCCAACTACCTGGAGCTAATAAGGTCGTGGATCTTGAAGGAGAACCAACTGCCCCTTTACTAAAGCAGCCTAATCCCTGACTACACTCTAAGTATCCTTACTAAGCGTGGTCCTCACTCCTCATCAAGGACATGTCTCCACAGCAGATGGAGACCATTACAGAAAACCACAACCCATCAAACTGCAGAGCCAGTGAGCATGTGGTACCCAGCCCCAGCTGATCCATCTACAGTTTGACTCCCACACCTAAGGCTCAAGACATCTCAGAAGGACTCAAAGATTGTCAGAGCAACAGGAAGTCCTCTGTGAAATTGTGTCCCCTAGAAACGTCAGAGAAACTACACCCGCAACGTCTCAACAACATGGCTGCCTAAAGAAGACCTGCATGAGAACTACTTCAGCAGACACATTCACACGGAAAGGGAAGATCTCACAGGGACCCAACCCTAGAGCTTCAGGCAACTAAGGACTGCTGAGAGCAGAAGACAACTTTTGATGTTGAAGGGACTCTGGGCAGCTTGAGCATGGCGAGCATGTCCCTGCAAGGCCTTGCCCTTCTCCCCCATTCCCTCTACCTTGTTAAAAACTGTTAGATTATGTTCCTAAAGCTAGCCCCCAAGGTTTATTCCCTTATCTGCACACTTCCTCCTCCCGAGGCTGACTCCTAAGGTCCAGCTATCAAAATATTGAAGTCCAGCAACCGAAGCCCCCCTTGACTCACCTAATTAACATGCCCACTTAAAATTAAACACATCATCCTAACACGAGGTTTCTCCCTTGCACCTTTATTAATTGTCATTTTCCTATGTGCCTCATCTGTCTTCTCTCTATCCAGAGGCAGTCCTTTGTCCTCCAAGAAAGAATAACCCTCCTCCAACTCCCTTGTTCCCTTCACCTTCTCCCTCATGCTCTGTCTCCTGTCTTTGTCTCTTATTTCCTGCCCTCTGTCCCTCCAGGCCAAAGAACTCTCCTTTGTGTTGAAAACATGGTCTTGGGAGTTCTGAGTGGATGCTTTCCCTTTCTGGTGTTGTTTTCTTTGAGAGTCTAGGTGAGGGCTGCCTGAGCTCAGGCTTCTCATGTGTTTGGGTTTTCCTATCCTTCTCCCTCTTCCAAGATCAGGCCAATGCTAAACGTTTCCTGGAGTTCTTGCTCTGGGAGAGGTCAAGTGTTTCCTTCCCTCCCTCACCTCTCATGGATTAGTCTTCCAAGTCTTCTTTATTTGAGAGTCTTACACCTTGGGCCCAAACACATGTCAATCATACTTGCATGGTCATTAAGCCCAAGTCACCATTAGTCAAACTACTAAAAAAGCAAATCCAGAGTGGTCAAGCAGTGGCTTCCAGGGCGTTGCCTACCTTCAGATGAACTCTAAAAAAAGGTCTCATATATCTGTCTTCGGCTTACCTAAGTGGTTTAGTGCAAGAGAGCTTTCATGTTATTGAGCCAGTAGTACTGCTAGAAATCAAAGACTCATGTTGTTGCTCCTTGTGTACTTTGCTTTGAACATTTCCATTCTAGCTGTCAGGGAATCTGGTAAGGTTTGGACATGAAGCCACTTTGGAAAACGGGTTCATTTAAATCAGGTAAAATGGAATATGCTTACGATCCTAGTTATGTAGAAGACTAAGACAGGTAGATTCTTTGAGGCTTATCTGGGCAACATAACAAGACCGTTCCTTAGTTGCCTGTAGTTCTTTGCCTAGGGTTGGGTTCCTGTAAGGTTTCTCCTTTCCCTTTAATGTGTCTGCCAGTGTTGTTCTTGTGTGGGTCTTGTTAAGGCAGCCATGTTGTTGAACAGAAGAAAATGAGGCTTATCTGATAGCCAGTTTTCGATCTTCTATAAATTTTCATTACAATTGTCTTCTTAGCCCAAATGAAAGAGTATATGAGCATGTACCTGCTACTCTGGATTAACTGAAGTAACCATCAAGGGGGGTACAACTGCTTCTTTAGCCATTATTAACAGAGTTCCCATGAGGACTCTGGCTTCCACACAGAAAATAAAAGTCACTTCTAAAACCAGCCACAGAGGGTGTGATGGGAAACAATTTCATCCTGAAAGAAATCTAGGTTCTCTAGGATTGAGGTCTTCAGCCTATCACTGGAAACTTTTGCATTTTCTGCTTTTCTTCGCCTTGACTATTAGAAATCTATAAGTGAGGATATCATGATGTTTTATTGATAGATTATAGTCATCACATTTTTAGAGTTTTATGATTATAATGAGTAAAAGTTAACTTTCCAATTGACCAATTTAATCTAATTCAACAGCCCATTTTTAAAGGCTATTTTCTTGGATTGAGTATTAGGAATCCAACACTTCAGAAATAATTCAGATCATTTAGAAAAGTATAAGGGTGTTTGCTTCTAGAAAAGATAGGAGAGTCATGGAAATTTTATGTGCTAGGTTGAATATTTGAATGGTCTTGTGCTCTCTGGGAACTGTTAGCTCTGTGATACCTGCCATAATTTTATAGATCTTAAGAACACTATTGCTTACTCTCTCAGACATGTATTTTACTGATTACCAACACACCCAGAGAGGATTTCAATGTAGTCTAAAGTCTTCCTTCGGCAACTCAAATGAGTTTCCTCTTTCTCTCTTCTTAATGGAGACCAGATTCTTAGGACTAGCCCTTCATCTCCTCGAAGACCCTCTCAGCCACGCATTCCACTGCTCTGTCTTAGTTACCAGCTGGCAAGGAGGAGATTCTGAAGGGAAAAGTTCAAGATCAAAAGGGATGTCTCTGTTCGTGAACTAACAAATGTAATTTTCTAGTTTTATTATCGGTAAGAATTTCTCTTCACATAACACACTAAAGTCAAAGGTGGCGTGGAAAATGTATCACTTTTAAATCCCACAGATGTTTAAAAAGGTTACTCTGACAAGCATTTTCCAAGTAATGCTATTTGTGGCCTAATTACAGCCTGAACTCTTCTGTCATCAAAATTAAATGGTTGACTCTTCAATGGCCTTTTACTCCAAAAACCAATTCTGCTTCTGGCCTAAATTATATTGCTCAAGGATAAACTTTGATTTCATTATTCTCTCTGACTCTGTTTCCAAAGCAAAGTAAAATGGAGGTCTCACTGAAAACCAGTCACCCCATACCATTAAATTCAATTTCCTCTGTTTACCGTCTATCCCATAACCCTGCTCTTTCTACCCATTTATACAAGCACATATATAAAAGTAATGATGTTACTATTGTTGAGACATTTTCTAGTATTGATATTTCCCGACTCCATTCCTTCCAAGTGGCTTCTCATCATATGTCCTTAATTCCAGACAGTAGCTAAGTATTCTTCTGACCATCCCTAAGAAGCAGAAGACAAAACCATAGCAGTACTACTTATTAAAGCCCTTCTTTTTAGCTTGCTTTTAGGGTCAGCAAGATGGCTCACTGGGCAAAGGCACTTGCTGCCAAGTCTGATGACCTGAGTTCAATCCTTAGAATGCACATGGGGGAAGGAGAGAATAACTCTCCTAAGTTATTATACCTCTGACCTCCGTAAGTGCACGTGGCACATGTGCACACCACCCTTCCCCATACAAGATATATAATAAGTGTATCATTAAACTGAGATGGATTTGTTTGTATCTCTAAATTGGTTTGCTTTACAAATATCGCTTTAAGTGGGTCTTCATCCAGCTTGTCACGAGAACTTTGAATGTAGGAATAGAGATTATCCCCCCTCCTCCAACCCTCCTTTCCCCTGCATTCTTTCATTCCCAGTGTTCTCCCTGCCACTGCTTTGTTGTCTTGCCACCCTCACAATCTCTTTTTATCCAGTCTCGGGCCCCTTTCTAGTGTCCTGCCCTTACTCATGTATATTCTCTCCCAAGCTTGACACTTAGAGACTAGAATCCACATAGAGCACACACATTATTTGTCTTTCTGAACGCAGGTACCTCTATCCCAAGGGTTACCTAATTTAACTCTTTCATCAGTGTGTTATTAGTTAAATTATGTCCCCTGGAAAAAGAGATATGAGAGTATGACTATATTTTATACTCTCATTACAGTATAGCTATGTTTAAACAGAGTTGTAGGATAGACCATAACCCAGTATGACAAGTGTCCTTAGAAAAGGGGAATCGGGACATAGAAGCACATGAATGCAAACATGAAAGCCACCATCTATGGCCCTCAGAAGGAAACCAGCAATTGGCGCCTTGATTTCAAACTTTTAGCTTCCAGAACCATGAGACAATACATGTCTTATTTAAGGCTCTTCAATTATAGAAGTCACAACAGCAATTCTAGAAAATGACTCTTAAATCTCTGCAATTAAGTCTTATTTCACTCTTACCAACATAGGAAATGGGGCTTTCCCCAAATAGGTAGTAGGAAGTAGGACTATAGTTTAACCTAGATCTGGTTTCTTCTAAAGTTCATATTATTTGCGCTAAATCATACTGATTCTAAACTCATTTTATATTGACTTGGGTGATTATTTTTTTATTTTTTTACACACAGCACAGCATATGGGTCTAGAGAATATACTTAGAATTGTATAGTCAAGAATTTTCTGTTTTGTTTTGTTTTGTTTTGTTTTGTTTTGTTTTGTTTTGTTTTGTTTTGTGAGTCAGTCTTGCTGTGTAGCTCAGGCTGGACTTGAACACACAAGCTGATCTGGAACTTATGATTCTCTTGCCTGGGCCTCCTAAGTGCCAGGATTGCAAGGGGCGCCATTGTGCCTGTCTCTGTCTGGTAATTTTGTATTGTGGATTCTGACAGGATCATCAGGAGCTCCCTTTTCACCTTTGAGGATTGAGTTATAATATAAATCTCGAGATGCAGGTTGAGTCACTGACCTCCTTAAGAAAACAGTGTCATCCCTGACCCTGGAGCATCAGCTATTCTGCCCATGAAACCAGTGGGAATAAGGAAGGTAAAACCAGACACAACAAGAAACTGTGTTTGCCAGCCATATGGAGAAGACGAAATGGGGGGAAAAAAGAAATGGAATAATCTTCATAGAAGAGGATCTACTGGATGGTAAGTCAGTTTAAGCTAGGAGAAGACACTAAGACATCCAGAAAACAAGTAACTGAAAGCAGACAAGGACCAGGAAAGGAAGATGATTTAATGTTTAACAGCTACCATAGACAACAGTCAGGGTCAGGTACCAAGTCTATCGAGGACGACTGTAATGTATTCATTCCATGAGAGAGCCTGGTCAGTAGAGCTGAAATCCTGCCCACGTCCTCTCTTTCCAGCTGTGTGTCTAATTAGCAAAGGGTGCCCCTTCACATAGAGCTGTCTCAGAGGGTTCACAGGCCCAGGGAAAAGACAGCATCATCTCTGAATAGGAACAGTGGTGTCAGGCTCTTGGGAAGTAGGGAAGGGTAGAGCCTGAGGTTTGTTACACTGTGTCAGAACCTGATGTTTGTTACACTGTGTCAGCTTTCCATCACAGCAGCAGACACCATCTGAGACAGCGGACTTAGGAACAGGGAAGTTTGTTTGTTGGTTTGTTTGTTTGTTTGTTTTTTGTTTGGTTTTTTTTTTTTTTTGCAATCACACGAGGTTTATTCAGGGACCGTGGAAGAACCAGTGCACTGGGGTCGAACCTGTGACCTACGCAGAGGCAGAGGGGTTCAGCCCCAAGTAGCTGAAGTCAGGGGTATTTAAAGGAAGAAAAAACCCCAAAGCAAGGAAAGAACCACAAAGCAGGAAAAAGACCATAAAGCAAGGAGAAACCATAAAGCAAGGGGTGGGGAACGGAAAGAATTTGCATCATGGGGAAGTACAGATTGTTCTAAGTTATTCACAAGTCAGTTGCACAAACATTTCTAGTTCCTGAAACATTGTGCCTCTGGCCCTGAGGTCAGGTCAAAGTCACCCGTTTCTTAGGGAAAAGAATGTAGTTGGGTGGGTTTTTTTTCTTTTTCTTGCCCAGGCATGTTTTCTAGTCTCGGCTCTAAGTTTGCTAGGGATCTAACCTTCCTCATAAGGGGGTCAGGTCTTTCATTCCCCACTTCTTCTAGTGGTTAGTTCTAATCTTAGAACTATATTTCATAGGCTTGATCGTCTTTGTCCCCCAGCGCTTGGTACTGTTGTCTTAACATAAGAACCTGGACAGCGCTTATTCATTCCCTGACAAAGGTTAACAATCTATTAATTAAGCAGGGTCCAATAGTGAGCATAAGGAATAAAATCAGCAGAGGTCCTGCTAAAGCAGAAAACAGAGTTGTCATCTAAGGTGACTTGTTGAACCATCCTTCTAACCATCCCTGGCTAGCCTCTCCTTCCCTCCTGTGTTTGTCTAGTCTTTCTCTCAGCTTATTCATAGAGTCCTTGATGGCTCCTGAATGATCCTACTCCGGCCATTACCCCCAGCCCCAGCATGACTGATAGGGTTAGAGATACAGGTTCTCTTTTGAACCGAGTGGGTCGAGAGTCATATTCATCAATGACCTCTTCTTCAGGATGGTAAAAGACAAGCTGAACCATAATACAAAAATCTTTAGACTGGTTGAAAACTGAAGTAGAGACACAAGAGGTTAATCCAGTACTGCATATCCACCATTTGTTATATCCTGGCAAGCAGTTCAAAATATAGGGGCCAAAAGTCAACATACAAACAGTCATGATAAAGGTCAAGGGATCCTGAGCATGAGCCGATTGTCCATCATCTGTACCGTCTAGCGGGGGTCTCTGGGGAGCAGGGCATCTGCAGATTTCATAGGAGAAGCGTACACCCAGGTTTCAATACCGTCTACCTTGAGGGCTGTGGGAGTAACCAGCAGTGCCAGGAAGGGTCTCTTTTATCTGGGTTCCAGAGACTGTGTCCGATGCCTCTTTACATAGATCCTGTCACCAGTCTGAAAGTGGTGAGGCATCTCTGGCACCCCTGGAGCACTCAAGGCAGATAGTTTGGGTCAGATCTCATGCTGTGGGATACCTCTTGGGAGAACTCAGTGTATACCAAGGGAGTTGGGGTACCACACAGGATCTCAAAAAAGGTCAGGTTAAAATGGTAGGGGGTGTTCTCAACTCGGAACAGGGCCAAGGGGAGGGGCACCACCTAGTCCTAGCCAGCCTCCAAGGTCAATTTAGTTAAGGTCTCTCTACCTGCCCTGAGCTTTGGGGATGGTACTCACAATGAAGTTTCCAATCTGTCCCCAGTACTTTTGCCACACCCTGGCTTACCTGACAAAAGCAGAACCATTATCTTATCCACTTGCCTTGGGTACTCTAAACCTTCTTCTTGGAAACCATGGCAGCTGCTTCCTGCTTGGTGGGGAATGTTTCAGCCCATCTAGAGAAAGTAGCTATGAACACCTGA
>CM052719.1:43302073-43355607 GCA_028551405.1 Uromys caudimaculatus
GGGGGAGGGGACACGGGGTTTCTAAAGAAAAGGGGAATCATCGGAAATGTAAATAAAATATCAAAAAATAAATAAATAAAAAAAAAAAAAAAAAAAAAAAAGAAAGTTACTGCTGTATTGGAGCTCAAGTAGAAAGCAAACAGTCTTTACCCCCTTTCCGCTGGAAGCTCCTGGGCCCTCAGTAAGGCTACTTTGGTACATCCAGATGATACTGAGAAAAGCAATGTAAAGTGACAGTATTCTTTACCCCGAGATGTGTGTCTCTAGTCACCCTATAATGGCATAATTAATGTTCTTAAAATATCTGATTTCTTCCTATTTGAGAATTAGCTAAGTCCAGGATAGGATCCAGAGCACAGCACTAATAAAGTATTGTAGACACAAAGGAGAGAGAAGAAGGAAATAGAGCAAAGATAGAGACTGCATCATATTAGACTATCTATCCAGAGTATCTGGCCATTTGTCCCCTCTTCCTCAGCACATAGGAAGGAGCGAATGTACAATGAGATAGAGGAAGATAATTTTGTATATTAAAAAGGATGCAGTGTCCTTTACAAGTGCCTATCTGATGCACCACAGTCGAGTCAGCTTCAGCAAGAGTCAGAAATTCTCTCCAGAACTCTTTATTCCAAACTAAGTCATCAACATCTTCTAGGCTTCATGGAAAACTAGCTCTCTTATCAATGGAGAAATCACTCAGAAACTATTAGGTCAGGGGAAAACATTACCTGGGCCGGCTGAAATAAAGTTAGATTTTATTTTATTTTATTTTGGTCATTTAAAAGCTCTGATTTCCATGGAGATGGAACTACATTGAACCAGTATGACATTCTTAAGCCTCACTGACACCTGGCCTTTCTTTCTGATGTTTTCATATTAAAGTAACTTAAACTGTAAGCCCCAGACACAAAATTAATGAAGACACAAAATAAACCACTTAATACTTGTTGGGCTTTCTTCTGCTAAGATGTTTATACTTGAACCCCACTAGGCCACAGCACATCGCAGTGAGACCATGTAGTGAACATTCTGTACACCGACCACAACCTGAGACAACGTTTTGTTAAACTGTCCCTCTATCTCCTAAAAAGGAGTCCTCTCTAGAACTGTTGAAGGTGAAAGCAAGCCTGCCATTCAGTAGAAGGTGCTATAGAAATGTGAGTGGGGTTGTTGCTGTCGTCTAGGAATAGTGGCGTCCACACTCAGGACTTGGTGGCAAGAGGATCAGAAGTTCAAGTCTATTCCCAGCTCCTGTGAGAATCTAGCCCAGCGTGGGCTACATGGAACCCTGTCTTAAGAACCCAGATGTCCCTCAACTGAAGAACGGACACAGAAAATGGGATTCGTTTACACAATGGAGTACTATTTGGCTATTAAAGACAAGGAGATCATGAACTTTTCAGGCAAATGGATGGAACTAGAAAATATCATCCTGAGTGAGGTCACGCACATCCCAAAGGACACGCGTGACAGGAGCCTAGCACGGCTGTCCTCTGAGAGGCTCTGCCAGCAGCTGACTGAGACAGATGCAGATGCTCACAGCCAAGGATTGAACTGAGATTGGGGGGCCCCCATGGAAAAGTTAGGGGAAGGATTAAAGGAGCTGAAGGGGAGGGTGACTCCATTGAAAGAATAACAATTTCAACTAACCTGGACTCCTGGGAGGTCCCAGAGCCTACGCCTCCAACCAGGCTGGTCCAAGGCTCTCGTATGTAGCAGAGGATTGCCTAGTCTCGCCTCAGTGAAGGAGGGTGCACCTAATCCTGGAGAGACTTGATGCCCCAGGGAGGGGAGATCCAAGGGGAAGGAGCATCCTCTCAGAGATGAAAAGGAGGGGTGAGGGGGAAGAACTCGGTGAGGGGGAAGTGGAAGGGGGACAACATTTGGGATGTAAATAAATAAAATAATAATTATTAATAATATATATTTAATAAGTAAAAAAGATAAAGAAGTAGATGGATGTAACAAAAAAGAAAACAAACAAAACAACAAAAAGGAGTACAGTTTTTCTTTCTTTCTTTTTTTTTTTAAGAAGTGTTATCGCGTTTTGGATTTTAGGGAGACTCCTATCTGAGTCTCTAACGCACACCCACAGCCTCTCTGAGCAGCAAGTTATGTTTTAGTTAGACTGTACTGAATACATTCCCAGCATTAGAGGTGAACCGTCTAGGAGAAGGGTTTATATTGTTCCCTCGTGTCCCCGTGTGTACTTACAGACATAGTGTTAGCCTTTTGAATTTATTATTTCAATGTACAAATATTCACATTTGGATTTTAATGTAATATTTACTTATTTCAGGACCAGGAGTAAAGAACATATATGCAGTTGTTAATATGTTTTACTGGTGAGAGAGCAATTTTGCAGCTAACTTAATACGCATCAATTTCCGTTTTTGATGTAAAGGAAATGATCTTGGCAGACCACCAGTCTGTTCATATTTCAAAGAACATTAAATGGAAAGAGGACTAAATTGCCCCATAGTTAAAATTCTCTTGTTCCATAAAATAGTTATGGTAACTTTGCTTATCCTTTTATTTTTAAAGATCGTACTTGGCTCTAGTCAGATCTGTTAAATGACCTGGTTAGTTTTTTTTCCTTAATTGCTACACTCAAGAAGCCATATAAAGTGAACAGTTTCAACCCACTCGATAAATAAATGTGAAAATACATTGTCAGGAGTTGGAGAAGGGACTGAAGGAGCTGAGGGAGTTTGCAGCCCCATGGAGGGAGCAACAGTATCAATTGCCTTGACCCCCAGTGCTCCTGGAGGCTAGACCACCAACCAAAGAATACACATGGAGGGACTCATGGTGCTGTCCACATATGTGGCAGAGGAGGGCCTTGTTGGCTGTCAGGGGGAGGAGAGGCCTTTGGGCCTGAGGGTGTTAGATGCCCCAGTGTAGGGGAATGCTAGGGAGGGAAGACAGGAGTGGGTGGGTGGGTGGAGGAATACCCTCATAGAGGCAGGGGAGGAGGGATAGAATAGGGGGTTTCTGAAGAGGAGACCTGGAAAGGGCAAAACATTTGAAATATAAATAAAGTAAATATCCAAAAATAGAAAAAAAAAAAAAAACCCTATTCTACACGAAGACCACACATGGATATATATTGTGTTGTTTGGTCAGCCATTCATACTGGTAACAAATATCCAAAATAAACCAGCACAAAGAAGGGAACTTTATTTATTTATTTATTTATTTATTTATTTATTTATTTATTTATTTATTTATTTTTGGTTTTTTGAGACAGGGTTTTTCTGTGTAGCCCTGGCTGTCCTGGAACTAACTCTGTAGACCAGGTTGGCCTCGAACTCAGAAATCCACCTGCCTCTGCCTCCCAAGTGCTGGGATTAAAGGCGAGCGCCACCACCGACTGGCGGGGACTTTATTTTGACTCATGCATTCAGTCTATGGTTGTTAGGAATATGTGCCTTTGCTAACATCACAGCAGCAGGATGTGGTGGAGGCCTGCTCAGTGCACGATAGCCAGGAAGCACAGGAAAGGCAGGATCCTAAAATCCCCTCCATGGCTTGGAGCTAATGACCTAGCTTCTTCCAAATTCAGCCTTGCTTTGTCCAGGTTCACCCTTCCCCAGTGACATCCATCACTCACTGGGTACCAATCTGTGTGTGATGGACCAGACCTTTGGAGGACATTTTAGATTTATACTATGGTAAACATCTTTATCTTCATTTTGCTTAACTTTTTTTTTTTTTAATTACAATGAATCATGGGCCAATTCAGGAAGAAGAAAAATCTTTACAGGAACATGTTTAGTACTGGGGCAACTTGTATAATGTTCTGACTTTGTCCCTGTTGATCCTCTTAGGTGTCTCAGGCAGGCAACTTCACTGTGAGTGGTGACAATTATTTTTCCTCATTTCTCTTGTCTACTTAGTTGGATTGGGGTTAGTTAATGCCAGGACACTGGGAATCAACAGCATGCCCCTGGCAGCTTCTGGCTCTCGTAGGAATGCCTGTAGTATATGCTTTAAAGTGTCATTAATTATTGTTTTCTAATAGAAGGCCTTATCCAGGTCAGGCTATTTCTTTCTGGTCTTAACTTACGAAGAATTTAGTAAGGGATAACTTTTACGTGTTATCGAATAACTTTGTAGCATGCCCAGACTGTTACCCGCTTTTCTCAAGTCCTGCTGGAGCAAAGGCTCATGGGAGGTCTGCTGCCTTCTAATGGAGCATACACATTCCTCACCCCATGTGCCAGGAATGAAATACTTCTGTGGTGGGCTCGGAGGTGAGCCTTGAGGCCTGGCTGCTAACCATGGCTCTGACTGCCTTCCCAGCTTGTCCAAGTACAGGGGTCCTGGAGCCTTTGCCTCCTCAACAGGCAAAGGATGTTTATCAAATCCCCAGGGACAGGAAGGAGTTCCTGAGGACAATGGTACACGGGAATAAAGGGAACAAAGGAGTCAAGGTAGGTGAAGGGGCCATCCCCCTGCCATCCCCGCCACTACCACCACCACCATACGCACAGAGAAAGAGCAAGAGCGAGAGTCAGAGCCACAGCCAGAGCCACAGCCACAGTCACAGCCACAGCCACAGCCAGAGCGTGCGCGCGCACGTGTGTGTGTGTGTGTGTGTGTCTGTGTCTGTGTCTGTGTGTGTCTGTGTGTGTCTGTGTGTCTGTGTGTGTGTCTGTGTGTCTGTGTGTGTGTGTGTGTGTGTGTGTGTGTGTGTGTGTGTGTGTGTGTGAGAGAGAGAGAGAGAGAGAGAGAGAGAGAGAGAGAGAGAGAGAGAGAGAGAGAGAGAGAGAGAGAGAGAGAGAATCCTGCTTTAAAATTAGTAGGGAAATGGGTGTTACATCAAGTGTCCTGTGATTTCTGGCCATGGCAGTCTCTGAGTAGTCCTTTATTGCCACTCTGAAGCACCTAGCAAGGGCATATAGTCCAAGTGGCACAATGAGATCATTCATAACAGAAAACTATAGCGGGTGGGCCCTTTGGGCTCTTAGGGGAGATAGGACTCTTCCTCTTTAGTCGCACTGTCAGTCCCCTTCCCTCTCCTGGGTTCGGCCTGATCCAGCTGCTCACCACAGGTTGCAGAATTCTACACCATTCATTATCTTGCTAGAGCGACATCTCCCTGCAGCTACAGGAAGCCATGCAGCTTCCTGCTCACCCTCTCCAACCTGTTCTCGCTGCCCTTGCTCTTCTTACATTCCCTTTTCAGAAAGGATGGGACCTGGACTTGAGCTTGGATGAGACACCACTTACAAGTCTAACCACAGGCGCTTCCCGACACCATCCCAGACTCCCCGCATTTGTCTGTTCCTGCCTTACCTCTCTACCACTGATGACCTGTATAGCCCCAACCACAGAAGGAACAAAAAGCAGAAAGTGAATAGAGCTTAGTCTGTCCCAGTTCTGAGAGGCAGCTTAGAACGGGATACCAAGTGTTGCTTAGCTGACCCATCTTTGTGCTAAGAGGCAGACTCTGGGGTGAACATTTCCAAGCTTAGAAGCTCTTAGGTAAATAGAGGCCCTTGTGACATGAATGAAAATGGTCCCCATAGGCTCATATATTGGAATGTTTGGTCCCCAGTTTGTAGGCTGTTTAGGAACATTAGAAGGCCTGGCCTTGTTGGAGGAGGCTTGTCTCTAGGACTGGGCTTTGAGATTTCACTACTGTGCTCATAATGTTTATGGACTCACCCTCTGAAACTCTAAGCAAGATACAGTTAAATGCTTTTATTTCATAAGTTGCTTTTGTCATGGTGTCTTCTCACAGCAATAGAATAATAAATGAGACAAAAGCCAAAGTTGGCAATCTCCATAGGCTCCAAAGAGATGTTAGTGATTTTTAAAAATTATTTTTAAATTTTTATTTATTTACTCACTATACATCCCCATTGTGGCCCCCGTCCCTCCTCTTCTCCCAGTCCCACCCTTAAAAATTCCACACACACCCCCATTACCGCCTCTTCTTCTCCTCAGTGCCGGGGAAGGCCCTCTTGGGTACCACCCCATGCTGGGACATCTAGTTGAAGGATGGCTAAGCTCATCCTCTCCCACTGAGGCCCAACTAGGAGAAGGGAATCCAATGGCAGGCAACAAAGTTAGAAGTAGCCTCCACTCCAGTAGTTAGAGGACTCACATGAAGACCAAGCTCACATCTGCTACAAATGTATAGGCAGATGTTAATGTTTTTTAAGGGTAAACCCAGAGAGTACATTGATGAGACGGAGGCAGGCCGTCATGACCACGCTGCAGAAAAAACTGTGGAACAGTTGAAGCTTAAGTTCTTGGTTCTTACAGGCACCATCAACATGCTTGCAGCGCGGATGAGTATAGTGTCTTGACAGAGTGTGGGGGTTTGGGTGAGAGTGGCCCCACAGGCACATGTATGTGAATGCTTGGCCCTGGCTTGATCGAACTGCTGGGAAGGATTAGGAGATGTGCCCTGGTTGGAACAGGTGTGTCACATGGATGGACTTTGAGGTGTCTAAAAGACTCACATCATTCCCAATGTGCTCTCTCCCTCTTGTCTCTTTCTGTGTGTCTCTCTCTGTCTCTTCATCTCTCTCTGTCTCTGTCTCTGTGTGTGTGTCTCTGTGTGTGTGTGTGTCTCTCTCTCTGACTCCTATTTTCAGATCAAGATGTAAGCTCTCAGCTGCTCCTGTCATCATGACTTTGCTGCATTGTTGACTCTAATGCTCTAAAACCAGGAGCCCAAATGAATCTTTTCTTTTTTAAGTTGCCTTGATCACAGTGCTTTATCACAGTAGTAGAAAAGTAACTGAGACATAAAGTAAGGTGCCATGAACACATCTAGCAGGTAGAAATCACAGGGCAGTGTAGACGAGACCTGGTGGTTACCACTTGGCTTCCGGCTGTGAACACTGGGGTGGTTGGGTACATGAAGGTCAAGTGGCTGAGAAATGGGTGTATCGTAGTATCTTAGATGTCTAGGATCCTGTGATGGTTTGTATATGCTTGGCCCAGGGAGTGGCACCACTAGGAGGTGTGGCTTTGCTGGAGTAAGTGTGTCACTGTGGGCTTGGGCTTAAGACCCTCACCCTAGCTGCCTGGAAGTCTGTATTCTCATAGCAGCTTTCAGATGAAGATATAGAACTCTCAGCTTTGCTTGCACCATGCCTGCATGGATGCTGCCATGCTTCTGCCTTGATGATAATGGACTGAACCTCTGAACCTGTAAGCCAGCCCCAAATACATGTTGTCCTTACAAGAGTTGCCTTGGTCACGGTTTCTGTTCACAGCAGTATAAAACTCTAACTAAGACAGATCCTAACCCTGCTGTTAGGAGAGATCAAGCTCTAAAACATGGCTGATAATTTAGAGAAAACATCAGATTCTTTCAGTAGTGGTCCAGAAACAAAGCTCCCCTGTCCGCCACTTGGCCTCAGCAATGGCCCTGGTTGCCTCTTCCAAGATCAGCTGATGTGTCCATGGGTCAGGTGTTTAAACTCAGACTAGCAGTGAAGCTTGGGCTCTGTGCCACAGGTGTGGAGGAGGCATCTCATGGCAGAAGATGCCTGTGCTGAAGTCTAAGCTCCAAGTCTGCCTCCACATGAAGCCTGGGCCGTGAGGAGCAGCAAAACCTTTCTTGATGGTATAAAGCACCCTCTGTGTTAGCAAGCTGGTCAGGTTGAAACAGCCCACAAATTAAGGCATAGAGGAGCTGTGTGTGAAGAAATCTTCTTGTCACTCAGAAAGCAGGGCTACGCTGAGATTTCTTTCCAGCCGTTGGCAACCTTTGATAAGCTGATCGATCAACATAAAGCAGTGGCAGTTGACTTCACTGAAATTGCCCACTACCTGTTTCTGAAAAGTCTTTGGATTGCTGTTCTCCTTTGGGTCCTGATGCTGCTTCCCATTTGATGGAGATGGGTTCCATCAGTATAAAGCTATATTAAAACTAAAAGGGGGGAAGAAACGGCTCCGTGGTTAGGACCACTTGTTGCTCTTGCAGAGGACCCTCATTCAGTTCCCAGCCCCCACACTGTGGCTCATGACCAACCGTAACTCCAGGTCTAGGAAATCTACTTTATCCTGACCTCTGAGGACTCTGTATACGTGTGATGCATGTACATATGTGCAGGCAAAACACGCATACACATAAAAAACAAAATAACTACATCTTTAAAATGTTTAAATTTAAAAAAATTTAAAGATATTGAGCCAGGCATTGTGGTGCAAGCCTTTAACCCCAGCACTCGGGAGGTAGAGGTAGGTGGCTCTCTCTGTGAGTTGGAGGACAGCCTTGCCTACATAGCAAGCTACAGGATAGCCACTATATAGAGAAACCCTGCCTCAATAAAACAAAAACAAGACAAACAAAAAACAAAAACAAAAACCCAAATTTAAATATATTATCAGAAACTCATATAAAGTGGGACTAAAAGGGACTGTAAAAATCATTCTTTAGTCCCACATGTTACAGAAAAGAAAACTGAGAATTACAAGGGTATTCAATAAGAGGACCTTGGGGCAAGTACAGTGACCAGCAGCAGGATTTCCTTTAGTGACAGTATAACAGCATTCTTGTCAGCAAATAAATACCAAGTGCCTGGCACTACAATTTCATTCCTCGAATTACAGTCATTTAGAAAGAGCTGACATTCTGGCAATTTTCCATGTCTAACTTGTAGAAAACGCAATTGAATTGATCTAAGAAAACATTTCAAGCCAAGTAGTAGAGAAAATTGCCCGAGGAGGCCCTAGGAAGAAAGAGAAGGGTCTGTGGGTCACAGAAGGCGTGTGTGGTTCATCCATATGCAAATGAGGAGCTACAGATCTGTAAAGAATATTACCTTTTTTAATATTTGTTGTATTTATTTGTGTGTGTGAGAGAGAGAGAGTATTTTGCCTGCGTGTATGTCTGTGCATCGTGTGCATGCCTGGAGCTCCAAGGTCAGAATAGGGTATTCTGAGACCGGTGTTACTGTCAGTTGTGAGCTGTCATGTGGGTGCTAGAAATTGAACTCAGGCCCTCTACCGGAGTAGCCAGTGCTCTTAACCACTGAGCCCATATTATTTCTATATTCTTCAATCATTCACTATGGTGGTTTGAATAGGCATGGCTTCCATAGACTCATGTAAACATTTGAATGCTTGGCCAATAGGGAGTAACGCTATTAGGAGGTGTGGCCTTGTTGGAGTGGGTGTGGCCTTGAAAACGGAAGTATGTCACTGCGGAGGGAGGCTTTGAGGTCTCATCGGCTCAAGCTATGCCCAGTGTGGGCATCGGCAGATCAAGATGTAGACCTCTTGACTCCTCCTGGACCGTGTCTGCCTGCACGTTGTCATGCAGATGCACCATGATGACAATGGACTAAACCTCTGAACCTGTAAGCCAGCCCCAATTAAATGTTTTCCTTGATAAGAGTTGCTATGGTCATTCTGTCTCTTCACGGCATGAAACCCCTAACACAGACACTCAGTCTTCATTTTTGTCTTTACTGAGGTAAATTGTTTAAGAGTGTACCTTTGCCTTTATATCCAGCTGGAGCTACATCAAGCTTGAAAATGTATGATCTTGGCCAAGTTGCTCGATCCCTTTGAAATCAGTTCCTGCTTCTGAAAATGTCTCCACGAAAGTAATTTGCTCCTATGAAATACAATAGGGGTAGAACACTGAGCATCCTTAGTAATGACAGCCATTGTTATTATAACCAGTGTCGATACCGTTATTTTTGACATTATCAGCTGATCAGACGCACATACCTGTAAAACAACTTGGAAAGATTAGGACTGTAACTCGGGGCCTGTCACAGAACAATTAATCATCCCACCAACTCTGGTTTGTCAAGTAACTAGGATTTTCTGACAGAGTACATGCCTCACACTGGGATCTAGAACGTGATTCTCTGCCATGTGAGTTTGTTACCCTGGGAGACTGAAAAGGTTGTTATGTTTCCTGTTTGGCCTCTATTCGGAGTGTATCTCCACACTCACATTATCGTTCAATCTTCCTGTTCCATAGAGTCCTAGAACGAGCCACTTCCCCTGGGCACACTTCTCTCTTGATGCCCATTTCTGATTTCATTTCTCACTATTTTTCAATAGAGCTAGTAGTGACCTATAGGTGTAAATTCTGTGAAAACGCTGATAGGATGCCTTAGTCTCTCTTTCCAGGGAAAAGGGGGCTCGTGCTTGGTATTCCAGTGGGCTCTTCTCCTAGCCCCATTATAGCCAGAGTCGGCATTTCCCAGTACCCAGAGTAACGACTGCTGAAGTCGTTATCCCACTACAATTTTGTCTCTTTTCTTTTTTCTTCCTGAAGCTGTAACAGCATCAGCTTCACATCGTGCTCCACCAGCAACTGGGTGATTCTGTTTTTCCCTCCAGGCCTCACTGGAGACTCCTGGGGCTGTCTGTTTTCATTAAATTTTACTTCAGTGGCATGAAACTAAGTTTGAGAAATAGAGGCTACATTGTTTAACCTAGTTGCAAAAACCACTCTAGGTACAAATGTTCCAAGTTCTGCAGAAATCTCGAGAGAGGATTTTTAAATAGTTTTTAGAAAAAAAAAAAAACCCTCTGACATTAAAAATCAATTAAGTGAATGCTTAATGCATGTTTCTTTTTAACTAATGAGACTATGAGGTAGTTTAAAATGTATGTTGTCTATAGCTACTTCTAATTTCAACAAACGTGTTGCACATTAGCTGTAAGTTTGTGTAATCATCCTGAGAATCCCTTTGTCAAGAATACTCATGATGTAGGACAAACGTGGCCTTTCTGATGGGAGAAACTAGCAGCTGCTTCTCCAGCAGCTCCCAAAGTCAGAGATTCCAGAGGGACTGGACCCTGAAGGAAGTTGGAAAAAGGGGTCAACTGTACAACAGAGGAGCAGGTCTGAGTCAGGACATATGCATGATCCCCCAGGTGGGCGCCAGAGGGAGAGTTGATAGATGCCCCCATTTTTTACCACAAGCCTCAGATTGATGATGTCTGAAATTATTTATATCTGAGATAATTATGAGATCTGGTGACAAGGATTTTATGGTTGTTGTTGTTTTTAAACACAAATTAGACCACTTTTCAAATGTAATGCAAGTTCTTTGGACATAATTGTTCTACATGAAACATTCTTTTACTTTGAAATCAGCTGTCACTAATTTGTGAGCTTTTATTTATAGCAAACCTTATTTGGTTTAGACATGATAATATGTGTAAACAAAACATAAGAAAAATATATTTATCATTATTTAAATATAGAATATAGAAACAGAGCTGGATATATTTTCTAAAAATCTGGCAATATATTTGAATGACTTTGCTTAAAACATTGGCTTTTTGTTACTTAAAATTTTCACTTTGGGAAGCTTCTACTGTCTCCAAAACAATTGGTCAGTCCCTAGGGCAACATAAATTAAGGTTAAGGTTCAATAAAAGGTCTGAATAACAATTCATTAGAAAAGGAAAATAACGCCAACAAATACAAGACAACAAATAATTGGTTTCAAATTTGAGTCTCATTTTTTTTTTTTTTTGAGACAGGGTCTCACTATATAATCCAGGCTGGCCTCA
Source organism: Uromys caudimaculatus (assembly GCA_028551405.1). Lineage (NCBI taxonomy): Eukaryota > Metazoa > Chordata > Mammalia > Rodentia > Muridae > Uromys > Uromys caudimaculatus. The sequence continues at coordinate 43,313,588 of CM052719.1, forward strand.
AACCTGAGATACCTCTTCCTCAGTTTCCCTGGTGGTAGGCTTGGAGAGTTGTACCACCATGCCAGGTTTGCACCCCAAATTAAAAATCACAAGGGCAGATTCTTCAGTTGATCATCTTGGTTTGTAATTTGGTTACTTCTCAAAATGGACAACTCTGTGTAATGAACATTGAGGTAACAGTAAGTCTTTCAATACTTGACAATGTTTAATATTTTCCCCTGGCCTAGTAGAAAGCCCAGCTCGTAATAAATAAATGTTTGACAAGCTAATAAGAAACTAGAATGCCTGGGTCCAAATGTGTGTCCTCGGGGAACATTTATGTAAGTGACTCGAATGTGATCCAGAGACTATGAGACTATTACCAAGAACTGCTGCACACTATTTGAAGCCAGCGTGCAGGAAGCGGTGCCTAGAAGGTTGAATACTTGGATATTGCTCATATAAATGTATAATATAGAAGACATTTGAACACAAAGAACACTGAATGAGTAACACAATAAGAGACATGAAAGAGAAAGGAAAGGATCTGACTGGCGGGAATACCATTAGTGCCACACTTCTGAACTAGACATACACGTGACAACAAGGCAGATAGCACATCAGATGAAATGAAGGCATTTTCCCAGTTTCCTCATATTTTTCTACAAATTTCTACCAAACTAGCAAAGGCTGGGTGTGGTGGTGCACTTCCTTAATCCCAACACTTGGAAGGCAGAGGCAATTGGATCTCTGTGAGTTCCAGGCTAGTCTGGCTATTTAGTAAGTTCCAGGGCAGCCAGGACTATGTTGAAAGACCTCCTACCTGGTCAAACTAACAGAGAGAGAGAGAGAGAGAGAGAGAGAGAGAGAGAGAGAGAGAGAGAGAGAGAGAGAGTCTTAAGAGAAAAGCCGGATTTATTTTAGTTTACAATTCCAGGTTACAGTCCAACATTGTGGGGAAGCCAAGGCAGGAAGCAGTAATGGCTAATCATGTCACATCCACAGTCAACAGCAAAGAGAAATGAACATATACACACTTGTTTGCATGCACTCTGGTTTTTCTGCTGTTACACAGCTTAGGACCCTCTGCCTAGGGGATGGTGCCTCCCACAATGGGCTCCATCTTTCTATATCAGTTAATTTAACAATATGCCCACAGCCTAACCCAATGCAGACAAGCTCTTATTGAGACTTTCTTCCCAGCAATCGTACATTGTGTAAAGTTCACAAAGCTAAGCATCACAGCACATAAATGGTGGTCTACCAGAATCTTGTTTTTCTTGACCTACCTCTTTACCAGGATGAGCTTCCTCAGAACTACTGTTGAGGACCTCCCACTAACCGTCATTCTTCTAGAAATACTCTTCCATTGACTTCACCTACTCTTCTCATTCATAACACTTCTTTGGCTGCCCCTTTGTAACTTCTCTTCCCAGTTGTCTACCTGTCCCTTGGAGACTGATGATCCCTAAAGTTCTGGTCTTAGCACTACTCTATCCTCTATAATCCAGTCTGAGAGGCATCCTAATGTAAGGTTGAAAAGCAAAGACACTAGCACTGCATAGATCCTATTGGTTCCTGGCTGTGTGGCCTTGGGCAAGTTATCTAACATCTACGATATTCTCTGGTGCATTAAGAAGTGCTATAATGAAGCCATTTCAGAGGGTCCTAAAGAGGGGAAATATACTCTCACAGATAATGTGCATACCATGATATACAGTAAGCTTTAGGGGGCACAGCCATGGTTCTACTACAAGTCATACAGTTGGCATTATTTGGCATTTAGTTGATTAGTTAGTAAACAAGAAATCTCTAGCCAGATTTTTTTTCCTGAGCTCCAGGTCTCTACAACCAGTTGCCAATTAAACATTCCCAAATGCTCCTGAAGCTCAACATTTACCCAGTAACTAATTTCTGTCTTCCCACTCCTACGTAGGCCAAAACTTTCATATTCGTTTTCCTGTTTGAATCACAGCTCCCCCTTTTGGATTCTTTTTCCAGATGAATAACCGCTCAGTCCATCAAGGCCAAGCCTTTGAGAATTTAATGTTCTCTTCTTTCAGCTAGGGCTGCCTTAAACATGACATGATTGCCAATCAGGTGATTCAGTTTTCCCTTCTGTGCTAATTCCATTTTCCCTTCTTCCTGTTTTCACTCATGGAATACTGTTACAGTTCTGTTTCTCCAGCTCATCCTCACCTCAACGGTCTTTCCTCTTACACTATACTGCTGAAATGGTGAGGAGGAGTTTGTCATCTTTTCTAATCTTTCCTTTTTTTTTTCATTAATTTTCAGGATAAAATTCCAGATTTTTACTGTGAGGTGATACTTAGCTTTTACTGTTAACATGACACAATGTAGAATCTTTCAGAATGAGAGTCTCTTTTGTTTTGGTTTGTTTTGGTTTGGTTTTTTTGTTTGTTTGTTTGTTTTTTGAGACAGGGTTTCTCTGTGTAGCCCTGGCTGTCCTGGAACTCACTCTGTAGACCAGGCTGGCCTCGAACTCAGAAATCTGCCTGCCTCTGCCTCCCATGTTGGGATTAAAGGCATGCGCCACCACCGCCCAGCTGAGAGTCTCAATTAGGGATTTTCTACATTGGGTTGGTCTTTGTGTGTGTAGAATTATCTTTGGTTACTTGATGTAAGAAGTCACAGTTTACCACGGGAGGCATCAATCCTTAGGCAGAGGGTCTTGAACTGATAAGAGTGGAGAAATCAAGTTGAACACCAGGTGAGCAACCAGGTGAGCATGTGTGCGTCATTACTTTCTGCACGTGGCTGTGGATGCAATGTGACCAGCTGTTTGATTTTCCTCCTGCCTTGAGCCATGACTTTTTTTTTTTTTTTTTTTTTTTAATGTACTGTACTGAACTGGTGCACTAAAATGAACCCTTCTCCTCTGAGTTGATTTTTGTCAGGGTATTTTATCCCAGCAATGGAAATAGAAGCTAGAACATAATCTTTGTTATTTGAGGTACTTCAAACACTTCTTCCTAGCTCTCTAATCTCATTTCCAAGATCTCTGGTTTCAGCTACACAAAGCTACTAGTCACCCACAAAGTTGTTACTCTCTCCCTCAGCACTGTGCTTTTCTTAATATAATGAGATAGATGCCTTCCCTCAGTTCTCTTCTATATACCTCACACTTTGCTATAAAGCTCTGAGTTCCCGTACCATTGCCTAATTGAGTTTAAAAGGCCTAGCTGAGAGTGGAGTATGATGATATATGCCTGTAATCTCAGCATTAAGGAGATTGAGGCAGGAGAGTCTCTGCAGCTTTGAGGCCATGATAGTCTTCACAGAATGTTTTAGACCAGCCAGGACTAAACAGTGCGATCCTATCTCAACAAACAAACTAACTAAAAGATAGTTAGAGGTTGGACTTTCTAGAACTTTACCATTTGTTCAAAATACAGCAAACTTCTACTGTCCCTGTTTTGAGACCCAAAATAAATTTATTTATTTATTTATCTCTGCTTTCATCAAATAGATAGGATGGTAGAAGGATGAAATACGAATTTGAAAATATCTTTTATCAAAATGTCGTAAGTTATACAAGTGGTCAGAGACGCCATGAAAGGACAAGAGATGCTCAACTTTTGTCCTAAGTAACATATCCTCTGCCCCTCTCTCTCCTTTCCTCCTTCTCCCCCACCCCAAACGTCTCTCCAGATAAAAGTCACTGTTAGCGTTTCTTCTAGGCTCTGCCCAACAGTTACCTAGCAACAGCCAGGTACGTGCCTGGCTCCTGGCTCACTAAAAAGACTTTGGCCTCTATCACTCTCTCTTACCGTCCCCCACCCAGCTTCTCTCTCTCCCTCTCTGCTCTTTCCCCATCCCCTCCCCCTCCCTCACTCTATTCTGTTCTCTCTCTCTCTCTCTCTCCCCATCCCCTCCCCTCCCTCTCTCTATTCTGTTCTCTCTCTCTCCCTCCCCCCCTCTCTTTCTCTTCCCATTCCCTCCCCCTTCCTCTATTTCCTCTTGTTCCTGGATGGCCTCTTCTCTTTCTCTCTCTCACTTCTCTCTTTCTGTTCTCTCTCTGTGTCTCTCTGTCTCTCTCTCTCTCCCCATCTCTGCTCTCTCCCCATCCCCTCCCCCTCCCTCACTCTATTCTGTTCTCTCTCTCTCTCTCTCTCTCTCTCTCTCTCTCTCTCTTCCCATCCCCTCCCCCTCCCTCTCTCTATTTCCCCTTGTTCCTGGATGGCCTCTTCATTCTCTCACTTCTCTCTTTCTGTTCTCTCTCTCTCTCTCTCTCTCTCTCCATCCCCTCCCCTTCCCTCTCACTATTTCCTCTTGTTCCTAGATGGCCTCTTCTCTTTCTCTCACCTCTCTCTTTCTGTTCTCTCTCTCTCTTTCTCTCTCTCTTTGGACCTCCCTTCTCATTCCCCCAAATAAACTTCAATTTATACTAGACCGGTCGGTCGGTCGTATGGCTGGCACCTTATTGGGGGGATGCCGCAGCATGGGCCCGCTAAGGTACCCCCCCCCACCTCATCATACCACGTTTTTACAAAATGTGTCAGTCACTCTGTGGGGTTTTGTTTGTTTGTTTGTTTTTTGTTTTTTGTTTTTTTTAAATTCCCAAGGTTTCAAGTTTTATTGCTCAGAGACTCTGCATCATGAGGGTTCTTGTATAAACTAGCTATTTCCCTCTGGGACTACACTGTTCAGTTTATTCTGCTTTGGAAGAGTCCAAGAGAGGCAGCTCCTGTCTCCCTCCACTCCCCTTCTCCCCTCCTTTCTGGCTGGAGCAGAGACTGTCAATCCCAGGCAGACAAAGCGTCAGTTGTAAAGAACCTCCTTCCAGCACCTCCTCTCTTCTCCTTCGCCCAGACTATCCCAGTGAGCTGGACCATTTAAGAAGATTCTCCTGCCAATAACACTGAAGAGAAAGAAAAAGGTATGTATTTTTTTCTCTATGAAAACATTTTATGACATTTATTCACTTCTAACTTGCTGCTATAGGCTAGAGCAGAAATATGTGTGCTTGCTGAGTAGAGGGGAAAGACATAAAGACTGAGGAGTCCTCTAAGGAATGGTACATGCAGTTTGAAAGGGATGGGTCATGAGATAGAGCAAAGAAACTGATCAAAGGAGGGTAGCAAATGTGGGTCCTTGACTGGGAAAGCCATTGGCCAAATTTTCCAGAAAAGACTGAGTGCTTAGTGTCATTCATTTAATGTGCAAATTCACCCTGCATCCAACGCCCCCACTCCACCCCACCCCTCAGAATTATGTGTGACTGATGAAGTACATAAGCTTGCTCAATCAATCCTCTACACAAAGCTAATTGCAATGTCAAAGAAAGCAAATGGTTTTACTTTCAGAAACTATGATTCCTGAAAAGAAACCCAGAGCAATGCATGACACAAAGAGGGAATTCATTGACTCCATACTTGGTGTCCTGACTATGGAACACAGCAGAGTCTGTGCTTGTGGAGATGGAGAGAAATCTCTCCCTTCAGGACTTAAAATTACCCCTTTTAAGATTCCTTGACTCAGTTACTTGCACAAGCTATGAAAAGCTCTCCCCACGGTTGGTCTTTTTCTCCTCTGATGAGTTATTGTTTGTGGTCAGAAACAATTAGAACGATGCAAGATTATTACCTCATAGCATGCTGTATGAAGTGTGAAAGCAAACCTTCAGTGACTGTGTTGGCTGCTTCCCCAAGGGTAAAGGTATCCTGGGGGCTTAGGCTGCCATGTGTGTTATCCATTTTCTACACCATTTCCTTTCCTTGACATATGCCTTGAGATAGTTCATTTCAGAATGTAGCTGCCCTAGCATAACACCCCTCTAAGACAGTTGATAAGAAAAGCAGGGCATTTAAACAACAACTGATCGTCTTTCAATGCCCAAGCGAGCATAGCGAGGGTAACAAATTTTATATCACCCAACTACCATTGTGAAATCTCAAGTGACAAACAATCAGGGCTGGAGTTATCCGTTGGGTTTTGCAGGCTTGCTTCTCTCCGGTTAGCTGTTGACAGACATCTGAAAATGGACTGCTCTTTCAGCCTAATTCATCAACTCTGTGTTCTTCCACCGCCCTGAAGCCTGGTTCCCAGAACTGGCATCAGCTGCGTCCATGAATGCTGCGCCACAGGCGTCTGAACACTCAAACCACATCGCCTTGTTAGTTTTGGCGGTCGGATGGTTTAGTTTTTCTTTTTAAGTCTCCATTTAACTCCAGCCATTCAAAAGCCTGCCAAAAACTCTCACAGAACTAAACTTTGCAATCCCCTTCCAAATGACAGTGCAACAAAGTCATGATTCGACTGTGGAAATGCCTTCTTTGTAGTTTTGCATCTTCTGCGGGGATTTTTTTTTTCCTGACAAAGTTCGTGTTGTGTGTATGTACAATTTAAAGAATACCAACATTGAGATGTCAGTGGTATCATAGTAGGGGCAATATTAAGACCATCACATTGAAGTTTTTAGGAAACCAGTGCATAACCGGTCCCAACGGTTCTCGTGTTCCTTCACATCTACAACCTTTCATTGGGTTTTCTTGCAACTGGAAGGTTCTTTTTACATTCTAGAATTTTAAGAGCATGCACATGACCTAAAATAGGAAAAAAATGGAGAGAAATTTCCTTCAAAATGATCAGTCTTCTCACTCTGGTTTGCATTTGAAAAATATACAGTTTTGGTGGATTTCCAGGGATTATGGTTGGTGTTTCTTGGGGGGGGGGAAATGACAAATATACCCGGGGATCAACCTGCCCAGACACTTTCCATGTTAGGTAAGAATTAAAGCTATTTATCTGAACCTACGGAAAGGAAGAGAAGGCTTCAGTTACAACGTATAATTTATTAAGTGTTAAAAAAAAAAAATCAGGGAAAAAAAAAGCCTACCATAGGCGCTTGCCAGCTGCGGAAATTTCCAGAGCCTTGGGCAGAAACAACTCTGCTCTGGGACAGACGTGAAGTACACGGTATGGCAGCATACCGCCTTTCCAGAAATGTATTTATTCATTCCTTAAGTGAATGCTTTTTCTGTTTTTCCTATGAGTCAAGCACTGAATCGGATGCCTGAGTGATTTTTTTAAAACTGTTTCTAAGCTTCAGGCCTTACCTTCGTGATGCTGGCACATCCTCTTCCAAGCCTCAGATCACCACCGATCTCCTCCTTGCCTCCTCTCCGTCTGTGCTCTCTCTGTAGGTGTATACATGGCTAACATGGCCATAAAAAACCCCCTGGTTAGGCTCACATTTCTCCTTCCAACCGTGACTTTTAAAGATTGTATATTCAACTCCTGAATGACTAGACATTTTCACTTAGATATCTAGAGGCCATCCTAAATTTAATTAGCATCACAATATTATTTTTAAACTTGTATGAAATTGGCTCCTTCTAGTTTAAAAAGAGATTGTGTAGAGGAGGGCCTTGTTGGCCATCAGTGGGAGGAGAGGCCCTTGGGCCTGAGGGTGTTCGATGCCCCAGTGTAGGGGAATGCCAGGGAGGGAGGACAGAAGTGGGTGGGTGGGCAGGGGAATACCCTCATAGAGGCAGGAGGGGGGGGGTAGGATAGGGGGTTTCTGAAGGGGAGACCTGAAAAGGGGAAAACATTTGAAATGCAAATAGAGAAAATATCCAATAAAAAAGAGAGATTGTGTGTGTGTAACACGCATGTGTATGCACATGTGTGTATTTGTATGTGTGTACATATGCATGTGTATAAGCATGTGTGTGTGTGTGTGCATACACTTGTTCTATATGTGTCTATATGCCACAAATGTGATCCCCTAGAGTTACAGGAAGTTTGGGTACTTATTCTGATTTTTGCATTTTTCAATGCATTTATAATGAATAAGTAAGGTTTCAGTCATTTTTAAAACTGTTTTTTAAAACAGGATTGTGTGTGTGTGTGTGTGTGTGTGTGTGTTAATTTATGTGTATCACATTGTACATGAACCTGCAGAGGCTAGAAGAGGCCTCTGATATGGATGCTGGGAATTGAACTCCTGTCCTCTGTAAGAGCAGTAAATGGTTTTAACTGCTGATCAATTCCTTTGGTCCTAAAATGTATAATTAAAACATACACACAGCCAGGCAGTGGTGGCGCACGCCTTTAATCCCAGCACTCGGGAGGCAGAGGCAGGTGGATTTCTGAGTTCGAGGCCAGCCTGGTCTACAGAGTGAGTTCCAGGACAGCCAGGGCTACACAGAGAAACCCTGTCTCGAAAAACCAAAAAAGAAAAAAACAAAAACAAAAACATACACACATACACACACACACACACACACACACACACATACACACACACAACTGCTTAGTTGTTTTTTGTTGTTTGTGTGTGTATGGTTTCAGGGCTGACTACTCTGTACTGGATAAGCAAAAAGGGGGCTCATCTCTAATTCTCCCTCATCAGGCCAATTCTCCATCATCAGACTAACTCTCCCTCTCCTGCGTAGCAATAATAGTCAAAGAAAAAGATGCTATCAATTTGGAAGTGGAGCAACCAGGGCATAGGAGGTGTGGGAGAGAGTAAAGGAAAGAAGGAAAATGATACAATTCTATTTTAATTAAAAATGCGTAACAAATGAAAATAAGCTTAATTATTTAAAATGAAAAAGCAATTATGTTCTAATAAGGGCAATCAAATGGAAAGAAAGTTTGAACAGACAAGAGCTGTAAAATGACTCAGGAACAAAAGCAGGTAAGAGAAGAAACATAGCAGGAATCCAAGAAAGAAAAGAGGAGGGGGGAAGGGGGAGAGGAAGAGGATGAAGAGAGGGGGAACCACAATGGCTTGATGTAAGACCTTACAGAAAAACTATACAACTCAGATAGCATTAAGCTATAATTCAGACATAGCTTCATAATAAAAACTAGAAAACTCAGGCTGTGCACTGTAGTGCTCACCTTTAGTCCCAGTATTCAGAGGCAGAGATGGGCAGATGAGTTCAAGGCCAGTCTGGTCTACATAGCAAGTTTCAAGGCAGTGAGGGCTATATGGTGAGACCCTTCCTAAAAGCAACAACAACAACAACAACAAACTTCAGATATAAGAAAATGAAATTAATGAGGGTAGCCTTTACCAGTAACTCCACTCCACATGTGTATGTGTGTGAATATGTGTGTATATTATGTAATACATACATTATGTTAAAATTTATAAACATAAATGTAAATATGTATACGTGTGTGTGTGTGTGTGTGTGTGTGTGTGTATTATCACCTCATGCCAGACGATAAAGCAAAGCAATGTGTGGCTCATATCTGTTGAATGCACAACATTCTAAAAGCACATTTTAATCTTCAACAAGGACCTGTAGAAATCTGACTTTATCCCTTCTGTGTGTTTGTATGTGCATGCACCCATGTATATGACCAGAGGTCGGAGGAGGACATCGAGCACGCCACCCCACCACTCTCCTTCATTACTCTCTTTAGACAGGGTCTCTCCACCATGAGAACATGACCCACAGAATCAATTGACTGGGACTCAGTGGAATTTGCAGAGATCAGGGAGTCAGTAGGGGTCTGACCTGGGTCCTCTGCACGTCTTTTACACTGAGTAGATTGGTTTTCTTATGGGAAACCTAACAGGGGGAGCAGGGCTGGGCCTGACTTCTGCCTACTTGTAGGACCGATTTCACTACTGGGTTGCCTTGTCCAGCCTTGGTATGATGATATGTGCCTGGTCTTATTGTAGCTTCTTATGCCATGGGAAGTCTATTCTTTACTAAGGGGAAGCAAAAAGGGGGTGGATCTGGGGGAGAAGGGAGATGGGGGATGCTAGCAGGAGGAGAGGGAGGAGAAGCTGTGCTTGGGATAATATAGAAGATAATTTAAAAAGAGGAAGAGGAGAAGAAGAGGAAGAAGGAAGAGGAGGAAGAAGAAGAGGAGGAAGAGGAGGAAGAAGAGGAGGGGGAAGAGGATGAGGAAGAGCAGGAGGAGGAGGAAGAGGAGGAGGAGGAGGAGGACGAGGAGGAGGAGGAGGAGGAGGAGGAGGAGGAGGAGGAGGAGGAGGAGGAGGAGGAGGCGTCTCTCACTAAACCTGGGCTGTGCTGTTTGGGCCAGCAGCCACCAGACCCCAGCAACCCTCCTGTCTTCACACCCTGTTCCCTCCACACAAGCCCTTGCCACAATAGCTCTGCAGTTACAAGTGTGCAATTATGCCTGGTTTTTTACATGGGTACTGGGGATTTGAACTCAGGTCTTCATGCTTCTGGCTGTAGTAAGTACTCTTACCTGCTAACCTATCTCCCTAGACCCAGCTTTCATCTTATCTAAAAGACTGCATGAACTTCTTAAGGCAATCCTGAGGCCGTCCTTCTACTTCTCCACATCTGTCACTAATGACCATTGAGCTATCAGGCAGTAGGACCATCTCTTTTAATATGTGTGTGCATGCTCGTGTGTGTGTGTGTGTGTGTGTGTGTGTGTGTGTGTGTGTGTGTGTGTATTCCACATGAACATCAGAGAAAAACTTGTAGGAGTCAGTTCTTTCCTTGTACCATGTTTGGGACCTGGGAATAAAACTCAGGTCCTAAAGCTTGAGAGCAGGTGCCCTTACCCACTGAGCCATCTTACCAACCCAGATTAGTATCTTCTCAGAAGCTTTCTGCCGGCTGTAAAGACCACCCTCACAGCTCCATGTTTCCATAACTTCATGTTTAATTTGCACTACAAGAACTGTGGGTTCAACTAAGAAATGCCTCGGTATCATCAATACTCAAAGAGTGGAGTTACTACTGGTAAAGGCTACCTGTATTGTTTTCATTTTCTTGAATGCATCTTAGTTCTTCCAACAGTTCTTATTATGAAGGAAACACAAAAAAAAGTGTGTTAAGTTTCACAAGATAAACTAGCTTGCTTCTCCTTTCTTTTCTCTGACAATTATTTAGGAACTAAATAGAGTCCCACACTAGTGTACCCTCTGACTTCCTCATATTCTCAGGGTTGGATGTACTTCCTGTGAACACCCTCGCTAGCTTGTTCTTTTTTTTTTTTTTTTTTAATTTATTTAATTTTGTTTTGTTTTGTTTTGTTTTTGTTTTTTGTTTTTTGTTTTTTCAAGACAGGGTTTCTCTATGTTGCCCTGGCTGTGCTGGAACTCACTTTGTAGACCAGGCTGGCCTCAAACTCAGAAATCTGCCTGTCTCTGCCTCCCAAGTGCTGGGATTAAAGGCGTGCGCCACCACTGCTCGGCGCTAGCTTGTTCTTGATCCGGGAGTCTAGAAAACTCGACAAAGATAGGAAGGTCAGGTCTTGAAGAAAACAATCCCAGGTTATTTCATTTTATCTAGAACAAAAGAAGAGAAAGATTATTCCAGAGTAAAAAGAGCATCCTGAGTGGTTTGTTGTACGGACTATGGCGCCTAGTTATATTTTGGGATCCTTCCAATTGTCACTAGTCTTATTATGCAAGTGCCACGAATCAGAGGGACCACAGATGAGTCCAAACAGTGGAAGCACTCAACTGCTGCTCAATATGGAGTAACAGAAAACAGATTTGCCTGCGCCACACAAACACTCTTTAAAAAGAGGGGAAAATGTGAATAAAGCTTTTGTAGAGATAATGGATGCTGAGTCAGGAGGGATGCTGACCCCTGAGACAAGAGGAGAGCCCTAACATGCCCCCGCACTACTACTCCCTTAAGACAGACCCTAGGCTGCAGCTCAGGATTAAAAAACTCAGATCCCTGAACCAAGAGGCAGGGAGACCATGCATGGCGGTTACAGACTGTACACCAGAATACCAGACACAGACAGGTACTCAGAGAAAACTCTGGAAGGCTTCAGAGAGCCTGAACCAAATATTGGGCAGGAAACTGATTAATGTGTTCACATGAGAAAACTATCCAAGGCCATAGGGAACAATCCAACAGGATTAGGAAATAGAGTAGTACTTGGTTACTCATGTAGAGTCAGGGATAGTCACGACAACATTGGAGAAAAAGGAATATTTCATTAGGCATTGGGTTAAATACTTAGGAGGATTTGATCTCAGTGGAGAATAATTATCCCTGGCCTGAACATCGCTCTGAAACCGAGTAACAAAACTTAAAAGTAAGCCCTAAAAGAATAAAATTGTTTCCAAGTGTTTCAGCGGCCTCCTAGAACAAAGGATTGGAATAGTTATAAGAATATCAAAATACAGAGCATCCTTAGTCTTTAGTCTTCATCGGAAGATTGCCAAGCACTCGAAGAAGCAAGACTCCCCAGAGGGAAGGTAGTGCAACGATAGAGGGCTTGCCCCGCACCTAGGAAGCTTTGCGTTCAAAGTTCACTACCCTAGAAGCAAGAAATTCTAACTCACAAGAGAGCAATTGATCAACTGAAGTCAAACGGGACAGATAAAGCACCAGGATTAGTAGACAAGACTAGAAAACTAAAAAAAAAAAAGGTATATGTTAATGAATTAAACTACATTGAGTAAATATATCTTTCAAGACCAAGGGTAAAATAGAAACATTTTCAGATACACAAAAATTGAAAGGAATAATCAGTAGCAAAGTTGATCTACAGAAGGGTTAAAGGGTGCCCTTCATACAGCCAAATGCTCCTGCTAGGTAGAACTGTGGATCTCCTGAGAAATGGAAAGAATTGGAAGTTGAAAGGATTGCATGAATAAATGTATAATTTTCTCATTAATTATATTAATAAGGTATAATTGAGTAAGGAAAATACATATTGTGGTGCTTATATACATGAATGAAAATGTCTAAATGCATACTTAAAAAGCCAGACCAAACCATGGAAATGCACGTGACAGTGTTGTCAGCAACATGGCACACTGAGAGGTCCTCGTGCTCTTCCTTCCCCGTAGACACACAAAGTCAATAGCAACTCCTAGATTAATTTCCTCTTTGTGAGCCATCCCAGTCAGTAGAGGGGCTCTTATACTTGGGCGAGTACACCACCACACAAAAGCAGGTAGGAAAGGTGGAGACACAGTCTCACCATAATCTCTACTCCTGGCACAGAGTGCTATGCAGTGAGAAGGGAACCCAGCCAGGCAGTGGTGGTGCACGCCTTTAATCCCAGCACTTGGGAGGCAGAGACAGGTGGATTTCTGAGTTCGAGGCCAGCCTGGTCTACAGAATGAGTTCCAGGATAGCCAGGGCTACACAGAGAAACCCTGTCTCGAAAAACCAAAAAAAAAAGAGAGAAGGGAACCCCAAGTCAGCATTTCCCGGAAGTGTAAGAGAAGGAATTAGACTGCACAGCTAGCATCCTGACTTTTCCTGTCCCTACCACAGGAACTGGCTTCTACCTTTCTTGTTAAGAATGCTAATAGGGCCAGTGTGTACTAATTCCCAGGGAGCTACAATAAATCATCAAGAAGTCATTTATCACAGCTCCTTTCTCAAGTCACGGGATGGGAAGACACCACCACCACCACCATTACCACCCCCAGCCTATTTTTTAGGAGAAGGCAGGAGGAGTCAGACTGCATATACAACCTCACATCTGTTCTCCGTGTCATCGAATGGACTGGCTTTGGCTTGTCTTTGAGCAGTGGCAGGGCCAAGCATTTACTACATACATAGGTACAAAGAAAATATCGAACTTAAAACAGGAGTACCTGGCTGCAGCTCAGCTGAGCACAGAACAAATCGGTGAAGAGAGCCAGCACTCAGTTTTTCCTTGGAGACAGGGAGAGTTGGGCCACACAACCAGCATTCTATCTTCCCTGAGAGCTACTGATTGGCTCCTGTCTTAAGTACTGATAGGCCTATTCTAGAAACCTGCAGACAGCTTAGAGCAAGGACAGTTGTTTGGGACTAGCATAAAGGTGGAGAGCCCACAAGGGAAATTCTTTTCCTGTACAAAGCTGATTCATCACAACTGGGAAAGGTTGACAGCTGTTCTTTTGTTTGTTTAAATCTTTAATGTGCAGATATCAATATACACATATACACACATATACACACATATACACATATACACACATATACACACATATACACACATATACACACATATACACATATACACACATATACACATATACACATATACACACATATACACACATATACACACATATACACACATATACACACATATACACACACATACACACATATCAACCAAAATGGAAAAAAAATAGGGAAACAGAATCCAAACTAAAGAATAAGATAAATCTATAAAATTGATTATAATGACAGGGAAATATATGATTTACTCGACAGAGAATTTAAAATAGCCATCCCAGGGCTGGAGATTTAGCTCAGTAGTTGCTAAGTATGCATGATGCTCTTGTAGAGGACCTGAGTTCATATCCTAGTACCCACAGAGGACCTGAGTTCATATCCTAGTACCTACAGGGACAGCTGGAAAGCACACAACCTCCTGTGACTTCAGTTCCCGATGACCCAACACCCTATTCTGTCTTCCACAGGAATCTGCACACACACACACACACACACACACACACACACACACACACACACATACACACACACACATACACACATACACACACGCACACAGACACACACACAGACACATACACACATACACACACACACATACACACACACACACACACACACATACACACACACACACACACATACACACACACACACACACACACATAAATAAATCTGAAAGAATCTTGGAGGATAGATTTTATGTTAAATATTCTGAACATAATAAGGAAAAAATTGGTATTTGAAATAGAAAGCAACAAATAATTAAACATTAAAGTATGGAAATAGCAGAGCAGTGGTGGCGCATGCCTTTAATCCCAGCACTCAGGAGGCAGAGGCAGGTGGATTTCTGAGTTCGAGGCCAGCCTGGTCTACAGAGTGAGTTCCAGAACAGCCAGGGCTACACAGAGAAACCCTGTCTCGAAAAACCAAAAAAAAAAAAAAAAAAAAAAAAAAAAAAAAAAAAAATGGAAATATATTCATAAATCTAAGGTCAAGTATTATAAGGGTCAATTCAATTTCAATTAAAAATCCCACCAGGCAAGTAGATTCATGAACACATGCAAAAGACTTAGGTTTGCCCAAAAACAAAACAAAACAAAACAAAATAAAACAAAACAAAACAAAACAAAAAAACAAAGTTGTAGGGCCAACTCTACCCGATTCAAAGAATTGTTACAAAGTGACAGGAATTCAAACTTCAGTTTGGAATAAAACCTACAAGTTGATCAATGGATAGGACTGGACAGCTTGGGAAGAGGCCTATGTCTATGGTAAGGTGACCATGAGCCTGCGACCAGCCAGGAAGCAGCAGTCCTCTGAGGCGCTCCTGTGGTCCCTGCTGGAGTTTTGGCTCTGACTTTATACTAACAAACGTAGTACATTTGTCAATGCCGAAGGAGATTCAGTAGAGGAAAAAAAGTAACCTTTTAAATATACAGCACAGAAATTATTGGACAACAACATTCAGAACGTGGATGAATCTGATGAGCTGGATACAATTAACTAAAAGGGACCAGGGAAGCAACGAGAAACCTAGAACTATAAAGCTTGTAGAAAACATAGGAGAAAACTTTTGCTTACTTTGGACAGGCAATGCTTTCTTGACTATATAAAATATAACCTATAAAAAAAACAAATACAGAGGAAAGGCCCTTGGGCCTGAGGATGTTAGAGGCCTCAGTAAAGGGGAATGTCAAGGTGGGAATATGGGGATGGGTGGACGGGGGTGGGGTGGGGGGATGGGAGGTGGAATTCCCTCCTAGAGGTGGGTTGAGGAGGGGACGGGGGGGGGGGGGTATCCAAAGAGGAGACTCAGAAAAGGGGAAGCATTGGAAATGTACATAAAGTATCAAAAATTAAAAAGGAGGAAAAA
Organism: Uromys caudimaculatus; assembly: GCA_028551405.1. Classification (NCBI taxonomy): domain Eukaryota; kingdom Metazoa; phylum Chordata; class Mammalia; order Rodentia; family Muridae; genus Uromys; species Uromys caudimaculatus. The sequence continues at coordinate 43,329,338 of CM052719.1, forward strand.
AAAAACAAATACAAAAATTACACTTTACCAATTTTGATACATTTTCTTTGGAAACCATTACTAAGATGAAATTGAAAGCTATAGTTACAAGCAAAACTATCGAATAAAAAACTCATTTCCAGAATATATGAAGAATTCTCAAAAATTGACAAAGTCTTAGTTTGCTTTCTCATGCTGTGATAAACACCATTACCAGAAGCAACTAAGGCAGGAAAGAGTTTATTTCATCTTATACTTCTAGATAACAGCTCATCACTGAGAGAAGTCAGGACACAAACACAAGACAGAAACCTACAGGCAAGAACTAAAGCAGAGCTCCAGAGGAAGGCTACTTACTGACTCACCTGCCTCCCCTTCAGCTGCAGGGGAGGGAGTCCGGCCCACAATGCGCTGGGCCCTCTACATCAATCAACAGTCAATTGACAGTCAAGAAAATTCTGTCCAGGCCAGTCTGACTTTTCCTTAACTGTGGCTCCCCACCTAGTGACTCTGGCCTACATCACATTGCCAAACCAATCACCACAATAAACAACCGAGTATCTTCTTCTTCTCTTTATTCTTCCTTTCTTCCTCCTCCTCTTCTGCTTCCTCCTCTTCCTCCTTTCCTTCTTTATAAAAAAAGATCAAGTAATGAAAAAATTATGTAAAACGTTTTACCATACTTTTGTTTTGTTTTGTTTTTGAGGCAGGGTTTCTCAGTGTAGCCCTGGTTGTCCTGGAACTTACTCTGTTCAACCAGGCTAGCCTCGAACTCACAGAGATTAAAGGCCTGCACCATCACTGCCCAGCAAGTAGCAAATTTTTTAAAAGCAGGATTACACTGGGTTTTTTGGTTGTTGTTGTCTGCTGTCTTCTTTCCTTCCTTCCTTTCTTCCTTCCTTCCTTCCTTCCTTCCTTCCTTCCTTCCTTCCTTCCTTCCTTCCTTCCTTTATTTATTGGCCTAGTATGGCTAGTGTCTTTGTCAACTGAGCCACCCTCCCTGGTCCTCACTATGTGTTTGAATGGTGTCCAGACACCTGAATTTTTTTAGACAAGTATTTCAAGTGGTTTTGCTTTAAAAGAGCAATGTAAAAAGGTCAAAAACGTACACTGTGAGAAACAAAAAGAACATGAAAAAGACTAACTCCCTCTGCCTCCAAGTTTACAGCACATGCAAAAACTGATGTTCAGATGAATCCCACCTTTTAAAAGACAAATGCTGACCTATTTTGTTTGTTATTCTGAATCAGGAGCAAGAGTCATGATGAAATTTGTGGTACTTGTCACCCTCGGGCTAACTCTGCTGCTAGCAACACAAGCCATGCCTTCAAGTCGCCTTTCCTGCTACAAAAAGTTGCTCAAGGATCGCAACTGTCACAACCTTCCGGAGGGCAGAGCCGACCTGAAGCCGATCGACGCAAGTGTCCAGCGTCATTTCTGGGATGGGGAGGGATGCGAGATGATCTGCTACTGCAATTTCAGCGAGCTGCTCTGCTGCCCAAAGTAAGGAAGTGACGTTTCAGAGTATATTGCCATGATGTATCTGTAGAAACCCTCCGAAAAGATCATCTCTTATTGGCTTACGTTTCTCCAAATGATTCAATTTATAAATAAGCATCTTCATCTTGCAGCACTGGTATGAAGATAAATTTCTCAGTGATTTTCTCTACACAGAAACTTAAAATAGGGCCAGGCAGTGGTGGCGCACGCCTTTAATCCCAGCACTTGGAAGGCAGAGGCAGGTGGATTTCTGAGTTCGAGGCCAGCCTGGTCTACAGAGTGAGTTCCAGGACAGCCAGGGCTACACAGAGAAACCCTGTCTCGAAAAACCAAAAAAAAAAAAAAAAAAAAAATTTAAAATATGGACTTTGAAAATCTATACAAATGCATGTTATATAATATGTTCAACTTTAAAATATTTTAACATTATTCATGTTTATTTATAAGGTTGTTTCAATTATTTTATCACGATTATAATAACAACCCAGAAACACACGATTGGTTTTTGAATGTTGTATAAATGTACCATTTGATGAAGGTTTATTATACAGCAGTGATGGTAATAAGTCTTTTATAGGTATTAATAAATTTCACCCATTCAGTAGACTCATGGTTAAGTAACCATGGGGTTTTTTGGTTTGGTTTGGTTTTGGTTTTATTGTTTTTTTGGTTGGTTTTGTCTTTTGTTTGTTTTTTGGTTTGATTTTTGTTTTTCTTGTTTTGTTTTGCTGGTTTCTGTTTGTTTTGTTGGTTGTTTTTTTTTGTTTTTTTGGGTTTTTTTTTGGTTTGTTTGGTTGGTTTTTAGTTTTTGTTTTGGGGTTTTCTGAGACAAAATCTCAATTATAGCTTAAACTGGCTGGAAGTTGTTATGTAGATTAGACTGACCTTGAGACCATGAACACTCAGGGCAATTCTCCTAAGTGCTGGGTTCCCAGCATGAGGCAGCAGATCTGGTTTAGAACAGCTTCAGAATTGGGTTTGCTGAAATTAATCACCCTTTTAAATAAACTCAAATTTCATTTGTTCTTAAACCAGTACCAGTTGAATAGCGTTCTTGTTGAATGGCTGTGATAGAGCTGCCTAGGAGAGATGATCTGAGCTGAAGGCTGTCCTGGGCTACACACTGAGACTGTCAAACACAGGAAAAGCAAAGCCTAAAGAAAAAAGGTGTAAAACAGTGCATCAACCTGCTAAATTTTATGTTCAATTCCTACTGGCAACAACAAAAATTGATTGGTAATACAAGTGAAACTCAAAGTTGACATTGTAACTAATTTGAAAAGCAATAAACCTTTCTTTAGATTAAACAAGTGAGTAGAAAGTATCAAGTAAGTCCTTGGGAGAGAAATTGTTAGTAAGGGCTTTGGGAGGATTTTCTAATTCTATGCATTTAGAAATGAAATAATTTTGTTCAAAGCAATTTACATTTTGGAAAATTGGTATATGTTACACATAAAACGTTGGGAGTTAAATCGGTACTTTTAGCTTGATGTTAAGATTTTCCTTTGATTAAGGACTGTTTGAGATACTATGATCTTGGACATTTAATAGTGGTTCAAATTGCTTTCAACATCTGATGCCCTATTTCCATCCTTCTGAGAAACTTGCAAAGTAGAAAAGGCAGATATAAAATAAACCTCCCCCCAAGGAAAGGCAGACTGATGTGACCAGCAATACCTCACAGAACCAGCTAATGTTATTGTGGAGACAAAAACCCAAACGGTTCCCTAAGTGAGGTTTCCAGAGCAGTGCCTGTTTAATGCACACTTGTCTTTGGACCTCAGTGCAGACTGAGTCAGGAGCTGTGCAGGGCTGGCCTTCCCACGAGAGTTCAACAAGCCTTGCAGGTGATGCTCAAATGTGAGGACCTTCAGAAGACCTGTACTAGATGATGCAGGGGCAGGTGTTAATTTACCCCATGAATCAGTTTTCTATACTACAGCAATTAAATGACAGCCAACATCAAAATGGCTTTTTTTCATTATTGGATTGTTAAACCAGCTTACTGCCATGACCTTGTATTCATTTTGTGATTATTACTATTAAGACATTTAAACAGGGGCTGGAGAGATGGCTCAGCAGTTAATAGCGCGGACCGCTCTTCCGAAGGTCGTGAGTTCAAATCCCAGCAGCCACATGGTGGCTCACAACCATCCCTAATGAGATCTGATGCCCTCTTCTGAGGTGTCTGAAGACAGCTACAGTGTACTTACATATAATAAAGAAATAAATTTTTTTAAAAAAGTTGTTTAAAAAAAAAGACATTTAAACAGAAGAGTAAACATAAAAAAAAAAATTCTCCTTAACTCTGAGGGTTTTTTTTTTTTCCCCCAGTAGGAGCAGAATCATTTTGGAAACTGTATTTCTAGTAAGTCAGAATCACATGAAAGTTTATACTAGTCCATGAATTTTTCATGTTACCTTATGCCATCTTTCCTATCCAAAAGGTAACACTGGCTTTTAAAACATGTTTATATGCATAAAATCAAGAAAGTTGTTTAATGGTTTTTTTAAGAAATGTCTAGTGATCTCTTACCCCCAAATTTAAACTTCATGGTCCATTTCCACATCAGAGAACTGAACCATCTTGTATAGGTTTTGAAATGATCTAATTTTTCCTTTTATTTACAGACAAATAATAGTATAATATCAATAGTAAGTTCATGAAAGAAATCTCAGTTACATTTTTTGGTCTTTGTGCCTTCTATGGGAAGTCTTTCTATTCATCTTTTGTATTTTATTTGCCTACAATGACTTGTCTTATCTGAAACTCAAAGCACTGTCCATTTTTAACCCAGAAAAGAATAACATACACCTTAGTTTTCTGTTGAGTTTACCTGCTGCTTTTTCTTTCAGAGATGTCTTCTTTGGGCCAAAGATTTCCTTTGTGGTTCCATGCAACAATCACTGAGGAGCTGCACGCACTCTGGAGAACACGGCCCCGAGGTCCTACACGGCCCGGAAGTCCTACAGGGCCCTGAAATCCTACACGGCCCCGAGATCCTTCACATTCCCTAATTTCCCACAAACCCTATCAATATAGCAACATTTCTGATTTCTATCTAGTGTATCCAATCCAGCATAGATTCTATAAAGTCTTACTTGCTAGAGTAAACTTGAGCTAAAGTGATAATAAAAGTTGTTTCCATTTGGCTTGTCTCTGTGGACATGGTTAGTATGACGTAAACAGTTTGGCTAGAGTTTTATTTAGGAGCTCACTACACTCAGTAAGAGTCCCGTCTCCTAATGGAGAGCCACAATACTGATTCACAGACGGAAAACTTCAGCTGTAGGTGGTCAGTTTTGACCAGGCAAATTGAACAGAGAACCAGGTAATAGCCTGAGCTTTTTTGGAAGGGAAGCTACACATTTTCTATTAAGAAAGAAAAAACCCGTCCGTATGTATTATTACATGTGACACATCTTTAAGCACATTTTAATTTTCCTATTTTGAAAAAAAAAATAACTTAAAGGTAATGTTCTTCACTCAAGTTCTCCAACTCAAGTTGAAGGTACACAAGTCAGAACAGAATTTGAACACCATTCAAACACAAAGCTGTATGTCCCTAAGACCACAAGACATATGTCTGAAGTATCAATTTTCTTTAAGAATAAAAAAGTGCACCTTAAAAGACACAGACAGGCCTGGGGATGTAACTCAGTGGATAGACGACTGACTAGCATGCTGGGCCCTGGGTTCAAACCCCAGTACTACATAAACTAGATAGAGTGGCACATGCCTTCAGTCTGGGTAGGAGGTATAATGACCAGAAGTTGAAGGACATCGTCAGCTACCTTGTGTTACCTCAGGTTTGGGCTACATGAGACCTTATCCAAGGAAGAAGAAGAAGAAGACATTTTCTAGATGTGGGGAAACAACTTTGGGTCATAAGCTTATATTTTACAATATTTTAACTGTTGACTCATAGAAATCTCCATTATATAAAAACACATTACATGCTGGTTAGGTGCTAACCATTATTAAGATTCTTGGGATACTAGTAATGAATAAGGTAGACATAGCTGGGCAGTGGTGGCCACACCTTTAATCCCAGCACTTGGGAGGCAGAGACAGGCGGATTTCTGAGTTCAAGGCCAGCCTGGTCTACAGAGTGAGTTCCAGGACAGCCAGGGCTATACAGAGAAACCCTGTCTCGAAAAACCAAAAAAAAAAAAAAAAAAAAAATAAGGTAGACGTGTCTTCTCAGAACATGTGTCCTAACAAAGCTGTCATCATAATGAAGTTAGTTAGTTAGTTATTTTATTTTTGTTGTTGTTGTTTTTCGAGACAGGGTTTCTCTGTGTAGCCCTGGCTGTCCTGGAACTCACTCTGTAGACCAGGCTGGCCTCGAACTCAGAAATCCGCCTGCCTCTGCCTCCCAAGTGCTGGGATTAAAGGTGTGCGCCACCGCTGCCCAGCTATAATGAAGTTATTTATAAATATGAACCCTGCCCTAAAGAAATCGAGGACTCCAGGACAGCCAGAACTACACAGAGAAACCCTGTCTCGAAAAACCAAAAAAAAGAAAAAAGAAATAGAGGACACTGTACAAAGAATTGTAGGGGAAAGTCTGAGACACACCATCTCTCTCTCTCTCTCTCTCTCTCTCTCTCTCTCTCTCTCTCTCTCTCTCTCTCTCTTTCTCTCTCTCTCTCTCTCTTTATTCTCTCATATATTACATCCAGACCACAGTTTCTTCACCCTCTTCTCCCAGTCCCTCCCCCTTCCTCCTCCCCCTTCCCCATCCACTCCTCCTGTTTCACCTCAGAAAAGGGCAGGCTTCCCAGGGATATCAACCAAACATGGCAAATCAAGTTATAATAAGATTAGTTACCTCCCTGCATATTAAGGCTGGACAAGTCAACCCAGTAGGAGAAAAAGGGTCCCGAAAGCAGTCAAAAAAATCAGACCACTCCCACTCCCACTGTTAGGAGTCCCATAAGAGACACACACTGTATCTTAAAGGCGCCTAGGAGATACTTTACTATCTTGAGACAAAAGAGTAACACTATTCATGGACATAACACCTCAAATGTCCTGTTTCTAAAGACCCAACCAGAAAGCAGTGTTACTACTGGACCGAGCCAAACAATTTCTGAGTAATTATTCTGATCCTCTTAAGAGTCTTTACATAATACTTGCCAGAACATGTTTATAAATACCATGACATCATTAAAAAGATGGAGAAATTCAATTGTAAAGAAAATTAATAAATCAGCTATCTAAAAAGCGTGTGATTTAGTTGGGCTTTGTTTGCTGACTGGACTGTTAATAAAAGCAGACTGAACAGGGCTTAAGAGATGGCTCAGTGGTTAAGAGCACTGACTGCTCCTCTCAGCACCTATGTGGCAGCTCATAACTGTCTGTAACTCCAAGATTGGACAACCTCACACAAACACATGCAGGCACTAATACATATAAAATAAATAATCTTTTTAACATAGACTCAACAAGGGAAGTCTTACCTTCTTCCTGGACCATCGATCAGAGAGCTAAATAAAGAAAACTCTTCAGTCACCTGTGTTATTTTGTATTTTCTCTGACAGATAAGTTAATAATCCATGTTCTATGTAAGCGACGCATTGGCGTGAAAGCAGACGTGAAGCAACAAGTTCTTTAAACAAGCATGTCCTTGCTGCAATCAAAACCTGATGTGAGAACACCATTTCCTTTTCAGAAAGGCAAGTTTCTTCATGACAGGACCTGGGCGTCTACATTTCCAAAAGCTCATGTGCGTCCAACACTTTCCGTGTCTTTTTCGCTCTTGGTCCCATGTTGCAGAGGTCAACAGTGACCATTGCTCTTGAATAGTTCATCTCTTCCTGAAAGGTTTCTTTTCCTTGCAATGCTGGGGGCTCCTTCCGGGTGTGCTTTGTTAGAACAAGAACCAATCCTGAAGATTACTGGAGAGTTAAAAGCAACATAGACAACCAACTCGGGAGGAAGGGCACTGTGATGGCTGCTCCTGATTGTCGATTTGACTACATCTGGAATGAACAACACAGAGATGGAGGACACACTTGTGATCCAGATCTTGGGGCTGGAAGACAGGTTTCTGACCTGGATCTTGACATGGAGATCTCAGGCATAGTGGCCATGAAAATCTTAAGCCCAGGCAAGGTAGTACATGCCTTTAATTCCAGACTGAGGCAAGCAGATCTCTGAGCTCAAGGTCAGCCTGGGACAAAGCAAGTTTTAGATCCAGATGTGGTGGCACATACCTTTAATCTGGGCTACACAAAAGGACATTGGAAGAAGGAAGATTCACTCTTCTTAGTCTGCTTGCATTTACTTGCCAGCAGATCTGTTGGAACCTACTTCTACAGAAGACCAGCTTAAAACAACTAGCCCAGTGGGACTGAGGAACTACTTGACTCTTGGACTTCCCATTCACAGTTGCCCACTGTTTGGTTAGTTGGACTACAGATTTTAAGTCATCACAATAAATTCCCATAATATATAGAGAAACATTCCGTAAGTTCTGCGATTCTAGAAAACCCTGACTCAGACAGGCACATAGCAACATTCACAGGTCACTTTTTAATTTTAACAGCCGTCACTGCTAGTAGGTATGAATTCTTTTAATTATCACTTTGAAGAAGAAAAAAACAAAACAAAAATGTGCGTCACCAGTCATGGTCAACCTAACAGAGAAAATCTCAGGCGGTGCAACTTGGCAAAATAGAAATAAAAGGCATCCAAAATGGAAAAGAAAATGTCAACTGCCTTTATTTACACTTACCCTGAAACATATATATATGTACATGTGTATGTGTGTGTATGTGTATATGTATATAGATACCCCTGTATACACATACATACATACCTAAAGCTAACAAACTCAGCACACAGTTGTAGTAATGTCAACACACAAAATCAGTCCTTCCTACACCACTAATGAACAAGACAGAAAATTAAGAAAACAATTTAATTTACAATAGCATCACGAAAATGAAACACCTACCAACAAGTTTAACCAAGGACGCTCAAGACGATGGAAACAATAAAATTCTACAAAAATAAATTCAAGAAGACCTAGGCACGTGAAAAGGCTCCACATGCATGGGTTAGCGTGCTTAACATAATTCAGATGGAAATCTTAGGACAGTGTACATATCTGATGGCATCCCACTGGGAAAAGACATCTTTTCCATTTCATACCGAATTTCAAGAGACCAAGAATGATGAGAATAAGAATAATATGACTTGATTTTAAGATTTATAACAAGGCTCATAAATCAATGGAAGAGAATCCTAAGTCCAGAAATAAACTCCAATATTCTTGACTATTCTTGACTAAGTAACTTTTCACAAAGGAACTAAGACCATTTGGAAATCTCTAATAAAGGTTAAATACCCAGAATAGAGAACTCCTGCACCTAAACAAAAAGAACAGCTGAGCTTAAAAAGCAAACAAACAAACTTAACTTTTACTACAAAGAAGATATTTAAATTATCTATAAGCCTATGAAATATTCAACAGCATTGATAAGTATATATAAATCAAGGGTTAGAACTATGGTTTGGTGATTAAGAGCACTTGCTGCTCTTACAGAGATCCTGGGTTCAATTCCCAGAACCTACCTACATACTCACTCATGCATGCCTGTAACTCCAGCTCCAGGGGTCTCAATGCCTCCTCTGGCCCTGAGATCACCTACACACATGTGGGCTCACAGATAGACAGGGAGGTGCACACATATACACATAAATAAATTTTAAAAATTATATAAATCAAAGCTACAATAAGATACCACTTCATACCCCTAGCATGGTTTTAATTACAAAAAACAAGTACAGGCCAGGTGAAGTGTGAGCTACGTTAGCAGTCTTATCCATTTCCAGCCTAAAGCTTGTAAGTATTCTTAGAACATTCTCCTGGAGCTGTTTTCGCTTTTGATATGACAAGCTAAAACCCTGATGTGTGACGCTAAAGCATTTAGCCAAGGAACACAATTCCAAGAGAAAAAGACATTACACATAAAACACTGACAGGGAATGAAACGTAAGAAAACATAAAGCAATGTGAACCCTTAAACAAAGAGTCCATTACACACCCAACCTCTCCAACCTGAAAAGCTATCGTCTCTTTTTGAGTCAAGGTTTGCTAGGTAGCGTGGTTAGCATCTAACGTGTGTTCCTCAGGCTCCAGCCTCCAGAATGCTGGGATTATAAACAATCACAGCACACCAGTTTTATTAGCATCAGTCTGGATGTGCAAAGCAAACAGCACAGAATGTGAGTTGGTTTCTATGTTCCTGTCACGTCAGTTTGAGGAAGTAATCAACTCCAGTCCTTGCGCCCACCTTCAGCAAGCACTGTGCTTAACTTTACTAGGATTTTGGGGTGTCTTTGGAAAGAGAGAGGCACAAAACCAACTCTTTTTTTTTTTTTTTTTCTGCATAGGTCTTCAAGGAATAATAACAATGCATAAAGGGAAATTTAAAAGTGGTTGAAAATCAGTGGAAGTCTAATTTTCAAATTTGCTAACATACATTGTAAAGCACTTTAAAAATGAATGCTATTCAGGCTGTGGCGGTGCATGCCTCTAATCCCAGCATTCAGGAGGCAGAGACAGGCAGATCTCTGAATACAAGGCCAATCTGGTATACAGAGTGAGTTCCAGGGCAGCCAGGGTTACAGAGAGAAACAAACAAAACAAAAGAAAAACAAAACAAGAATGCTTAATTGCTAATCAAATTGGCCTAGGGAAGGCAAGCTAGTCGTCTGTCATTCTTCCTCTAATTACTTGGAATTGTAAGAAAAGCTTACAAAATAAGAACCTTTACCTGAAATACCAGTTCCAAAAAGCTTAAAGCAAAAACAAAGCTTCATAAAATAAATAGGCTGAAGCAGCTGTAATAGCAATAACCTTTATTTAAAATATGTTTAATCTAGGAAGCTCAGTTTATATGAGTTTCCAACTAATTATTAAAATCAAAAACGACAACAACACAAACAAAAAGCCAAAGAAAATCCTCGGTAGAAAAAATACACAAGAACGTTTCTACATCTGAAAAACAGTAAACATTCTTTACAGGCAGACATCTATGTGCTCGTGTGCACAGCATCTCTCCTAGTGAACACCACTGTCGGCCTTGAGATCCGATTTGTTCTTGTCGTTCCTCACTGAGTAGATGAAACAAGTTAAGGTGTCTTTTTCGTTCACTGGAATAGACTTAAAGTGGCAACCAACTATCTACAAATTAAAAAACAGACAAATTAAAAGTTAGACACAGCAGATGCTGTGAGCTGAGTAAAAGATACTACTTTGCAGAAGTGTTATGTGACCACAAGATACTTTTAGAAATTAAGCTGTCTTAACAAAATATTAACAAGCTCCAAAGCACATAAAAACAAGATATTATAAACAAAAGACCGTCTGATTTAAAGGACCCTTTAGTCTACTCAATTAATATGCTCTGATTCTGAGTATTTTACCCCTTTTGGTCGACTTGATTAATGTGCTATTGTTTTTTTGTTTTTTTTTTTTTTCGGTCTGCTTTCACAATTTAATATTTCCTGGGCCTCTGGAGTGTTTTATTACAAAATCAGATCATCAATATCTAATGTGCTATTGTTATAAGTATTTTCCTTTTAAACTTTACAACTTCAGTTCACAAACTACATATTCTTAAACATTAAATATCAATGAAACAAAACAGAAGAACTGATGTCCATCATATGAAGGAGGGTTTAGAGTGTATTCACAGGAAAAGATTAATATAAAGAGAAAAAAAAAACCCTTGGTAACAAACTATACCATAAATATCATGGATGCAATTCGATATTAATCTTCTTAAATTCTTGTAAACTTTCCTGAACAAAATTTAAGAATAGAAAACTAAAGGCTAGAGGGTGTTCAACAGGACTGTTTTCTTATCTTTTACTGCACAAATCTAACATGTACACCACAATTAGCAACAGATGAGAGACTGAGCTGCTGATATGCGTGCTCGGAGTCAAGACTGCCTGCTTTTCTAGAACAGAAAATAATTCCGAGTTAATACAACTGTTTTCCAAGACCAGATTTTAAGAGCTTGAGATCTGAGTTCTATATTTAAATATAACGTTGCATCAGTTCTTGGCTATTTGTAATAGAACAGGGATAACTATACTGGATTAGTGTCTAGTATATTTCATTAGAGTAAGGAATGTCTTCATATTAATGTACTGTGCAGCAGAAAAAGGAGGAGAGCTTTGAAATAAACTTGAAGAAAAAAAATGTTTTTGTTGCCTAGGCAAGAAACATAGGAGACGATTTGGCTAGTTAGCATACTGAATTTTAATGTTAGAGAGCTTTCTACACAAATTGTAACTCACATTTCTCTCTTATTTATGCACATTACAAATATAGGCTAACTACTAATGTCAAGCTGAAGAATATAAGAAAACTCTTACATAAATGACATACATGCATACATATTTCTAATGTGTCTATTCAGTGGAAATGTTTGCTTTAGATATAAAGAATTATTTAAATCTGTAAGTATTTTAAAAATTCACATATGTTGTGGCTTTATTACTTCGTCAACACACACACATACACACACACACAGACACACACACACAACTAGCTTCCAAAATACACCAAAGCAACTGAAGTCCCATACAAAACAAACTTTATGTTAAAGCTTTAGTTTTTGTTCTTCTCTTGATGTAAAGAAAATAGCCTCTACTTAAAAACAACTACTAACGAAGACAAAAGTATCTGCAAGGAAAATTGGAAAGTAACCAAAATCCTGTTTCAGGGCTCATCTGTAGACCTGTTCCACAGAAACTTTGAAAACGAAATTCCCATAAATACCTGTAAGCTTATTTATTTTCCATCCCTCAATGGAAATATTCCATTTATAGTCCACTCCATATTTATATTCCATCCCTCAATAAATATTCATTGAATAATTAGAAATTTAAAACAATTCTAGAATGATAATAAATTCTCACTGAATACTATGTACTCTGAAAATCACTATTAAAAGACACTATAGATACTCTGAATATAATCCACTGAGTACTCATTGAAGAAATTTCCTAGGTGGCAGACAGATGTTTCTAAACAAATATATTCTTCCACAATAGACCTATTAACTTTGACTTTACTGTATATAATGTACTATTCAATATACCACATTTATCTATTACATCATCACTTAATGACACCTTGTTGGTGTGAACAGGATTGTTTAAACAGAATAAAGCTTATTTATAAATACCTCAACAAGTTGTGCTTTATTTAGACCTGGCCTGGTTGGAAGCTTGAAGTGTCTTTTGTATCTTCTAAGTGTATTTACTTGTAATTGGTACAAATCAACCTAGGGGAAAAATGAATATATGAATTAGTTCACTCTGCTGAAAAGATATCATTGATCTGTATGGCACTCCAGCACAATAACTTCATATGGCATTCCAGCACAATAAATTACACAGTCAGACCTGTAATTTCTTAAACAGTTCCATCTTTAGGGGATACATAGTGTAAGCTTTCGGAGAAACAAAAGAGGAAGTCGTATGTCAAGGACTATAAGAATGTCATCTGAGATTTAATAGTAGTATAAGATACATGAACAGGCTTTTAAATTGACTCTTAAGCTAAGGGTAAGTCAAAAATATACAGGATGTGTGGAGGTTCTGTATCTTAGCTGACTGTATTTAATTTTGAGATTTCTCAGGTGCTTTAAAGGGAGCTCAAACATTTACAGAGTGGTTTTTGAATTGCCAGCATGCTTGTGATTTACATTTACCATAGAGAAAACCCTTCTTTCTACCTCTGGAGTGTCGATGTCCTGAACAGGTGAGTCTCCCCCATCGTCATCGCTTCCTTTCCTCTTCCTTCTGTTCCGAACACTCTGAATTAGGTTCTTATGATAGTCACAAATGTAAAGATGCCTTGCCTGAAAAGGAAAAAGTTTCAAAGACTGTGAGTCCAGAAAAATGCAACTAAGTATTAGTAAAATGCATAGGCCGGGGTGACTGATCTAAAATAGTCTAACAGGCCACTGTTAAGAGATGTAATGTTTCTTTCCAGCATTAAAGTGTTGTAACATTAGCAATCTGGAGATACTGTTAAGGAGATGGGGGAGGGGCTAGTAGGAAGAGGCGCCCGGTAGTACCATTCGGAGAAGGCAGGCTGAGGAAGAGAAATTCCAATCCTCTGGGGTTTACCATCAAATTGCATAGAGGATGGCCTAAATAAGATAGCTCCTGCTGATTTTGACTTAAGGGGAGAAGTGACAGTGCCCACAATTTTGTACTTATTAGTACTTTCTCTAGCTTGAGAGCAGCAAATTATATTAATGGTAGGTATATGCTTCCTGATTTTCTAATTAGATAGTCAAATTCTACACAAATACAAAGTATACATATTTTACAAATGCACCACTGAATTCATATCCTATGTTAAATTTCAAGCCCTAAGGTTTCTTTTCAAGAATTAAATGAGTGTATTTCTCTGTATTTTATTGTTTTCAATTAAAGCAAACTGAAATTATTCACGTTCACTTGCAAAGTTTCTTATGAACCCTTCTGAGAAACTGCCTAAACAGAATCACAAATAAACTTTTCCAAAAAATTCAATTACTCAGACATTTGAGAGTTGTTTACGGTGGGATAGGAAATACTGAGCTGATTGACCCTTTCCCCCTCCCCCTTTTAAGGCTACAATTAAAGGTCGAATGAACAGGCTTTTAAATTGACTTCTAAGCTAAGAGCAAGTTAAAAATATACAGGATGTGTGGAGGTTCTCTGTATCTTGTTCTTCCTTTGCCATCACTCAGAGCTCTGAAAAGTAGCAATGGAATCCTCTGAAACCTCATAGCTGGCCAAAACAGCAGACGTGCATAAAGACAGAAAAAGAAATCCCGATGGCTGCCGAGAGGTCTGTAAAACCACAGAGGCTTATTTGCAGCCTTGGTTCGGAGCAGCTGCCCGAAGAGCTGACACCGCAAACCCAAGCGCCTTTTACAACCATCTCTCTGCAAGGCAACTGGTGAGCGTGGCTTGCCTGTCTGTGTTCAAGAGAAAGAGAACACCAAGGAGGAAAGAAAAAGAAAAAGAGAAAAAAGGGAGAGAGAGAAAAGCAGGATTGTGGGGTCCAGTCAGACTCTACTTTCCCTAGAGGAGCAAAGCTGCTCCCTGGGGGCAGACACCGGCTCTGGCAGCAAAACAAAGGCGCCTCCATTCCAGAAGGGACTGCCCGGCTGCGAGAAAACTACTCTGGGCCGTCGGTGCCGCGGTCCCCTTTGTTTCGTTTCCAGATCGCAGCAAAGGAGGAAGAGGGAAGCCTGGCGTGGGAGACACGCGAGGCAGCGGGAGTCCGGATGAGGGGCGGAGAGGACCCGCACCACTACGCGAGCGCGCGCTGGGGGGGAGGTGGCCGGAGTTGCAGGGACTTTGTTTCAATCAGAGAACCACTAAATCCCACCTGCAGCCCAGTCTCGGAGACTCGTGAACCCCGCCAACGATCCCGCGGGGCACGCAGGATAGGTAGGGCAGGGCAGGGCAGTCCCCGGGCCACTTACACTCTTATCCAGCTCGATCTTCACCTTCTTCTGAGAGATGCTCTTCTGGATCCTCTTGCTGAAGCTGGCGTTGCCTGCCGCACGCCCGCACCGCTCACCGTCCTCCCGCAAACAACAGAGTTGCCCGGGGCCCGGACCGGCCGCTCCAGGTGGCCCAGAAGCCGACACCGCACCGGCACCGGGTACCTCTGCCCCACCGCCAGCTGCGTTCCCATTCCCCGCCGAGGCGGCGGCAGCTGCAGCAGCGACCACCGCGGCCACGGCGGCCGCCGCGTCCCCGCCTCGGCTCATCTCCTCCGGAGTGAAGCCGTTCATGTCTGCCAGTTCGGGGGCGCCGGCGCCGCCACAGAGCCCCGCTCGCCGCTCCGCTCCGCCTCCTTCCCCGGGGCGGCCGTTCACTCCGCACCCCAAGTCTGGCGGCGGCACGGTCCGAAGCCCAGAGTCCAGGGCCTGCGGGTCTGTCCTTGCTGGAATAGCGGCCGGTTCCTGTGACTGTGATCAGGAGTGGAGTGGCGCCTAGAAAGGGGACCCCACTCACTGTCACATGGAGACTTCAGCAGTTGGACCGCGGCTCCTCCGCCTCCTTCCAGCCCCAGAACCTGCGCGAGGGAGACGCCCCTCCTCCGGCCCCGCCCCTCCCTTGCCGCGCGGCCCCACAGGAATGGTAGTTCTTGGTCCCAGAGCCAACTTGCGCTCTGTTCTGATTACGTGCGAGACCGGAGGGACAAACTACTCATCCCAGCATGCATCGCGCGGTGAGCTGCCCGTGGTTTTTTTTTCTCTCCTCCCCCCGCCCCCCCATTCCAAGCACCAGGCAAATCTGACTGTGAGGTCAGGCTTTTACCATGTTTTCTCTCTGTTCTCTCCAGAGAGCAAGAGCTGGTTTTATCTCCTGTTTCGCAAAGTTAGTGTTCAGAACGCCAGCTGACTCCTGGGAAGAAGCATAAATAGTGTGTGTGGTGGAGTAGTAAGGATTAAGTGAGAAAAAGTTTACGGGCTGTATGGTATTTATGGAAAAAAACTCGGGCTACCTAGCGCTCTTTAGGCGGAGAGTCCTGTGTCTCCATATACGCGCCGCAGCTGACTTCTAGAGCGTGGCAGGTCTTCGGCACTCTCGAGTGCCAATGGGTTGACAGGCATCGGGCTGCTTGTCGCCTTTACTGCAGCTTGGATTCCTTTCAAACGGAATCTAAGAGGGTTTAAGACCATCTAAAGGAACCACACTGGTATCACGTCTGCTGACTGCTCCTCAAAAACTTTTCAGCGCTAGCTGTAGGGGACGAGGACAGAGAAACCTCTTTTCTTGAGTCATATACATGCGTATATGTGCGCTTGTGTGTGTCGCGGGTGTGTGTGGGGGGGTGTGCGCGCGTGCGCGCCTGGGTACGTGTTTGTGCTCGCATAGGGAGTATTCTTGCCTGCGCCTGTAGTGGGCGGGGTGGAAGGATGGGCGTAGCCATGCCAAGCCTGCACCTCTGCTAATTATTGGACTATTTAGCAATCCCACTGCTTAAGCAAAAATAATGTATTAGAGGTGGAGGAGTTTTGAAAGAAAGCCTTTTTTAGATTAGTCAACTCAGTGACGATTATATATATATATATGTGTGTGTGTGTGTGCGTGTGTGTATATGGCAAAACTAAAAGCTATTCATGTTGTCTGTGTATGGATGGCACACTTGTGACCCAGATCTTGAGACTGAAAGACACAGGGTTTTGATCCGGATCTTGAACAGAGGCCATGAAAAGCTTAGGCCCAAGCATGGTACTATGCACCTTTAATCCAAAGAGACAAAGCCAAGCAGATCTCTGAGTTCAAGACCAGCTTGGGACAGAGCAAGTTCCAAGTAGAGAAAAGTTTAAATTCAGTCATGGTAGTACATGCCATTAATCCCAGCATTAAGGAGACAGCCTGCATATCTCTGAGTTCAAGGTCAATATACAGAGCAAAATCCAGAACAGCTAAGCTTAGGCTATGAGGGAGTTGGAAAAGAGAAATCTGGTAATAGAAAAAGGAGGGGCCATGTTCCAGCCCCGGCAAGCAGCAGAACTCAGCAGCTCTGGTTATGTGACTGGCTTTGGAGTCAAGAATAGAAGGGATCACTGGGACAATTGATACTGGTTAACTAAACTAAGAAATTAACAGTGATTAAGAAGAGATCAACATCATGGAGGTTAAATCTTCTGGGAAGTGTTTTCTGAGAGCAAAAGAAGCTGTGTTCCAGAGATAGCCAAGGTTGTATCCCATGCTGCAGATGGACTCGGTAATATGTAAGAATCACCCAGGTGGCACTGGTTTTGAAAGTATGAAGGGGTCATGAGGAGCAGCTGAGGCTTGGCACTGAGAGGCCTGGGAAAGCCACTGATGAAGGTGCAGCCTCAGTTCTTGTTGATGGCCCAGGACTAAAGGGGTCATGCAAAGGATTTGAGGCTTGGCACCGTGAAGAGAGCCGATGAGAGGTGAAGTTTAGTTGCCATTGAAGACCCCAGTATATTGGAGATGCCAGTACCATGGGATGATCAACAAGAACAGCAGTGGCAGTGGAGTGGAGTCAATCAGAGCCTGAAGTGCTACAGAGAGCAGAGCTGGAGAGTGACACAAGTCCTTTGGAGGAGCCCAGAAGATCATGTGTGGATCCCAGACAGTGGAACAAGAAATTGTAATATTGAAGACCTTGGAGACCCCAAGATGTTCAAAATGCCAGCGTCGTGGGTTATCTGCTGAGGAAAGCTGATAACAGGGAGTGGAACCAGCCCAGGAGAAAGAAGTTTGTTACAGTCAACAAAGATGTAAAAGGAGTTGGAGATCTAAAGACTGCTTTAATGCTGGACAGTAGTGGCGCATGCCTTTAATCCCAGCACTTGGGAGGCAGAAGTAGGTGGATTTCTGAGTTCGAGGCCAGTCTGGTCTACAGAGTGTGTTCCAGGACAGCCAGGACTACACAGAGAAACCCTATCTCGAAAAAAGAAAAAAGAAAAAAGAAAAAAAAACAAGCGGTATTTCTCTGTGGTCTGTGTAGTTAGTTCCTGCCTTGGCGTCCCTTGGTGATGGACTGTACTGTGCAAGCTAGATAAACCGGTTCTTTCCCCACATTGCTTTTGGTCATGGTGTTTATCATAACAAAGAAATAACTGCTACACCTGCCTGTGCCAGTACTGTATATATTAAAGTAGTGCATACATCTTGATACAACCTATGGTTTAACATTTTGCTCAGCTATATCTGTGGCTTCTTGCACAATTTTGTTTTCACCAGTATGTAGTCATCTAATGCTGGCATTTGCTCTGGGTCTAAAATTATTTGTGGCTATCATGATACAATGGCATTAATTTAAAAAAGAAATGTATTGTGACTTAACGTCCCAGGACCCCGAATTAAATACACAAACCTACAGATGTGACGGGAAGCCACACATGTGAGTGAGAACAGTGCTTGTCTTTCAGGGTCTGGGTTACTTCACTCAGTATAACATTTCCCAGCTCCATCCCCTGCCTGCAAATTTCGTGAGTTTATTTTTCTTTACAGCTGAATAAGACTTCATTGTATACAACTACCACATTTTCATTATCTATCATCAGTTGATAAACTGTTTCCATGTCCTAGTAGCTAAATAAACTTGGGTGAACATGTGGTCTCTATAGTAGGAAATAGAGGCCTTTGGGTATGTGCCCAGGAGTGATATATCTGGGTCATGTGGTAGACCTACTTCTCGGGTTTTTGAGGAACCTCCACACCGATTTCCATAGTGGCTGCACAGTTCTCACCAGCAGTGCATAAAGGTTCCCCCTTCCCCACAGTCTTTCCAGCGTTTGTTGTCCTTTGTTTTCTTAATTTTAAACATTCCGACTGGGCCAAGATGAAATCTCAAAGAAGCTTTCATTTGTATTTCTAGGGCTAAGGATGGTGACCACTTTGAAAAATATTTCTTAGCCATTTGCCTATCTTCCTTTGAGAACTCTGTTCAGTTCTATATCCCATTTAAAACAAAAACAAAAACACAAAACTGGATTGTTTTCTTGTTTAGTTTTTTCGAGTTCCTCCTATATTTCAAACAACAGTCTTCTGTCAGATGCTTAGCTGGCAAAGATGTTTAAATAAATAAATAAATAAATAAATAAATAAATAAATAAATACCATTGCCCCTATTCTGTGGGCTGCCTCTTGGATCAATTAGCAATTTTCTTTGTAGTACAAAAGCTTTTTAATTTCATGAAGGTCCACTTGTTGATTGCTGGGTGACAGAGTCTGCAGGAAGTAAGTGTTTGTGGAGTGTTCAGCCACAAAGGGAATGTCTGTATCACACACACACACACACACACACACACACGGGGGTGTGCTTTTCAGTCCTGTCTTAGGTGAGGGGGTAGAAAGCCTGTAAAAGCCCGAGGTTGAGGAGAACTAGAATTAACATCTCTGTCTATAATAGCACCACCGCAGTCAGCTCACAGCTCCTGTGGTTGCTCGAACAACACCAGCACCAGATCAAGCCAGACAACATTTAGCAAGGAAGGTAAAGTATTCCTAAGCCTCTGTCCCTAACTGAGAAACTGTGGACGGTTGAACGCTTCTGAGGGAGGGAGAGTCCCTTTGCTCTAAGGATACAGCCCCCTGCGTGTCAAGCATGCTGTAGCACATAGCCTCACACCCAGGAGTGTGCGTGGGTAGTATAAAGTGCACTCAAAGGGTTACAAGAAGAAAAGGAAGAGAACATGAAGCTAGGGGGGCCTAGGGAAGTGAAGATGGATCTGAGATGATTTAAGGGAAGGGGTGAGGGTTGAATATGATCAAACAAAATACATTGCACGAAATTCTCCAATAATTACCAAAACCCACATGTGTTGCTTTATTTATTTTGACAGGCTCTCAACTATGTAAATCTTATCTGTCCTGAAATTCACTATGTGTACCAGGATGGTCTTGAACTCAAAGAGATCCACCTGCCTCTGCCTCCCAAGTGCTGGGACTAGAAACATGTACCACTATGCCCACTTATAATTTTTTCTTAAGAAAACAAAAACAAAACAAAACAAACTTCCCAAGTCCAGGGCTCAAGAGATGACTCAGCCGTTAAGAGCAGTAGCTGCTCTTGTAGAGGTCCTGGGTTCAATTACCAGCTTCCACAGGATGGCTTGCAACCGTCTCTTAACTCCAGTTTCGAGCTATCCAGTGCCCTCTTCTGGCCTCCTCAGGCATTGCATACATGAGGTGCCCAGATGTACGTGCAATCAAAGCTCGCATACAAAGAAAGATGAAGGGGGAAAACAATCTGAAGGGTCCAAACCAAGAATTGTTGGAGTATCCCCGAGTATCAGCTTTACCCTCAGTGCTGTAACAAAAATACCTGACCAAAGCCACTGAAGAAAGATGCGGTGATTTGAATGAAAATGGCTGCCACAGGGCAGCCTTAGTCCCCAGATGATAAAACTCTTTGGAAAGGATTAGGAGGCGTGGCCTTGTTAGAGGAGGCGCGGCCTTGTTGGAGGAGGCGTGTCTCTAAGAGTAGGCTTTGAGGTTTCAAAAGCCCATACCAGGCCCAGTGTCTGTCTCTGCCTGCTGCATGTGGATCAGAATATAAAGTTCTCAACTACTTCCCCAGCACCATGCCTGTCTGCATGCTGCCATGCGGCCCACCATGATAATGGACCAACCCTCTGAACTGAGGAGGCCTCAGTTAAATGCTTTCTTTGTGTGAGAGTCGCCTTGATCAAGGTCTCTTCATAGCAGCAGAACTGTAAGGAAGACAGAAGCAAAGGTTTGATTTGACTTACTGTTATAGAGGAAATGCATGAGGGTAGGGCAGATCTGGCAGCTTAATCCAGAAGATGTTCAATACATTGTCTCTGCAGTCAGGGAGAAGGGTACCATGACTACTTGAGCTCGGCTCAGTTTCTCCTTTTTATTCAGGTTCAGGACCCTAGACCCTAGACCATCCGGTTCACAGGTGGATCTTCCTATCTTAATTAACCTAGTCTAGATAACACCTCACAGACGTGTCCGGAGCCTGCCCTAATCTAATCTGTCACAGGTTTGTCCTCTAGGTGAGTCTGTACCCCATCACTCTATCACCCCGTCCTCTGACTCACGATTCAGTTAGCCGAAATGAGGCTTTCTTAGACATTCTTGTAGAGTATTCCAATGGTTTCGGTTCAGGAGAAACCTTTGGACAATCTTTCTTTCTTTCTTTCTTTCTTTCTTTCTTTCTTTCTTTCTTTCTTTCTTTCCTTCCTTCCTTCCTTCTTTCTTTTCTTTCTTTCTTTTCTTTCTTTTCTTTCTTTTCTTTCTTTTCTTTCTTTCTTTTCTTTCTTTTCTTTCTTTCTTTCTTTCTTTTTCTTTCTTTCTTTCTTAGGAGTACACTGTAGTTATCAGACACACCAGAAGAGGGCATCAGAGCCTATTACAGATGGTTGTGAGCCACCATGTGATTGCTGGGAATTGAACTCAGGACCTCTGGAAGAGCAGTCAGTGCTCTTAACCTCTGAGCCATCTCTCCAGCCCCGACAATCTTCTTTTCAATGCATAACAAAATTGTTGCTTTATGTTGAAGATCTCCAACTTAAATTAAGAAAAAAAAAACCAAACCTGTGCTATGATGCTCTGTATAATCTACTTTTGAGGTTTTCTGACATAGCTTTTTGAGGTTTTTAGTCATAGCAGATATAAACATATAATTGACTCTAATTAAGCCACTTAGAATTATAATGTTCATTTATGTGGAGTCAATAATCGGGGATTTCAGAGAGGTTCTCCATATCTTGAAAACATGGGCAGGGGAAGTTGAATCAAATTAGGTGCTGTATTTTCCAAGTGGCTTGTCTCTCAAGCTTCATGTGTTAGAAGTTTGGTCTCCAGTGTGACAATATTAGCCTCTGGCACCTTTAACATATGGAGACTAGTGACAGGCTACCAGGACACTGGCCTGAGAAAGTTAGTTCTCTTATCAGTGATCTGTTAGAAAAAGAACTCTGCTGGCCTTTCCCCCTTCCTTTGCTCCCTGTGTTGTGGATTGGCTCCTGCCATTGTGATGTCATGGGGTCCTCACCAGGGCGGAGTCAATGCTTGGTGATATACTTTTGTGATACACTTGGTGATAAACTTTCTAAATACAGTTTCCTTTATAGAGTTCTTAGCCTCCAGTATTAGGAAGTGGGCTACTCCAGAAAGGTGGGCCTGAGGAATGAAGTTATTGCTTTAATTGTGCTTGAAAATAAGGACATTATTTCAGAACTTAGTAACCTGTAAAGAATGGAGAAATTTGGAGAAATGCTTAAAGGTGGGACTGCAAGTTGGTACAGCCACTCTGGAAATCAGTGTGGTGGACCCTCAGAAAAATGGACATAATACTACCTGAGGACCCAGCTATACCTCTCCTGGGCATATACCCAGAAGATGCTCTAACATGTAATAAAGACACATGCTCCACTATGTTCATAGCAGCCATATTTATAATAGCCAGAAGCTGGAAACAACCAAGATGTCCCTCAACAGAGGAATGGATACAGAAAATGTGGTACATTTACACAATGGACTACTACTCAGCTATTAAAAACAATGACTTCATGAAATTTGCAGGCAAATGGATGGAACTTGAAAATATCATCCTGAGCGAGGTAACTCAGTCACAAAAGAACGAACATGGTATGTACTCACTGATAAGTGGATATTAGCCCAAAAGTTCAGAATGCCCAAGATACAATTCACAGACCACATGAAGCCCAAGAAGAAGGAAGACCAAAGTGTGGATGCTTTCAGTCCTTCTTAGAAAGGGGAACAAAATACTCACAGGAGGCAATATGGAGACAAAGACTGAAGCAAAGACTGAAGGAAAGGCCATCCAGAGACTGCCCCACCTGGGGATCCATCCCATACACAGTCACCGAACTCAGACACTATTATGGATGCCAAGAAGTGCTTGCTGACAGGAGCCTGATATAGCTGTCTCCTGAGAGGCTCTGCCAGAGCCATTGGACTGAGCACTGGGTCCCCAATGGAGGAGTTAGAGAAAGGACTGAAGGGGCTGAAGGGGTTTGCAACCCCATAGGAAGAACAACATCAACCAACCAGAGCTCCCAGGGACTAAACCACCAACCAAGGAGCACACATGGAGGGACCCATGGCTCCAGCTGCATATGTAGCAGAGGATGGCCTTGTTGGGCATCAGTGGGAGAAGAGGCCCTTGATCCCATGAAGTCTCGATGCTTTAGTGTAGGAGAATGCTAGGGCAGTGTGGTGGGAGTGGGCAGGTGGGTGGGGTTGCACCCTCATAGAAGAGGAGGAGGGGGAATAGGATGGGAGTTTCTTGGGGGGGAGGAAATCGGGAAAGGGGATAACATTTGAAATGTAAATAAAGAAAATATCCAAGGTGGGGGGAGAAGTGGCTTAACATGCTATAAGAGGTTTCACAGGATGCTGGTGACGCAAGAAGTCACCTGTGTTATAATGCCGGAAAGGCGTTGGCTGCTTTGTGTCCATATCCTAAAGCTTTAAGGAAGGCCTCATGTAAGAGTGATGGGTTACTTTATTTGCAAAGTATCAAAGCATTCATTATGGATCTTATTGCCAATTTTCATGTTTACAGTAAGCCTTGGGAGCAAAAGAAAACAGTGCTAAGGTTTTGAATGTGTGCCTGATGACGGCTTTCAAATGTGTCTAGGAAGGAAGTGACACGCAGCTTATGACATCGCATCTGAGCTACTCCTTGCTGAAAGTATCAGCAGGGGTAAAAGAAAGGTGTTATGCATCAGCTCAGTGAGAGAGTAAGATGGAGTCAAGGAAGGCTGTGACCCTGTCTCTCCTGCCACAAGCTCAAGGCTTTCTGGGCAGAATGTTCCGGGAATGAGGCTGATGACACCTTCTGTGCCCTCAACGTCCAGGGCCCACTTGGGATTCTGGCTATGTGGTGACATGTTCTGAAAGGACTGTCCTGCTAGTGCTGGTTCTAGGCACATGGAATGGAAGTTATGGCCTCATGGCCATGATAATTTCAAAGGAGATCCCATAAGGCTAGACTGGTTTGCCACAGTTGCACCATGACTTTGGCAAGCTGCAGACTTTAACGTACCACCAGAGAGAGAAAGCGGGCTCAGTTCAGACAAAGGCACATGTGGAGGGATTAAAGTTACATTGATTACCTCTGATTTCTGGTGAGTGATTATCTTGAAATAATGTACTCCAGCAGGAAAATGACTTTTCTTAGGGTTGCTATGCTATGCAACAGAAATTTTTTAAAAAATGTTCTTTAAACGGTTACAAATCGGGCTGGAAAGATGACTCTGAGGTTAAGAGTACTGACTGTTCTTCCAGGGGACCTGATTGTATTCTCAGCACCCCCAAGGTGGTTTATGATAGTCTGTAACTTAAGGTTCAGGGATCTGATGCTCTCTTCTAGTCTCTAAGAGCACCAGAAACATATGCAGGCAAAACACACATACATGTACATAAATGTTCTTTAAAAGCTATGAATCACTGGCTGTATATAACTAACTGTTGTCTAACAGTATTGTTACACTTGTTTCTAACATAATAAAAAGACTAAAAGAAAGTACTTTTGTTTTCTATTTCCCCTGTTTGTACTCAGGGCATCACTTAAGCAGGGTAATCCCGCTGCCTCTGAGTTACATCCCAGAGCTTTAAGAAGGTATTCTTATAGGTTCAGTAAGTAAATAGCGCCAGGGTGAGATTTCTGATTTTCTTGCCCTTCTCCCATGATGCTGAGAGCAGCTTTCTCATTAATGCTGAGTTCCCTACTAACATTTTGTATAATCAGTATTTTTAAAAGTAGGAATAAAGGAGAGAATAACTTAAATGTGTAATTAAGGATATTCTTTACAATGATCTAGATTGTTTTAAAATAATTTTTTTCAGAGCATTAATTTATTCTGTAAAATGGAGGAATATCCCATAGATTAAATGGTTTCTTTCTTATTCACTTTACATCTTGCTCACTGCCCCTTCCTGGTCACCCCCTCCCACAATCCTTCCCCCACCCCTCTCCCATGATCTAGATTTAAAGAAAGGCTGATAAAGGAATAGAACAAGACGTGCTACTGTAAATTTTTCAAAGATGTGAAAATTTTTAGTTTAGTAGAAATGATTCGTTGTTCTTAATTAGCTTAAAAAAAACAACTCATTAATCTAGAAAATAATGTGTTCTGGTGTTACATTGAAAATTCAACTCAGTATTTTAGTCACTGACACATGTGTGTCACTGTACTGAGACCTACAGAGAATATAAAAACATAACAGAGATTCCCAACCTTCAAGAGGCTTTTAAACAAGAATTTTTTGTATCGCACATTCTCCTTTATAAATCCCGTCATCGATTTTAGTTCTTTTGAATTTCATAAGCTTTCTTAGGCAGAGGAAATCTTTATCTGATAAAGAAACTGAGAACCGTAGACCTTGCAGCTCCTTTACCCATGCCCCTCTGAGTCATTCTACTTCCGGGTTCTTTTCGGTCCCTGAGGGCTTTTTCCTAAGTAAAAGATGGAAAAGTCTATGAATGAAGTACCTTCTAGGCTGGTAACCTTCGTCCGGTAAAAGATTTGTTATACAGATAATCCATCGTTTTTGGCTCGGAGGTTGGTAACTTTGAGGCTCCTATTTTGATGGCCTTCCCCAGCACTTTCCCCTGAGATTATGTTTAAGTCTTTAGCAGTGGTAGCAGGCTTGATGGCACACCCTTTATTGACTGCCTTCCCTTCTTTGTCTTACTTCCCCACCTTTCTCGGGTGTTTCCTGAATTCCTTAAATAAACTATCTGCACTAAAAATCCCGGTCCTCAAGCCGGGCAGTGGTGGTGCACGCCTTTAATCCCAGCACTTGGGAGGCAGAGGCAGGTGGATTTCTGAGTTCAAGGCCAGCTTGGTCTACAGAGTGAGTTCCAGGACAGCCAGGGCTACACAGAGAAACCCTGTTTCGAAATACCAAAAAAAAAAAAAAAAAAAAAAAAAAAAAAAAAAAAAAAAAAATTCCCTGTCTGGGGGTTCTAAAGGGCGTTTCCACTAGGTTATTCATCTAATACCTGCCACTTAGCTAAAATGTTCAGTTTCTGTGTGTGGGCACATGATTCAAGTACAGCCAGCTGGAATCCTTCCCAGGGAATTTTGCCAATCTGAAAGAGGGAGCTTTGGGCTCTCTTGTTCTGTTTTCAGTTTTGTCTCGGCTCCATTCATCCTATATTCAATGGATCACTGTCAGGCACAAAGGAGAAACTTACCGTTTGTAGAATATTTAATGAAATAAATTCTTTTTTTTTTTTTTTTTTTTTTTTTTT
>CM052719.1:43356107-43405267 GCA_028551405.1 Uromys caudimaculatus
GGAGGTGAGGCTTGGCACCATGAAGAGAGCTTATGAGAGGCTGTTGGTAAACCTAGTTGTAGCAGAAGACATCAGTGTTTTGGAGATGCCAGTACCGTGAGATGACCACCAAGAATAGCAGCAGCAGTGGAGTACAGACATCTGGAGCCCTGTGTGCTACAAAGGGCAGAGCTGGAGAAGTGACTCAAGCCCTTGGAGGAATCCAGAAGATCGTTGAGTGGATCCCAGACATTGGACAGTTGGAGTTTGGTTTTGCTTTTGATTGTGACTGTGGCCTGATAGTTTTCCCTCTTGAAGAAAGAAAGTATTTTAGTGGAGCCCACAGTTAAGAGACTTTGAATTTTTAAAAGACTTTGAATTTTAAGAGATTGGATGTGCCAGGCAGTGGTGGCCCACGCCTTTAATCCTAGCACTTGGGAGGCAGAGGCAGGTGGATTTCTGAGTTCGAGGCCAGCCTGGTCTACAGAGTGAGTTCCAGGACAGTCACTGCTACAGAGAGAAACCCTGTCTCAAAAAACCAAAAAAAGAAAGCCAGCTGAGCAAGCTAAGAGAAGCAAGCTAGCCAGTAAGTGACATCCCTCCATGGCCTCTGCATCAGCTCCTGCTTCCTGACCTGCTTGAGTTCCAGTCCTGACCTCCTTGGGTGATGAACAGCAGCATGGAAATGTAAGCTCAATAAACCCTTTCCTCCCCAACTTGCTTCTTGGTCATGATGTTTGTGCAGGAATAGAAACCCTGACTAAGACAGTGCCCTTGACCTGGGTTTCTTTTCCTTCCTTTATTCCTGTTATTCTTAAATTTAGTCTTCCCATAGTATATAATATTTCCTGGATGTTTTGTCCCAGGATACATACATACATACATACATACATACATACATACATACATACATACATATGGGTTCTAGTTCCGCCCCCACTGCTGGGGCGTGGAAGTGCCCCAGGGGAGACAAAACACAGAGAGGGCTGTGTCTGATGTTGGCTTTAGGGAAGTGTGGAGACACTGCTGGGGGAGGGGGGTGCAGCCTAGGATGTGGGAGGTTGAAGCTGGGGTTCTCTGACTCCCAGGAATCCAGTCACCACTGGAAAACCTCACAGAGCAGGGAACGAAGGGTTGGGGGTTCACGGGCCCAAGACAGGGCCGGGACTAGGGGCTCCCAAACTCCTGGACCTCCACGTGCTGCTGGGTCACGGAGCTGGAAATGGAGTTGGGGGCCCGTGGGCTGAGGACGCTGACAAGCCCAGGGTCAGGGAATGGGAACTCTGACTTAGTTCATCTATGGAAGTCCTTAGCTTAGAGGTGCTTCTCTGGAAGCACAGAGGGGCCTTCTATGGAAGACTTAGCCAGTGCTGCTCAATAGTCGAGGGTCTTCTCCATGTTCCCCATGACTGTTCTTGATGAAAGAGACAGTCCTTGGTTCCAAACTGATTATTGCTTGTTCATTGTGGAAAATGGGCGCATGCCAACTTCTCAAGGTGGACCAGAGATTAAATATCTTTTGCAGGAGGGAGTGTCTGGGAAGGGAAGCTTATTGGCTGAACCCTCAGGCTCTCTAAATACCTCATTATCATGGAGAACTCTGTTCAGGGCTACAGGATTTACAGTTGGGAGTGTGGTTCGTGTTCTGGGCCAGGAATCTAGCAGGGAGCAGGGAAGCACCTCCTATCTCAGGTTAGTACCTGGGTGCCAGGGTCTCATACCCACTTAACATTACCGTGTTTCCTGGCAAGTTCCACTGTCCCACACACGCACATACACCCGCGTGCGCGCACACATTTAACACTTTCTTTGACCAATGTATTCGTGCATCCATTTCTTCTCCCGTGTCTTCAGTGTATGAGAGCCTCTCTTCCATCTCTTGTAATCTGTTGGTGAGGCGTGCCCCTGAATGTCCTGTCCAAGTGCCTATATTTTTCATTTTCAGATCTCTTTGTTTGGATTTTCTTTATTTATTCTACTTCCACTTTTGGGTCTTGAACTGTTTTATTCATTTCCTTCCACTGTTTGTTTTCATAGATTTCTTTAAGGGATTCATTCATTTCCTCTTTAAGGACCTCTATCCTATCCATAAAGGCTATTTTAAGGTCTTTGTCTTGTGCTTCAGCTGTGTTGCAATACTAAGGGTCTGAGGCAGTGGTACAGTTAGTTGCTGGGCTCTAATGGAGACAGATTGCCTTGTTATTCATTGTGTTTCTATAATGGCAGGTTTGGGAAATTCCATACTCATTTGGGAAAATTGCAATTCTAGGTGTTGATATCTGGTTGTCTCTACTGGGTCAGTGTTTTGTTCCTTGGTTTCTGTTGCGCTCTCTGGTTCTTAGGAGAGAGTGGTGGGTGGGTGTAGTTTATCTGGTAGGAAATTTTTCTTGGATCCTATAAGTGTGGCCGCTGGTGGTTCCAGGTAAAATGTATTTCTATGTACTGGGAGATGACACTTAGGAATGAGGATGGGCTAGGTGGGGTGGGGGAATGGTGAGGTCCACAGGAGGAGGAAGGCAGGGTGTTCCATCAGAATCTGCTTAGTCCCCAGGAATGGGGACAGAGTGTGAGGAGAGGGCATTGCAGGAACTCTGCTACAAAGCTGTAGGTGAGAATGGGCGATTGGATTTGGAAGGCTGGTGAGAGGAGATCTGCTGTTGACCTGCTTGCTTTCCTGGCTGAAGTGCCCTGGGCGTTCCCAGGGAGTACCTGCAGAGGTTTCAGCTGGGACAAATGGATACAGCTTTCAATGGATGCAGCGTTCGTCTGTCCTAGAGCAGGATGAGACAAGCACACTGGACTTGGAGGAGCTGCAGGAGGAGAGGTTTAGGTCCGCAGTCAGCCTACCTGATTCCTTGGCTTGGAGTAGCCTTTAGATTCCTGCGGAGTTGGGGCTGGGCTAAAGCAAGGGGTGGAGGGAAGGTTGTTTAGGGGGAAGATCTGGGTGATAATTAGGTTTTATTAGACTGAAACCGAATCCAAAATCTTCCGTGTAGCACTGTAGCACATCAGGAGCTCTGATAAAAGAAAGGCTTAATAAATACAGGTTCTTTTGGTTAAATATTGTGCATGCCATTTAAGCTTGCATGCAATGCTACTACTAGCATTTATTCTTAGATTTTGAGAATAGGTTTTTTGTTTTTTTTTTTTTAATTGAATCTAGGGCAGCGGTTCTCAACCTTCTCAGTGTAGCAACCCTTTAACACAGTGTCTCACAGTGTAGTGACCCCAACCATAAAATGATTTCCTTGCTACTTCATAACTGTAATTTCACTACTGCAATGCATTGCAATGTAAATATCTAATATGCAGGATATTTGCTACACTACCCCTGTGGGGATCATGACCCACAGGTTGAGAGCCACTGACCTAGAGCCTTCTGTATACAAAGCAAGCATGGTGCTACTGAGCTGAATCCTCAGCCCTAAGCTTGGCTTTGGTAACATAGTCATCATTTGTTTTTTTGTTTACTCTAGGATTAGTTGTTCTATTTCCAAGATCTCTGAGACCCGGCCCTCCAGGAACAAACGAATGTGGAAATAAGATAGGCTGAGAACTTACTAAGCAGAATTCTGCTGTTCCTATCCCAAGGGTTGGACCAGTGTATAGAAAATTGCTTATGGGAGTCTTTGAATGACTTTTGATGCTTTCAACATCACTTGTTTACTTTTTGTGTTCATCGGGAAAATACTAGACTTAAGATACTTATCGTTGTTGTTGTGCTGTTCTTAGAGACAGGGTCCGGTTATGCAGGCTAGACAGGCTGGCGGAAAGTTTACTATGTAGCCCAGGTTGTCACTGTATTCTCTGTCCTCTTGTCTTAACTTCCAACATGCTGGGACTACATAGAGCAGGGATTATAAAGTGGTCGCCACCATGTTCAGCTTTTCTTTATTAGTCCAATCTTCAACTACTCATGCATGTATTTATTTTTACTCTATATAGGGTATATCTGAAAATGTCATTGTTGTGAATATATTTCTAAATATAGCCAAACTACTATGCATACGAATAAGGTTAGAGGACAAGGTTGTAAATATGTGCCTGGTGCCAGTGGAGGTCAGAAGAGAGCATCAGATACCAGGGACAAAAGGTACAGACTTTTGTGAACCACCATGTGGGTGCTGACAATCAAACCCAGGTCTGTGTAACCACCAAGTCATTTCTCCAGCCCTTCAATATAATATTAAAATATACGCTTCAAACTTGTTTTAACCGGAAACACCTACAGAGAGTAGATAAGAGGTATCTGGGCTCACGGGAATGGCTCAGGGTAAAAGCTCTTGCCACACATGTATATGGAATCCCAAGGAGCCACATGAAGCTGGGCCTGGTGGTGCCAATCTGTAATTCCAGTACTCTAATTGTGGGATTGAAATTGGAGACAGGAGAATCTTGGAAAGTGTGTGGGTTGGCTGGCTTGGCTCACATAGTGACAAGCAACAAGGGATGAACCCCCATCTCAAAGTGGAAGGGGGAGACTGACAGTACCCCCTGTAACTGCCATACACCTGCTGTGGCACAGGCACAGGCATGAACACGCACAAACACCTATGAAGTTATTTTCTGAATGTATGGAAACTCCGCCGAATTCAGGCCACATTAGCAATTCTCCTGCCACTCAAGAGACACCAGCATTTAACTGTCTTTCCTCGAAATTTGTTGAATTCTTTTGTCTTCAAATAATGCCTGCCTTTTCACCCTGGATTCTACAGCTCTTGTTCTTAAAGCCTAAGCTGTCCCTGACCATTGGAGTACAGCGTCCTAAAAAAACAAGTCAGTGGCTTTCTAAGAAACAGCTTTATTGATGTATAATTTACACAACATAAATTTCATCCATTTGAAAGTTATTTTTAGTAAATCTATGAGGTTATGCAGCCTGACCTTACCATATAGTTTTAGAACCCTTCTGTTGCCCCCCCAAATGTCACTGTACCGCTGCAGTCAGTCCGTCCCTGTTGCTACCTATGTCCTGGGGCAGCCATTCCTCTGCTGTCTGCTTCTACGTGTTTGCTTTCTTCTAGAAATGTCATACAGACAGAATCATACGGAAGTTGGTTTTTGTGTCTGATCACTTAGCATGTTCTTCAGATTTATCTGTGTTGTATTAATAGCTGGATGTAGAGAGAATCTCTTGTACTGTGTGGAAGCATCACCTGTCAATAAAATGCTATTGGCCTATTAGCTTAGGCAAGAAATAGGGAAGTGGAAGTTCCGGTACAGAGAGTGGATTCTGGGAATAGAGTCAGGCACAAAAAGATTTTCCTTGGGGCTGGAGAGATGGCTCAGCGGTTAAGAGCACTGACTGCTCTTCCAGAGGTCCTGAGTTCAAATCCCAGCAACCACATGGTGGCTCACAACCATCTGTAATAGGATCTGACGCCCTCTTCTGGAGTGTCTAAAGACAGCAATGTACTCATATAAAATAAATAAATAAATCTTTAAAAAAAAAAAAAAAAGATTTTCCTTAGACACAGAAGACACGACTCTGGTCATATGAAACTGAAGACCAGGTAACCAGCCATGTGACATGACTTAGAATAGAGTACCTTATAAGCTCCCAGGGAACAGAGCCAAGGTTGGCCTAGACATTTATTCACATATAAAAATCTCAGAGTCCTTATTTCTAGGAACAAAGTAGATGGGTAGAAAGACTTGAGGTTACAGATGGCAATAACTGCAGCTGGTATCTGTGTTTATTCCTTATTATTTGATGAATTGCACACTGGCACTTGAATAAGCCATATTTATGTTTATGTACAGTTAGTATACATTTGAATTGTTTTCTGTTTTGTGATATAGGTATTACAAATAAAGCAGCTTTAAACATTATCTGTATTCTATCCATCCATCCATCTATCTGAGACAGGGTCTCATTATGTAGTCCTGGCTGACCTTGAACTTGTTATGTAGTCCAAGCTAGACTTGAACTCATAGAAATGCCCTTGCCTCCTGAGTGCTAGAATTAAAGGCATGGGCCATGCCACCATACCTTGCTTGTCTTTTTATGGACACTGATTTTTATCTACTTTCAGTAGGTGCTGAGGTATGTTTAAATCTGAGAATCTACCAAGTTCTTCCACGGTGACTCTCCATTTTAAGTTCTCACAAATAACAATAGAGCTCTACTTTCTCCATGTGTTTTCCAACACTCCTATTACCTACTTTTAAAAATTTTAGTCATCTTAGTAGAAGGGTAATCTATCTAGTGGGTTTTTAAATTTTTCTCTTGGGGACTGTACTGGCTAGTTTTGTGTGTCAACTTGACACAAGCTGGAGTTATCACAGAGAAAGAAGTTTCAGTTGAGAAAATGCCTCCATGAGATCCAGAGGTAAGGCATTTTCTCAATTAGTGATCAAGGGGGAAGGGCCCCTTGTGAGTGGTACCATCTGTGGGCTGGTAGTCTTGGGTTCTATAAGAAAGCAGGCTGAGCAAGCCTGTGCAAGCAAGCCAGTAAGCAGCATTCCTCCATGGCCTCTGCATCAGCTCCTGCTTCCTGACCTGCTTGAGTTCCAGGCCTGACTTCCTTTGGTGATGAACAGCAATTGGAAGTGTAAGCTGAATAAACCCTTTCCTCCCCAAAGTGCATCTTGGTCATGATGTTTGTGCAGGAATAGAAGCCCTGACTAAGAGAGGGACCTAAGATAATTTTTCTTTTTCTTTTTTTTTTTTTGGTTTTTCGAGACAGGGTTTCTCTGTGTAGCCCTGGCTGTCCTGGAACTTACTCTGTAGACCAGGCTGGCCTCGAACTCAGAAATCCACCTGCCTCTGCCTCCCAAGTGCTGGAGATAATTTTTCTTAAGCAGGGTGTTGCCAAATGAATTCTGCAGCTTCTGTTTGTCAACATTTTAATTCTTTGTTTGTTTTTGTTTATTTGAGACTGGGTCTTTCTACATACCCTTGGCAGTCCTGGAACTCAGTTTGTAAACCAAGTTAGCCTCAAATTCAGAGATCCATCTGCCCCTGCTTCCTGAGTGCTGTGGTTTAAGGTGTGTGGCACCATGCTTGGTAACATTTTTATTATATATATTATATATAGTATTATGTATTATACATATATATTATATAATATACATTTATATCATGGCAAATATATATTTTATATATAAATTTAATATATATATAAATAGTTACAGAAAAAAATGAACACAGGGGATCAATTTCTAAATTGTGTGGCCTCATTTATACCATGTCATAGACATGTCTGATTGACATGAAAAACATTTATTTGCATTCTCTGTATATTTTCTAGTGGCTCCTTTGCCTAAAGGAGGAGAACTAAATTTTGTTGTAAGCTGCCAGACCATTGTCATCCTCATTCCTGCCTTAAGACCCCGTAATAGGGTACTTGTAATTGTTCTCCCAAAGTTCTTTCTGCCTGGGCCCCTCCCTTCCTCTGCCTAATAAATACTTCCTGTGCAACTATTCCAATGCTGCTTCCATAGGCTTTCCTCACACCTTCATGGTTAAGGTGATTATGCTCTTGAGCAAGTTTTATCATTAGCTTGTACTGTGTGTTTTTGTCTCTCTCTCTACACTAAATTTCCTGAGAGTTTCCATTGCTCTGAAGACACATGATGACCAAGGCAATTCTTATAAAGGACTACATTCAACTGGGGCTGGCTGACAGGCTCAGGGGTTCAGTCCATTATCATCAAGGTAGGAAACATGGTAGTGTTCAGGCAGGCACGCTGGTAGAGGAACTGAGAGTTCTACATCTTGTTCTGAGGGCAACTGGGAGATTATTGTCTCCAGGGAGCTAGGCGGAGGATCTCAAAGCCCACCCTCATATTGACAGACTTTCTCCAACAAGGCCACACCCACTCCAACAAGGTCACACCTCCTAATATTTCATTCCCTGGGCCAAACAAAACACATGAGTCTCTGGGGGCCAAACCTATTCAAACCACCACAACCACATTTCATCTTCCCAATTCTACTACTAACCTCAATGCTTGGCACAGTCAACTAACATTTCTTGAATAAATACACAACTTTTATATAAATGCAATCTATTTTATGTCTTGTAAAAGAAATACTAAATCGGGCTGGAGAGATGGCTCAGCGGGTAAGAGCACTGACTGCTCTTCCGAAGGTCCTGAGTTCAAATCCCAGCAACCACATAGTGGCTCACAACCATCCATAATGAGAACTGATGCCCTCTGCTGGGGTGTCTGAAGACAGCTACAGTGTACTTACATATAATAAATAAATAAATCTTAAAAAAAAAAAAAGAAATACTAAATCAGCTGGGCAGTGGTGGTGAATGCCTTTAATCCCAGCACTTGGGAGGCAGAGGCAGGCAGATTTCTGAGTTCAAGGTCAGCCTGGTCTACAGAGTGAGTTCCAGGACAGCCAGGGCTACACAGAGAAACCCTGTCTCGGGGAAAAAAAAAAAAAAAAAAGAAATACTAAATCACAGATGATGTGATAACTATTCTTGGTTGTCAACTTGACTACATCTGAAATTAACTTTAAAACCCAAGTAGCTGGGTACACCTGTGAAGGATTTTTTTTTTCTTTTGGTTTTTAGAGACAGGGTTTCTCTGTGTAGCCCTGGCTGTCCTGGAACTCACTCTGCAGACCAGGCTGGCCTTGAACTCAGAAATCCACCTGCCTCTGCCTCCCAAGTGCTGGGATTAAAGGCATTCGCCACCACTGCCCGGCTTTTTTTTCTTAATTAAATCATTTAAAGTGACAAGACTCACTTTTAACCCGGATTTTTTGAGGTAGGAAGATCTATCTTTATATGAGCCACACCTTCTTCTGGCAGCCTTATAAAGGACAGGAAAGAAGAATGCTTGCTCTCTTTGCTTGCTCTCCCTCTCCCTAGAAATTACTTCGCTGGCATTAGAGCCTATTTCTTCAGGACTCTGCATATACTGAAAACCATCTGGGGCATCCAGTCTTGTGGACTGAGCAACTTCTGGTTTCTTGTTAGTCGTCAGCCATTGTTGGACCTCCTGTAAGTCATTTTAATAAATCTCCTACATATAGATTTAGCCTATTGGTTTTGTTCCTCTAGAGAATCCTGGTACACATAAAATTTAAAAATATGATCTCAAAGTGTCACACATCACTAATTTCACTGACAATGCTATTTGAATAATTCACTCAGGTTTAGTTACCTTGGATTGTGTGTGTGTAAGTGTGTGTGGTTTATAGATTAGTAGCAACTGACATTTATTAGATGTAAGATTTCAGGTAGACACAAAAAATTTATAAGCATTATGATTAACAAAATTCTGGAACCTTAGCCAGGCATGGTGGTACAGGTCTTTAATCCCAGGCAGAAGCAGGTGGATGTCTGTCTGAGTTCAAGGTCAGTCTAGTGTATGTAGTGAGTTCCAGGAGCTAGGCTACACGGGCCAGGAAACCCTGTCTTGAAAAACAGAAACAAACAACAACAACAACAACAAAATTAAACCAACCAACCAACAAAAATCTGGGACTCTTAAAACGGGAAAATACGCCCGGACACCGAACTGGCACCTTATTTTTTATTGCAGTAAAAGATAAAAACTGTGTGACCACTGTTTGCTGCCATAAAGAACATTCGCAATGCCGAACATCTTCCATTTCCAAGGAAAACACAGCATTCAAGTCTTTTTTTTTTTTTTTTTTTTTTTTTTTAAAAGAAGGTAAAGAATTGCTAATCCCTAAACACTATTGAAAATGATCCCCACACACGAACCAAACAGGAGGGCAGCCCAGCAAGCGCAAGCAAAGTTGCTGGGGGGAAACACTGAAAATCCGTGAAAACAGCGGTGCCACACACCAGTCAATAGGCGAGGGAGAAAGCCCTCCAGAGCCAAATCACAGGCAGAAATGGCGTGCTAGGACCCGGTCCTCCTTCCTTGGGAAAGCAGCTTGACTGGCAAGGTCAGGGAAGTTGGCTCAGGTGCCCTCACTGGACCCTAGGCTCCCACCCGCGACCGCGCTGGTAAAGTGTTGGGTGCAGTGTGGCGAACCCGCAGATCTTAGGGTTCAGCTGTGGGAGATGCGGTCCCGGCGCTGAGGTAGGGTCCGTGGGGGTGGGAGACGCCTCCGACCCGAGGGAGAGGGTTGTTTATTTATTTTTAAAGCACTAGGGGACAGGACGAGGGGTTGGTGAGAGAACGCCACAGTCCGAGGCTCCCCGCCCGCCACCTCGGCCTCATCCGCATCCTGGCTCCGCAACGCACGCTCCCCACTTTCTCCCCATTTTTTAATTTTGTGAACTCATAGCTGAGCCCCAGGGAGGCCACGGCATCCAAACGGCGGCTGGCCTTGCGCTTTTAATCACCTCACAGCCAACTTTTTACACCTGAGGAATTTAGCGACAGACGCCCTAGTTGATAGTTTTAAATCTGGCGGGGCAGTGCCGCTCGGGCCTGCCACACCCCTGTTTACAGTCCTGGCCAATCAGCGGCGGGCCCGCCATTTTTCAAACGCTTTTCCTGCCGCCAATCAGGGTCGAGCAGTACATTCCTCTCTAGACCGGTTCCAACGGGTCTGGGAGTTAACGACCTGGGAGACCCACCGAACCTGCTAGGCTAAGGCTGGAGGGCCGGGCCTGACCAGACACTCACCAATCAGAAGCCTTCTCTGTGGGAGGGCGGGGGCTCTCCGGGTTTGAATAATCTTCCCAGCCAATCAGAGTGGAGGGGGTGTGGCCTGCGACTGGTCTGGTCAAGTTGCCGTGGCGCGGAGAACTCTGCAAAACAAGAGGCTGGGGATTGCGTTAGCGAGAAGCCAGTTCTCGCCGGAGCTTGGGGAAGGAAGTCTCTCTGTGGACGTCTGCGGGAAGAGCTCGCGCCAGGTAAGAATCGGCCGAGAGTCCCCGGGCTTGGCGGCCCGGCTCTTTCCGTGGAGAGGGGGACGTCTGTCGGCCTTCCGCACGGTCGCTTCGGCGGGCCTTAGAGGTCGGGCGGAATTTGGGGTGAGGGGTGAGGGCCGAGGGCCGGGGCCATGAAGATCGGGCGGGAAGCCTTTGAACCCGGCCGCGTTTCTTTCTCTTTTTTGTTTTTTAAGAAAAAAAATTGGATTGGATATGGGTCTCGCGGTGGCTTGCGTAAGCCGCGCGGCTTTTCTGTCAGGAGAGCGCGCGGCCGGCGGCTTCCCGGCCTCGCGGCGAGTGGCTGAGGCGCGGGCCGCGCGGGCAGGTCGGAGCGGGGCGGGGCCGGGCCGGGCTGGGGCGCGCGCGCGGGCACGCGCGGTGTTTGGGCGGGAAGCGGAGCGGAATCCCCCTCCCCGCTGTCCCCGCTCCTCTCCCCCCTCCGCACTCCCCCACCCCCGCGGGCCCCCGCAGACTCCGCTTTCTCCTTGGCAGGTAGACGCCGCGCCGTCATCATGGGCAAGGGTGACCCCAACAAGCCGCGGGGCAAAATGTCCTCGTACGCCTTCTTCGTGCAAACCTGCCGGGAGGAGCACAAGAAGAAGCATCCCGACTCGTCGGTCAACTTCGCCGAGTTCTCCAAGAAATGCTCCGAGAGATGGAAGGTGAGGGCGGCGGCGTTCCCGCTCAGCTGAAGGTCGTTTCCGGGGTGGTTTTGGCGGGTCCCCGCGGGCAAAGGGGACAAGGGAGCTCGAGCTTTTGCCACTCTGGTGGCCGGAGGATTTGAAAGGTTCCCAAGCCGCGGCGCCGTTAACGCGAATGTGAATTTGTTTATTCATTGTTACGGCTAAGAGCTTAAGGGTTTTCCCATGTACTCTGACTCATTTGTCTATTCACTTCTAAACTTACTTGGACGGCTGAGAACTTGCCGATTGACTCGTTTTTCTGCCCATAGACCATGTCTGCAAAGGAAAAGTCGAAGTTTGAAGATTTGGCCAAGAGCGACAAAGCTCGTTATGACAGGGAGATGAAGAACTATGTTCCTCCCAAAGGTGATAAGAAAGGAAAGAAAAAAGACCCAAATGCTCCGAAAAGACCACCGTAAGTTGATCTGAAAACTGACCAAACCCCCTCCCCCCCAATCCTCCTTTATTTGTTAACTCTTGCTTCCTTTCAGGTCTGCCTTCTTCCTGTTTTGCTCTGAAAATCGCCCAAAGATCAAAAGTGAACACCCTGGCCTGTCTATTGGAGATACTGCTAAGAAACTGGGTGAGATGTGGTCTGAGCAATCTGCCAAAGATAAACAACCGTATGAGCAGAAAGCAGCTAAACTAAAGGAGAAGTATGAAAAGGTATGGCCCCTTAAAAAAATAATAATTACTGAGATTTCTCTATTTTCCATGTCAGCTGTAGAAACTTGGAAATTTGTTAACCACTGGCTGTCAGTTTTGAAAAGTTCTAATGAAACTTGAGCAGTACAGACAAAACAAGTTCACCTTGTGATACAGTGTTTGTGGCCCTTGTAAATTCCTGCCTGTACACACATTATAGTTGTATTAGAAGGTTGAGTGCCAGCTATGTATGTAGGTAGTTGTATATAAAATATAAGGTGGGAAAGGGCATATGTGCAAAGTAAATGGGCATTGTCGGTGAAAGTACAGTAACAGATCTCAGGCCGCTCCCTTTTTTTTTCTTTTTTTTTTTTTTTTAAATCTGATGTGCTTTCTAAAGCATAGAGGGAGCAGTTGCTCTCAAACCTGTGGTGGTCTGAATACAAGTTAATAAGGATTTTGGTCAATTTTAAATTGTTTACAATTAAGTGGTTTTTTACACTTGAGTAATGGTACTGGATGCTGATCTTACTTTGACAATGTTTCAGGATATTGCTGCATACCGTGCCAAGGGCAAGAGTGAAGCAGGAAAGAAGGGTCCTGGTCGGCCAACAGGCTCAAAGAAGAAGAATGAACCAGAAGATGAGGAAGAGGAGGAGGAGGAAGAAGAGGAAGAAGATGAAGAGGAGGAGGATGAGGATGAAGAATAAGTGGCTGTCCTAAAGTGTGGAGTATATGTGCTCAGGCAATTATTTTGCTAAGAATGTGAAATTCAAGTGCAGCTCAACATTAGCTTCAGTATAAAAACTGTACAGATTTTTGTATAGCTGATGAGATTCTTTGTAGAGAAAATACTTTTTAAAGAGTTTGTAGCTTTGTCAGGGGCTACAACGTACAGTTAGATTCAAAGCTTTTGATGTTGAATGTTTCTAAATATTTAATGGTTTCTTTAATTTCTTATGGTAGCAAAAAAACTTCATAGGAATTTGTATTACCAGTAAAAAGAATTTTTTTTTAGGATGTTGCATTTTTTTTTTGTTTTTTTTTTTTTTAAATTTGTAATAAAATAATGTATATTACTTGCATTGTGTTTGTATTTTTCCTTAAACAGATGTGGGCATGTTAGTCTTTTTACACAGGATTCTTGTTAATCATTTATTAATTTGCTTCTGTTTCTTTCTGGTTAGAGAGAAGGACCAATTTCTTTTAATGACCACAAGCTAAGACATTAGCAACAGGTTAAAGCATTAGGGACATGCTGGCTTGATTTCCAGAGCAAATAGGCTTAAAAACTTTCAAAGTTTTATGATTGCAAATTACAAGTCTAAAGATTATCCATTCAAATTTGGAGTGGGGGTGTGGTCTCTTAAGTTTTTAGGCTTTAGGTGATTTAGTAAACTAAAATATTTTGGATAATAATCTAGGTGTCAGGATTTACAGTTATTTTGATTCAGTTTGTTAGCAGTATGGATTTGAGGTGTGGACAGGTCTTAGCTTATGATGTCTTACTTAGCCTGTACCAAAATTGGAAGTTAGTTGTGAGATGAGGTGAGTTGAATGTGTTGGGAAACTGATAAGGTCATACCAGGCTGGGTGTGGTGGGAGGTACGTGTAAATCCCAGTATGGAAGGTAGAGTCAGGAGGGTTGGGAATTAAGGCCTACCCTGGCTAGACGCCATCACCAATCACCAAAGTAAATGTTGCAATGGTATATAAAATGTTAAGGATATATAATAAGCAGTAGTTATATCCCTTTTTCAGCTTTGGATTTTTCAAGACTACTAACATGAATGTGAGCATAACTATATGTATGTATGTACATCTATTTGTGACATAAGTATTACACAAACGAATTCTTAGAGCAGTGACTTTGTTAAATGTCTGCATCCTCTCACATTGAGTAGGTTGTAATTTAACTAGGTCCCTAAAAAGTAATCCCAACAGATCTCAAGTTTGAGGCCAGACTGTTTACAGGGTTCCAGGACAGCAAAGGCTACACAGAAGTGCTTGCCTTCTATCCTTGTAGCACCCTACCCAACTTTTAAGAATATTGCTGTGACTATTTTTATGTGTGAAAAAAGTCCTACAAGGAATAACAGCTAAAAGGTATAGATAATACAGAATTTGCTACTTAGAATAATCTAAACCTTTTGTTTTTTGTTTTTGACAATGCTGGAGATAGAACCTAGCCTTGGATGCATGCCAGGTTAGTGCTGTGCCTCTGAGCTAACTTGAATGGCCTTGTTATTTCCTCCTATACCTGTACTTAACTGCTCTTAAGTAGTATAATTGAATTTTTTTTTTTTTTTTTTTTTTTTTGTTAATCGAGACAGGGTTTCTCTGTGTAGCCCTGGCTGTCCTGGAACTCACTCTGTAGACCAGGCTGGCCTCGAACTCAGAAATCCACCTGCCTCTGCCTCCCAAGTGCTGGGATTAAAGGCGTGCGCCACCACTGCCAGGCCCTCTAAGTATAGTATTCACCATATTAGTTTTGTAGTACCTGTTCCATCTATGTAATGGTTCTCAAATTTCATAGTCTTTGTTATTCTGATATCTCACATGTATCACATTCTAAAACAGTATTTTTTTACACTTAAGGATGTTTTGCTTTGCTCTGATCTTTTTGTGTCCTTGCTCTTAAGTTTTTATGGGGACATTGTATATTATGAAAAATGGCACTTGGTTGGTTTTTTTTTTTTTTTTTTGGTCATATTTTACCCTTTGTTGTTTTTGAATGAACAGCTTTATTTGAGTGTAGTTAAATGTGTAACTTCTTACATGGCCCTGGGAAGCCTATCT
Organism: Uromys caudimaculatus; assembly: GCA_028551405.1. Classification (NCBI taxonomy): domain Eukaryota; kingdom Metazoa; phylum Chordata; class Mammalia; order Rodentia; family Muridae; genus Uromys; species Uromys caudimaculatus. The sequence goes on from CM052719.1 coordinate 43,371,034, forward strand.
CAGCCAAGACCAACACCAGTTGTCCTTTGGTTTTTTTAAAAGAGAAAAATGAAGATTGGGGAGATTGCACATCAGGTAGTAGTTAACACTTGCTGCCCAAGCCTGATGATCTGAGCTTAGTTCCCAGAATGAACTGACAGTGTTTCTGGCTGGTGTGTCATGCTCAGTCACAAGAGTATAGCTATAAGTCATAAATACCTCTCAAATCTGATTTCCGAGCTGGGTGTGGTGGTGCATGCCTTTCATCCTAGGTAGAGGCCAGTGGGTCTCTTGAGTATATATAGCCTGGTCTACATAGAGAAACGCTGTCTTGGGAAAAATGAACAAAACCCTGACTTCCCATTACTTTACATACCATGAAATGTTTTGCAAAACAGTTTTTGTTTCTTAGAGAATAACAAAATAAAGGAACTGTTAGGGCATTTTATAAGACTTAGTCTTAAAGGTGAAACAATACTTCCAGAAATGATGAGCCTGTTTAAGATTAGTTTTCCACAAGACTCCCAGTGGGAATGCCATTTTAGAGATTTATTTGTTGGTTGCTAGAAGTGCAGGGCACAAGCTAGATGGGAAAGGGCTAGAAGTGATGAGGGGTCAGGGCCTGTACCCTTTATTAATCTATATTGCAGTGTCTGACTGGCAAAATGTTCTATGCATATTTCTAAACACAAACATGGTAAATGGGAGGGACACTTATTAATTCTGTCTCATTGGGTAGAAATTATATAAAATTCATAAGTCTCCCAATTTTTCAAGTAGAATCAGAAGTCTTAAGTTTATAAAAACTGAAATCTCATACTGGCAATACATTCACATTCTAGGGTCAAAGAAAACAGCCCTAGATACCAGTTTGGCATTTCTATGATGGTTCTTATGCTGCCACAATGTTTAGAAATTTTCTGGGGGTTCAGTGAACCTCATTGTGCTCCTTGGCCTCGATCATTTCTTGGTGAGTTTCATCCTTCCATGTTACCACATCTGTAGAATAGCACAATTAGAATGTTCATTTTAAAAGTGAAAAATCAGCCGGGCAGTGGTGGCGCACGCCTTTAATCCCAGCACTTGGGAGGCAGAGGCAGGCGGATTTCTGAGTTCGTCGAGGCCAGCCTGTTCTACAGAGTGAATTCCAGGACAGCCAGGGCTACACAGAGAAACCCTGTCTAAAAAAAAGAAAAATCAGGCTGGGATGATGGCTCAGCTGTGAAGAGCCCTGGTTGGTCTTTCAGAGGACCTGAGATCAATAGCCAGTATACACATGGTGGCTCACAATTGTAACTAGAGTTCCCGGACATCTAATGATGTCTTCTCAGTCACAAGGAATGCATTTAACGTACAGACATACATGCAGAAAACACACACACACACACCAGTAATACAATAATTAGAAAAATAAAAATAAAGACTAAATTTCAAAACCAAATTTCAAACCGATTTACCGAATTTTAGAAGTGGAAATGGTTTTATATCACTTATCCTGTTTTCTTTCTTCACTAAGGCAATGTCTCAGTATGTTGGCCCTGCTGATCTGGACACCGTAGACTAGCCTGGCTTCAAATTCAAGAGTCTGCCTCCCAAATGGTAAGCATTAAAGGCATGTACTACCATGCCCAGCCTGTAGTTGTTTTGTAGCTCAGGTAACAAATAAGAATCATTCATCCTTTCAATCATAAATATGCATTCTTTAGCTTTCCACATTACCAAAAAAAATGAGGTGGCTTATACAAAACCAAGCAACCTAACAACATACAATACAAATATAAAGGGATAGGGGACAAGATTAAAATTAAAAAGCGACAGGAGCTTCGTCTTGAGAGCAGCTCTATTCTTTACTGGTTCTTTACTTAGCTTCTTGGTGAAATTTTAAATTAGGTGTAGTGGTACACACTTAATCCTGGCCTTTGGGAGGTGGGAGTGCAAGGGCTAGAAGTTCAGACTGCATCTTGTACATTACAGGTTTGAGGGCAGTCTCAAACCTGTAATAACATGATATTCTGTGCAGGAGTTTAATCCTTAACCCCAACAGGAAACTCAACACAGACAAATGCTTTAACGTCTCTATGTATGTCTTAGTTACTTTTGGTATTTATAAAAAGTGATGAATAATTAGGATGTGGCCTTTTTCACTTTAATACCGTGTCATTAAAACTTTCCTCTAGTTGCTTCATGCTCTTCATTGTATACCATAGCAGTATATGATTACATCAGGCAGGTGGAGTGGCACACGCCTTTCATCCCAGCACTTGGGAAGCAGAGGCAGGTGGGTCTCTGTCAGTTTAAGGCCAGCCTGGTCTACATAGTGAGTTCCAGGATAGCCAGAGCTATCTAGTGAGGCTGGTTTGAGAAAACAAAAACAAAACCATTATATGATTATGTCATATTTTATCCACTCTACTAATAGGCGTTTAGCTTTTTCTTTTTTTCCTTTTCTTGCAAGGGCAGACTTCCAGTGTATTTTCAGCTCAGCAATATTAGTACACTTGATCTCCATTCTTTGTCTTCCAGGTAGACAGACATGGTACATGGGGTTCACCTTGTGGTTGTCTCTCTCTCTCTCTTTATGGATTTATGTGCATTGGTGTTTTGCCTGCATGACTCTGAGTGGTGCCAGATTCCCTGGAACTGTGACAGACAGCTGTGAGGGGACATGTAGGTACTCAGAATTGAACCTAGGTTTTCTAGAAGAACAGCGAGTGCTCTTAACTACTGAGCCATCTCTCCAGCCCCATTGTCTCTTCTTTTAAATATGGCATGCTGCTTTGCCTGCTGTGCAATTCCTGATAAGAGTTGCCCATGTATTTTGTCATTTTAAGGTTGTTTAGGGATAGCAGGTTAAATTCAGTACCAGTGACTGTCAAGTTTTCTTTTTTTTTTTTTTTTTTTTTTAAGATTTATTTATTATTATATGTAAGTATACTGTAGCTGTTTTCAGACACACCAGAAGAGGGCGTCAGATCTCATTACAGATGGTTGTGAGCCACCATGTGGTTGCTGGGATTTGAACTCAGGACCTTTGGAAGAGCAGTCAGTGCTCTTAACCGCTGAGCCATCTCTCCAGCCTGACTGTCAAGTTTTCTATTAAAAGTTTTCTTTAGGGGACTTAAGGATTAATAAAGCTAGATTTACCATTCTCAAAAGTCCAAGTGCGACTTCATTTAAATTACCACAGAGCCACATCTACTCAGGTTGTCTGCTGAACAAGGCAGATAAAACAATTTCTTCTCCATGGTAATCATTTATAAAGCATGGGCCATAATATCTGAAACATAAAGTATATATATGTCCACTCACATTGCCTTTTTGGGGTCTGCACTGTAGATGTCTTATTTAAAAAAAAAAAAATCACAAAATCAGAAAGTAACATTTCTGTTAATGACCTTGATGATGTGTTGAGAACATTATATAAGTTCTTTAGGCACACTGACAACCCTAAGAACCCTATAAAGAAAGCAAGCACTGAAAAGGAGGAAGCTGTGCTCTAGAACTTAAATCACTCAGACCAGAATCTATTATGTTATACTACCAGTTAGTTGAACAGATTGTAACATCCACCACTATAAAAATTAAGAAGCCCCTGCTGCAACTCTGCTCAAAGGTAGGCCTCACTTGCTGCAACTCTGCTCAAAGGCAGGGTTGAGTCATTTAAAAACAATCAGAACCTACTAAGCTCAATTATAGCAATTCAAAATATTATCACAAAACAATTCTTGATCTTATTTAGAAATAGCCCTTTCTTTAATCTCTAGGATAAGTCCCCACAAACAATTTAAACTTCTGTCTGGTTCTTTTTTTTTTTTTTTTTTAATTACATTTTTTCTTTCTTTCTTTTTTTTTCGAGACAGGGTACTTTTTTTTCTTATTCATTTTATATCCTGCCCCCTCTGAGTCACCTCCTCTCACAATCCTCCCTCCATCCCTCCTCCCCTTCTCCTCTGAGCAGGTGGGGGGCCCCCTGGGTATTCTCCTACTCTGGCACTTGAGGTCTCTGCGAGGCTAAAGCACACCCTCCCCCACTGAGGCCCGACACTGAGGCCCGACAAGGCAGCCCAGCTAGAAGAACATGTCCCATGGACAGGCAACAGCTTTTAGGATAGCCCCGCCCCCGTTGTTCAGGAACTACATGAAGACCAAGCTGCACCTCTGCTACGTATGTGCAGGGGACCTAGGTCCAACCCGTGTATGCTCTTTGGTTGGTGATTCTGTCTCTGAAAGCCTCAAGGGTCCAGGTTAGTTGACTCTATTGGTCTTCCTTTGGAGTTCCATCCCCTTAGAGACTGCAATCCTTCCTCCTGTTCTTCGATAAGAGTCCCCAAGCTCAATCCAGTTTGGCTGTGGGTGTCTGCATCTGTCTTGAGTCAGCTGCTGGGTGGAGTCTCTCAGAGACAGACTATCATTAATAGTGTCAGGGAGTGGTGCTTGCCCATGCGATGGCTCTCTAGCTGGGCTGGTTATTGGTAAGCCATTTCCTCGGGCTCTGCTCCATCCCTAGTCCCTGCATTTCTTGTAGACAGGATAAATTTGGGTTGAAAATTTTGGGGTGGGTTGGTGTTCCTATCGCTCCATTAGGGTTCCTGCCTGGCTACAGGAGGTGGCCTCTTTAGGTTCCACATTCTCACTGTAGTGAGGCATAGCTAAGGCCGCCCTCATTGATTGTTGGGCGCCCCCCTTATCCCAGGTCTCTCTCTGTGGTCCTGGAGATGCCGTCCACCTCCCTAGCCCTGTCAGTTGCAGATGCCCATTCATTCTCATGGCCATCTGGTCATCCTGTCTCTCCCCACATCTGATCCTGAATCCCCCATTCTCCTCCCCACCCCCTCTTCCACCCAGTTCATCTCCTCCATCTGCCTCTTAGGACTATTTTACTCCCCCTTCTAATTGAGACAAGCACCCTTGCTTGGGCCTTTCTTCTTGTTTAGCTTCTTTGGGTCTGTGGAGTGGAGTGTGGGTATTTAGTGACTAATGTCTTAGGAGTACATACCAAGCATGTCCTTTTAGGATTGGGTTACCTCACTCAGGATGATATTCTCAAGATCTATCCATTTGCCTGCAAAATTCATGATGTCCTTGTTTTTAATAGCTGAGTAGTATTTGGTTGTGTAGATGTACCATTTTCTTTATCCATTCTTCAATTGAAGGGTATGTAGGTTGTTTCCAGTTTCTATTAGGAATAAAGCTGCTATGAACATAGTTGAGCAAATGCCTCTGTGGGATGGTGGAGCATCTTTTGGGTATATGCCCAGGAGTGGTATACCTGGGTCTTGAGGTAGAACTATTTCCAGTTTTCTGAGAAACTGCCAAATTGATTTCCAAAGTAATTTGTATCTGGTTTTTTAATCAGATTCTTTCACTGCTCAATATTTTTAAAGATGCATCCATGTGGAATAATTTTCATGTACCAAAAACTTTTGCTCATCTAGGTATCTAACTGGCCAGACACCAACTGAATTGTGTGGATCTGTCCTCCCTCCCTCCCTTCCTCCCTTCTTCCCTCCCCCTCCTTCTTTCCTTTCTTCCTTTCTTCCTTCCTTCCTTTTTTTTTTTTTTTTTTTTTATTTTCCGAGACAGGGTTTCTCTGTGTAGCCCTGGCTGTCCTGGAACTCAGAAATCTGTCTGCCTCTGCCTCCCACTGCTTGGCTCTCTCCTTTCTTTTTAACAGTGTTTAGCCCTGGGTGGCCCAGAACTTTCTATGTAGACCAGAACACAAACATCCACCTGCCTCAGCTTCCCAAGTGTTGGGATTAAAGACATGTGTCACCATGCCCCAATTTTATGAGGACTACATCTAATCACATTCTGTTTAGAAATGAAAAATATTCTCTGTGAGGTAGTCTTTAAGCAGGCCCTTATTTTGAGTGTCTGTATCCCTGTTGTCTCTTGAAATGGTTTGTTTTGCAAAGTTCTACAGACTATTTCTAGTTTGTTTTGGTAGGCTTCCATTCTTTTAGCTTCTGTTTGTTGATGAGTTGTTTTGATTTAAAAATAATAGTTTGCTGTCAATAGGTAATTTTATTGAAATAGTCACTACCAAGAAACTCATTCCTGAGATCATATTTTATCATCTGATAGGTGATGTAACCAAGTGTTAGAAATAAGCAACATGGGCTGGAGAGATGGCTCAGTGGTTAAGAACACTGACTGTTCTTCCAGAGGTCCTGAGTTCAATTCCCAGCAACCACACGGTGGCTCATGACCATCTGTAATGGGATCTGATGCCCTCTTCTGGTGTGTGTGAAGACAGCTACAATGTACTCATATAAATAAAAGTAAATACTTTTTTTTTTTTTAAGAAATAAGCAACCTGAAAGGCTGTAAAAGAAACTCTCCGTTTCTCCATTCTACAGGCGGGTACATGTACGTATGGTGGAACTGTAAAGAACTCAGAGGTACGCGTTCACCTAATAACTAGAGTCTGCATTATTTCAACTGTTAACCCTAGACAAGCCCTGGAAATAAAAGCCTGATTCATTTGTTCCTTGAGGGTAATCTGGATATTTATTTTTGGCTCTTGCTCTTTTTAAAAAACCGAGTAAGTGTACAATTATATATAGAAATAATTACAAGGACTGAAAAGCTATGGATTAAAATACAGTATTTTATTTTTCCTCACCTAAAAAACAAGCAACCCAGAATTAAGTTATACATAAGCTTCTCAAGTTTACCCTAATAAAATTTTGAATATTTGTACAATTTCTACAGAAACATACAGTGTATCAAAATCTGCATAAATCAAATTTATAAAATGTGTAGAAATGCATAGTGATATTATCAACTTACAAAGCAAGGATATGGGGATTATTTCCAAAGCAGCCTGAAGTACAAAATCGCCATTATGGTGGCAGCTTCTGATGTTTTCATGTGTGGGAAAGGTTCTGATTTCAATGTATAGAATCATGTTCGCATAGTATCCTAACGAATTGTGCTAAAAACAATTTAATTTACCCATAGAATGACATGCACAGTTCATGTGCCCCCTTCCTTAGCCTATGCATAGATACGAGGTTAAAATCTATTTAACATGGAAAATGGTGTCTATTTCTAACACGAAAGTAATGACCAATTCTCTTAGTTTCCTTTCTATAGTGGGTTTAATTGCAATTATATAAACATATAAATGCATTTCTTTAAATATCCCTAGAGATGAAAGTTTGAATAGTTGATCACAGGTCAGTAGTAAAATACAAATTGACAATTCAAGATTTTAAATAAAACTGTTCAGGATGTTGAATTTTTACTGTCCAAATTGATGAACTAAGGTTGGAAGAAAAATAATTGTATGTGTTTCTTCCAAAAAAATTTAGGCTTTTTTCCTCTTTTGTTTTCCTAAGCTTTATTTAAAAATGTTTCCTCTGGCAGTAGTTTGTGAATTTCTGTCACTGATACCATGATTACATGATCAAAAATGCTTAACTGGCCCCAGCTCACCACATTGCTTTTCTTTTTTTTTCTTTTTGGCACTCAATGTAGACATTTTAATTTGGGGAGGATAACAGAAGACTTCCTAAAAATTAAAGTTTGCAACATTTGGTTCTCTTAAAGTAGATATCGTCTTAATAAATGTTCAAATTAAATCTTCTTTTCCCTGGAGAATATAAAATTTTTTTTTACACTTCCTAAAAAAGAAATTAAGGAACCCTACAGAACTAACATCTAACCTAGCAGAATGTAGTCCATATTTGTTGATGATCTGTATTCTTAGATAATAAGATCTAAGAATAGAAAATTAGATACTAATTTTCCTAAATTATAAAAAAAAAATCACGCATGGAATTTCCTTTGAATGAAGACAAATGAAGTGTCAGCTCATCTCGGTTCCATAGCTTGTGCTGTGCCGCAGTTCTCTAAGGCTTCCATCTCACAAGGGCTTGGGAAGTCTTACCTCAGGACCAACCTAAGGACCACACTAGGGCTTTATTATGTTGTTTCCCTGCCCTCCACCCCCCTTTCAAGTTTCAAACTGAGAACTGTTACTAGTTTTCTATAGTGACTGGCACTGAGGAAAGCAGATGTAAAATGTGGATGGGCAAAAGCCAACCCTTCTGTTTAGAAGGAAGGCCCCGTTGCTAGCCTAGAAGTTGGTGTGAACAGAGGGCACTGAAAACATCAGCAGGCCCAGGAGGTAATGCCACAGAATCTTCAAGCCCCACATAGAATGGCCTTGAGATGGTCCCCATTGTCGTCCTTGATCCAGCCATACAACATTCCACTTCATAGCCAAGAAATTCACGGGTGAGTAACAGATGGATTCCCCAGGTGACATTCATTGTTACCATTCATTGTTACCATCATAGAAATGTCACTAGAAGCTCTCCAAAAATATACTGAGAAATGAAAGAGGCACTAAATGTGTTGAAATTCACCTTTCAAGCAGCAGCATGACTGAAGGAAGGCCGCCTTGACCAACAACCCGTGGCAGTGCTTCCGAAAGCTGCACAATTAAATACACAGCAGGTTGGCCATCACCACAGCGGATGTGAAAGTTTGCTGACTCCAACCGTTTTTTTTTCAAGTGTGTTAAAAAACAAGAACAACATCAACAACAACAAAACCAAACTGCCTTCCAGACCCCTGAGTGTATTCCCAAAGAAGACAACATATGCTTTAACTCAGTGGTTCAGGAAACCGAGTTAAAGGCACACATTACCAACATCATCATAAAACAAAACAAAAAACGATGTAAACATCTAGAGTTTAAGGTAAGAGCAGTTTTGTAAACAGTAACTGCAGATGATAATGTTATTGTAAAATCACAGTTTATCAATGCCCCTTCCAACCAGAGAGGTTCTAGGTTTGGAGCTGTACAAAATTAATAATAATGGTTGCAGCAGGTTCCAGGCGGTTTTCAGTCCTCCATAAGTGTACTTGTCAGTAGGTAGATTGTTGGTTTCTTCTGTTCTTGTCAAACACTGTGGATGTTATTCATCTCCCACTTCTGAGTCATTTTACTGGAGTCACAGCTGGATATGAACACTTGATGCAGGACCTCAGAGCGATCTAAACACTTTCCGGAAGTGATGTGTGTAAACCTGTGCAGGTTCTGGAAAACAGTGAGCAAAAGTAAGTTTTAAATGTGGGCTCCATTTCTACCTCCAGTAGAAAGACAGGGCATCAAGTAAAGGGGTGGGGTTGCCATCCCACAGTCAAAAACTCTGACCCAGAATTGTTCCTGTCTAAAAGAACTGCAGGAACAAAAATGGAGAAGAGACTAAGGGAAAAGAGGTCCAGTGACAGACCCAAATTGGGATCCAGCACATGGGGAGGCCCCAAGGCCTGACACTATATTACTGATGCTATGATGTGCTTACATACATGGCTGCCCTCCACAAGGCCCAACAAGCAGCTGAAAGAGTCAGATGCAGATACTTACACCCAAGCAATGGACAGAAACCAGGGACCCCCTGTGGTTGAATTAGGGAAAGGCTGGAAGAAGTTGAGGAGGAAGGCAACCCCATAGGAAGACCAGCAGTCTCAACGAACCAGGATCCCTGAGATCTCTCAGACTGAGTCTCCAACCAGGCAGCATACACCAGCTGATATGAGGCCCCCAACACATATACAGCAGAGGACTTCCAGGTCGGGGTTTAGTCAGAGAGGATGCACCTGACCCTCAAGAGACTTGAGGCCCCGGGGGAGGAGAGATCTGGTGGAGTGGGAGTTGGGAGTGGGGACATCCTCTTGGAAATGGGGAAGAACTGTCGGAGGGCACATTGGACAAGCTCACTGCACAAGTCTTGAATGTCAGTATTCTTAGCCCTTCCTTTTTGGTTATGCCATTTGAACTATGTCAAACTCAGTACATACTAATTGAAGTTCACTATTTTCCCCTCTAAACCTTTGTCACTTGTTCTTAGTCTGGCTAAAGACAACCCCAGCTTTCCAGTCTTAAGGAAGCTATGCACCTCTCTCATTCACGGTATACCAGTTCTCTATTGGCTAATACTTTCAGTGTTTCTGGCTTCTGTTTTTTCACTCCTGTCTCCTGCTCTAATATATTCTTCATCATATGTGGTTTATTTCTCCAATTCAGCTCTTATCTCTTCAAAGAAAGGGCCTCAGACTATCCAAGATTGGGTGTTTAGCAAAACTTATTTTCAAAATGCAAAGGAGTTAATTTGCTGCCCTTGGCATTGAATTGACATCTGGATCACTGCGACAAAAGCAATGGGTGAGATCATGCGAATCCTGGCATCAGTCAAGCAGTGATGGATGGATGACAAACTGCCAATAGTCCTACCACGCAATCAGCTGAGACAGACTACACTTTTATGTAAGGATGCCTACAACGATGGTATTAAATTATGCTATTGATTTAAGGGTAGAGGGAGGGACCTGGGAGAGAGAGGATGGGGGGGTGGAGAGGGGGACATGATCGGATATTGGGTGGGGGAAAAGGACTGAAGCCCTGAGGGCCAGCAGAAAAAATGGAAACATGCAACCTCGGGAAGTAGGAAGTTGGGGAGGGGGCGCTCCAGAATATACCAAGACCTGGGAGGTGAGAGACTGTCAGGACTCAAAGGGAGGGAGGGACCTTAGATGAAATGCCCTACATTGGGGAGAAGGAACTTGTAGAATCCACCTCCAGCAGAAAGACAGAGCATCAAGTGAGGTATGGGGTTGCCATCCCACAGTCAAAATTCTGACCCAGTGTTGTTCCTGTCTGAAAGAACTGCAGGGATGGAAATGGAGAGGAGCCTGAGGAAAAGAAGGTCCAGCGACAGGCCCAAAGTGGGATCCAGCTCAAGGGGAGGTCCCAAGGCCTGACACTATTACTGAGGCTATGGAGCGCTCACAAAAAGGAACCTAGCATGACTGCACTCTGAAAGACCCAACAAGCAGCTGAAAGAGTCAGATGCAGATATTTTCACCCAACCAATGGACAGAAGCTGCTGACCCCTGTGGTTGAATTAGGGAAAAGCTGGAAGAAGCTGAGGAGGAGGGTGACCCTGTAGGAGGACCAGCAGTCTCAATTAACCTGGATCCCGGAGATCTCTTAGACACTGGACTACCAACCAGGCAGCATACACCAGCTGATATGAGTCCCCCCCACCCCCACCCCCCGGCACATATACAGCAGAGGACTGCAGGATCTGGGTTTAGTCAGAGAGGATGCACCTAACCCTCAAGAGACTGGAGGCCCCAGGGAGTTTAGAGGTCAGGTGGGGGTGGGGGTGGGGGGTGGAGACATCCTTGTGGAGACAGGTGGCAGGGAGGAGGTATGGGATGTGGAACAGTCAGAGGGTGGATGGGGGGGAATGAAATCTGGAGTTTAAAATAAAAAAATATGCTATTGATATTTTTTGGGGTGGGAAGCAAGGTTCAAGACAGTGTTTCTCTGTGTAGCCCTTGGCTATCCTAGCTCTGTAGACCAGGGTGGCCTCAAACTCTCAGAGATTCTCCTGCCTCTACCTCCTGAATGCTTAAAGGCTTTGGCCTGTCAGAGCTTATTAATCTTTAGTTACAACTTGACTATCGTATATCCTTTAAAAACTGCTCAGGTGAAATGGAAAGTGGGAACTGAGTACTTCTGCATGGCAGAACTCAGTGGTGCCTTGAGAAAGACACACAGGAAGGACTAACACCTACTTTGTTCACCCACTGCCAACAGACTATGATTGTTCGAACTTGGATACTGTCTGTCACAATAAGGCAAACAGCGGCAACAACACAAACCCACACAACAACTGGAGTGGGGCTGTCCCTGAATCTGTTGCCTGCCCGTGGATCCCGTTCCCTAACTGGGCCACCTTGTCTACCTCAGTGGGAAAGGATGCACCTAGTCCTGCAGTATCTTCAGGTGCCAGGGTGGGTTGGTACCCAAGGGGGAGGGAAGAACAGGTGGGGAGGAGCACCTGTGTGAGAAGGGCACTGGGAGGAGAGGGGGCTGCGATTGGGATGTAAAGTGAACGAACAAACAAGTAAATGGAAAATAAATAAATGACCAAAATAAAGCAGGGTAGGGGTGTTGGGGGGGTAGATACACAAACAAACCAACCCCCCCCCAAAAAAAATACTTGACAGTGTTGGTTCTAGTTTCCAATCAAAAATCAGATTTTTGAAAAACTTACCACTACTATGAAGACTTTAAACAATTTAAAGACAATTTAAAGACAGAACAATTTTTATATTTCTAATTTTCTTATATTTTGTACAATGGAATATGTCAGCATTTGGGAGATCTTTATAACTCTGATCGAATAGTATAATTTAGTATTAATTTAGCATAATTTGAAACAAAAGGTTACAAATTCTTCCAATTTAATTTCCAATGTCTGAAATACTCTTAGTAACAGCCTGCATGGGAGCTGTTTGGGAAGTGTGTTGGTATCTTTTTACTGTTGTTTAGAAACAGAGTCTCAATCCTGTTGCATAGGCTGCCTTAAATGCACAGCCCTCCTACCTTAGCCCCACGAGTTTTGGGATTTCTGGCTAGCACAAGAGCACCGAGCTTCAATTGTCCTTACGGTTTAAGGGGGGATGCGGAAGCCAGGAAGTCTGAGGACTTGGTCCACACTAATCTTCCCTATGGCTACTTCATAAAATGCCAGTTCACATTAGGGACAACCTGGGTGCAGTCCTCAGATTTTTGCACGACTCTTCATGCAGGATTTCTGCTCATCTGGTTTTTCTCTATGAAAATTAATGAGAAACAGTCACCCATGTTCTTCTCTTTTTTCCTTCCGTACAACATTTTGCTTATGTTTCTTTTCCCTTCCTTCCTTCCTTCCTTCCTTCCTTCCTTCCTTCCTTCCTTCCTTCCTTCCTTCCTTCCTTCCTTTCTTTCTTTTTTTTTTGAGACAGGGTTTCTCTGTGTAGCCCTGGCTGTCCTGGAACTCACTCTGTAGACCAGGCTGGCCTCGAACTCAGAAATCCACCTGCCTCTGCCTTCCAAGTGCTGGGATTATGTTGCTTATTTTTAACTGCATCTTTTTTCTTCTATATAGAACAGCATGTTTTAGATTGCTTCCACACGCTCATATTCTGTCACTGGGCCCCAGTGGAGTGATGAACAAATGTGTAGTGTCTTACAAAATATTTAAAACATATAGATTCTAGTTTTTAATTTTTTTTTTTTTAATTTGGGGGTTGGTTCTGAGGATTAAATTACTATGTGGTAGTTCTGAGTTCTATCCCCAGCCAATATCCCCTCATGTGGTCTCCCTCGGTAGTTTCTTATTTACGGTTTCTCCTCCCTCTGCTCTTCCCAGTTCCTCCCACCTCCCCTCCCATTCAAATGTGCTCCCTGTCTGTCTCTCATTAGAAAACAGACAGGCTTCTAAGGTGGTAATAAAGTAAAATAAAACAAGAACTAACATCAGAACTGGACACAGCAAGCAAACAGAACGAAGAGACCCAAGAGGGTACAAGAGTCAGAGACCCAGGGTCTCAGTATGTAGTCCAGGCTGACCTTGAACTCACAATCCTTCTGCTTCAGCCTCCAGAAAACCACTCAGAACTTTCTTGATGGACGGTTTTGCTCTGCTAGACTCTTTTCTACTTTAAAAATTGCTCTTCTCACAGGTCTCTACCATTGGTTCCTCTTCATTTTCTTTTGTGAAAATAAATACTATTAACCTGTCAGGATTTGGTAATATCTTTTCCAACTTGTTATTAAAAAATAATCGTAAGAGGTAGAGGGTGGGAAGGACTTGAGGGGAGGGAAAAAGGGGCAGGATCAGGTGTAGGAAGAGACAGGAGAAGGACAGCCCATCAGGAATTTGAACAGAGGTGTATAGCAGTTGGGGATGGGGAACTGCGGGTAGCCACCAGAAAGTCCCAGATGCCAGGAGAGCAAGAGGCTCCCAGAACCCAAAGGGAAGACATTAGCTGAAATACCCAACAAAGGGGAGGGAGAACCTATAGAGACCATATCCAGAGGTTAGGCACGACCCTGGTTGAAGGATGGGGCCACTCACCCTTCTCAAAATTTTAGCCCAGAATTGCTCCTGTCTAAAGGAAATACAGGGACAGAGAGTGGAACAGAGACTGAAGGAAAGGCCATCCAAAGACTGCCCCACCTGGGGATCCATCCCATATGCAGAAATCCGAACTCAGACACTATTGTGGATGCCAAGAAGTGCTTGCTGACAGGAGCCTGATATAGGCTGTCTCCTGAGAGGCTCTGCCAGAGCCTGTCAAATACAGAGGCAGATGCTCGCAGCCAACCATTGGACTCAGCACAGGGTTCTCAATGGAGGAGTTAGGGGAAGGACTATAGGAGCTGAGGGGGTTTGCAACCTCATAGGAAGAACAACAATGTCAACCAACCAGAGCTCCCAGGGACTAAACCACCAACCAAAGAGTACACATGGAGGGACCCATGTCTCCAGCCGCATATGTAGCAGAGGACTGCCTTATCTGGCATCAGTGGGAAGAGAGGCCCTTGGTCCTGTGAAGGCTTGATGCCCCACTGAAGAGGAATGCCATGGCAGTGAGGTGGGAGTGGGTGGGTGGGTGGGGACCATCCTCATAGAAGCAGAGGGAGGGGGGGTGGGATAGGGGGTTTGTGGAGGGGAAACTGGGAAAGGGGATAACATTTGAAATTTAAATACATAAAATATGCAATAAAAAAGGAAAAAAAAATATTGAAAAGAAGGGGAAGACACCAGAAAAAGTTTTTCAGACTTCGAGAGCTAACTTAGCAGGTAAAGATACTTGTTTTAAAGCCTCCTAACCAAGTTCAATCCCTGAGACCCACATAAAGGTGAAAGAAGAGAACCAGTTGCTCAAAGTTGTCATCTGACTTCGACATGCATGCATGTCACAGGGGCGAGAGTGTCCCTTTCTTCACACATATCACACACATGACACAGTAACGGTACATAAAAATAAAACTCAGCAACTGACATGTTCACAGCCCGTGAAAGATGGTGCCTGGGAATATTACTAAATAAGGTAGGAGCGATGCCTTCAGAACGGGAGTGGATAGCAAATATTAGATGATTAGAAAGGAGGACTTCTTTGGGAACTTTCAGTTTGCACGGCTTTGCTAATGTTTTAGTTCATAACAAAACAACTGCCTCTATCCCAATGGACACTTTGAAAATTAGACATTGTGGGTGTGCAAACGAGTGGGTCTCTGACTCCTTGGGTCTCTTCCTTCCATTTGCTTGTTTTGTCCCATTCTGATGTGTCAGTTCTTGCTTTATTTTATTTTGATTCCTTAGAAGCCTGTCTGTTTTCTAATGAGAGACAGACAGGGAGCAGATTTGGATGGGAGGGGAGGTGGGGAGGAACCGGGAGGAGCAGAGGGAGGGGAAACCGTCATCAGGATATATTATGTGGGGGGGGAAATCTAAGTGAGAAAATTCAATCAAAGGAAAAAATTGTACGTTAATCCATTAATATCGTTGAATCTTGCCAGAAAGCTTTAAATACGCACAGCCCTAACAAAAGCAACTCCGAGAGCCAGCAGGGTCATGTGAACAAACCTGACCTTTAAAATTACCAACCCTAGGTACAGTTAGCAGAGAAGGCCAACAGAGAGGAGACAGGAAGGCCTAGCGTCCAATTCTTATTTGCCTGTCTCTACCGCCACCTGCTGGACAGCAAGAGTCAAGCACGTTCTCTTTTAATGGTCTGAGTATATTCTGATCCTTGAGTCTCTGACTCGTTTACAATTTTAACATTGGATTTAGATCTGAAAGCAGCGGTGGTCAAGCCTCCTCGAACACTGGCATTCTTGAGTTTCTGAGATTAGCACAGACTCTTCATGCTTATCACGGTGGTCTCGCTGCATGATGCCACTGCTCAGGAACACAAATGATACCTCATTATAGCTCTGTGATTCACCCACGCACGTCTGTGTAAATAACTAATGCACAAAGTCCAAGTCACGAATGTGAACATTTGGTCTTCAAATTTATCCATCTAAATTCTACTGGCTATTTGTTACTGACAACACGACAGCATACGTTATCCCGGGAGACTGGCCACGGCATACCTTGAAGTACTGCCATTCCTTAAATTCATTTAGGTTACAGTGTGTAATCATGACTTTGGATCCATCGGGTCCCTTTGTCAAACACTGGTCGTACTGCATGAGCTGATTAGCTTCATTGATTCGGAAAAGCTATTGACAAACAAACAAATTAAATAGAGATGTCTTTCTTGCCAATACATGTTTTAAAAAAGAGCGAAACTAAACTCCTATAATTAAACTGAATAATTTATTCCATAATTTTTGTGCATGTTGGAAACCATTAGTCTGCAGACAAGAACTATCCTTATTCTGAAATTAGTGAAGACCTCTGTTGACACATTAATTATATTATTTTTTTAAGCCTCTAATAGAAGGGGTAATTAACACATATTTATCACGTACCAACAACAAGAAAATGAAAAACTAGAAGTAACTCTAATAGTTTTTCCACAACTGAAATTAGACATATGAAAATTCCAATATAAGGAAGCAAGAAAGTATGTGTAAAATAATATCTGT
Source organism: Uromys caudimaculatus (assembly GCA_028551405.1). Classification (NCBI taxonomy): domain Eukaryota; kingdom Metazoa; phylum Chordata; class Mammalia; order Rodentia; family Muridae; genus Uromys; species Uromys caudimaculatus. Next base: position 43,387,466 of record CM052719.1, read on the forward strand.
GTAAAATACCTAGTATTGGCAATAAACCAATGTTGCTTACTAAAGCACATTTGTAAAACTTTAGAGGTTAGGCTTACTCAGTCATCATTAGCATGTTTCCATAAGAGCAGACTTGTATTACTTGTGTGCAGACATTCTACATTTCCCTATTTAAGTGAAATGTTTTAGCAGTCAGGTTTACTGAACATTTTTACCAAGTCAAAACTAATAAATTAAAAACCAAACTAAGGGCTGGAGAGATGGCTCAGAGGTTGAGAGCACTGACTGCTCTTCCAGAGGTCCTGAGTTCAATTCCCAGCAACCACATGGGGGCTCACAACCCTCTGGAATGGGATCTGGTGCCCTCTTCTGGCCTGCAGGCCGATATGCAGTCAGAACACTGTGAGTCTGACAGCTCTCAGCGTTGACCAACCCTGAAGGAAGGAGACTTACCTGGTTCCCACCCATTCTGTGGCAGGGTCCTAGCTCCACAAAGCCCCCGTTTGTCTTCCCCATGCTATCAATACAGTATCCAGTCTCGAGGCCTCGGATCTAAAGGATGAAGAGGAGACAGTATGGTTTGTAATAAAACAGCACCCGACGAAAGGCTCTCAAGTTCAATGTCCACATCACAGAGAGAGTTCAGGGCCATTGTGGTGCCAGGCTGTACCTGCTATCACCAACCTGCAAGTATGTTTCAGCAGCATCGTCATCTTTGAAGCCATGACCTGAGGTCAACATTGGAACGAGCTCATTCCACCTAAGGGCACTAGCCCATACTGTGCAAGAAAACAGCACAGAAAAGGCAAAATGCAAGTTACCCTAAGAAACGCTTCAGACAGGGGCATCCATGGGACTGAGAAGCTAACAGAGAGCTCTGTAAGGACATGGGGTGGGGGACAGACACCAGCTCTGCACAGTTCTGGACACAGAGCAGACCCTGCTTTCTGAGTCCTCTCACTGGCTGGGCAGCTCTTCTGGGGAGAAGCCTCAAGGTGTCTCAGTACAAGGTACACAGTGTGGCTCTCCTCTAACTACCATGGAGTGGTTAAATGGAGGCAAAAGCAAGCAGTTGTCCACTCATGTTTGGAATGCAATTTTGTGCTAAAATATCCACATTTAGAGGAATTCTATCTTCATCTCAATTCTAGGTCACCGTGCTATGTGGATATAGTGCTTGACTCTGTGGATACTGAGGACGAGGAGGTTACAAGCTTTTTGAGTCCATGGAGCTGAGGAAGTCACAGTCCTCTGGACCATCACAACGTGGGGACAAATGGGTCAGAAGAGGAGATGAGTGTGCAGAAGAAGCAGCCTCCACACTGCCTGGGTAAGCTCAGACATCTCAGGGGACATCTTTTAAAGAGGGGATATTCCAGAATGTTCAGCAGACGAGTGGAAAGGATAACGGGGAGGCAGTAAGGGCTGACGCCAGAATGTGGACAAACTCCTCTGAAGACATAGGACAGAGATGGTGAAAGCAGGGAAAACCACCCATCCATCCATCCCTGAATACATGCGCTTATGAAATACCAAGTGGGTACCTACCACGTGGCAGGCATGCTGTATCTATATGTCTATATAACTATATATGCTCCAGTGAACTCACAGTTCACAGCAACAGAAAGGCAGAAAAGAAGCTAATAAGGTATCTATGGTGTAAGAAACACAGGCCACAGGAGAGAAGAGCAAGGACATTAAGGAGGGGCTGGGGAGTTGAGGAGAGTGTTCTAGGGAAAATCTCTCAAGGACACAGGAGGAAAATCATGAAAGGCCTGGAAGTTAGTTAGCTTGCCTGCAGATGGCCAAAGGAAGGCATTCTGGGTAGAGGAACAGCAGAGGCAGGTGAGGTGACAGAGAAAGGAGGTTCTTGAGATCACCAGAAAGGGCTCTGCCTTCACCCAAGCAACTGGGGTATCACCGCCTCTCTTTCTGAAAGAGAGGTGACATGACGTGCCTTGCATTTCCAAAGCCCCTCAGATTGCTTCTGGTGCTTAGAGCAGGCTGACAGTAAGAGTAAGTTAGTTTTGGTGAGAGGTGATGGGGACTTAGTCAAGGTAAGGAAGGGCTAGATTCTGAAATTGATGCAAGCGTGAGAAGAAGAGACTGAGTGAAGACTCCCGAGTTTTTGGTATGAGCTCAGATGGGCCGGAGAGGGAGAAAAGGAGTTCAACTTGAGGTGGACTGAGTTTGAAATGATATTCAAGTAAAGATGTCAAGAATATGGCTGAATGCATTTGCTTACCCTGGATCCACTTTTATCAGCGGGTTACTAGCTAGTTCGCAGTAATAGGAAAGATGGAATATGAGTCCCAAGGAAAGAAACAGGCATTAAAACAGGAAGTCAAAGAGCAGCTGGAGTGTCCTCTGTGTTTCTCTCTTTATTCCTAAACTCTCAATGCTTCAGACTCTTACGAATGGATTCAGACCTCTCTTTTCGGTCTCTATTTCTTGCTATATGGCTGTAGTGTCACTGCACTAGATGCTAATGGTCTCCAGATGTTGCTCTCTGGAGAAGCCTGTTTTCTGGGATTCAGCACAAGATCTTCAACCAACAGGAGCTGACAGCTGAACCTGGCAGTCTAGAAGCATCCTGCATGTGCAAACCACCAACAGACCCAAGAATGCTATTCCTCAACACCTCCACGTTCCCTGCCTACTGTGTGCCCACCTCAGCTGCCCCCTAATCAAATACTCAAATAGAAAACGAAAGCGTCCCAGCCCCCGCCTTTCACACACTGAGCTTCCCTACACTGTCCCCAGTCTCATGACACCCTCTGTACCTGGTGTTTGCCTTAGCTTGTCTTGTGCTCCTTTCCTCTAAGCCACTGTCACTTCCACCAGAACTACCCTCCCCATCCTTATTTCTACCCTAAACACTCCCAGAAGGTGATTAAAACCAAACATAAATGAAATCTCAAGCCTTTCTTTTTTAAATCTTTCATGGGCCTCTCTGCCCATCCTTAGGATGAAAGCTGCCTCCCTAGCCCCCAGGGCCATGCCTGCCATTCCACTTCTCCAGATCTCTTCTACTCCCTTTCTCAAACGTGCAATGGATTTTTGTGGTGCTTTGAATGAGAATGTTCCCGGTAGGTACTCTGTCCCCAGTGGGTGGCACTGTTTCGAGAGGTTTAAGAGGTGTGGCCTTGTTGGAGGAAGTACATCATAGGCAGTGAGTTCTGGAAGCCCAGCTCCCTCTCTGCATTGTATTTGCAGTTTAGGATGTGAACTCCCAGCCTGCTACTCCAGCCCATGCCTGCTGTCATTCCTGCATTTTGCCCATTTGGATGGACTCTTAGCCTTTAGAACCGTAAGCCCAAATAAGCTCTTTCAGGAATTTCCTCAGCCATGTTATTTTACCACAGCAACAGGAAACTAATAAATGCAATTTCCTATCTTTGAAGTCACCACTTTCTGTTTGTAATACTCTTTCTTGGCTCTCTGACTGGCTTAGGCCTTTATCATCCAGGTATCGTCAGAAAAGCCATCCCTACAGTCCCGACCTCCTCAGGACGGTACCTCATGCTCATTTCCTTTGTAGCTATTACTATCTCATCTTGTTCTTTGCTTTCCTGGATTGCACTGTTCTCTTTCCCTGAATAACATAAATGTTCTTTGAATAAAGAGGCTTGTATTTTTGTCCAGATGAATGACTGTTATACACCAGGGCCTTAATCAATATTTGCTGAATGCACAAATTAGCAAAGGCACATGATCTTGAAAGCTGATAGCCTGCTCAATTATCTGTGAGGCAGCTGCATATGGCAGCATAAGGCATAAGCGTGAGCACAATCAGAACTGAGGCCGCAGAGGCAGGTCAGAAGAAGCAGGAAAGGATCGTACAGATCAGTGCCTCCGCCTCATTTTATTACCACTGCCCAATTCATTCAACGAGTGTCAATGCCCCGTGCATTGGAAGGGAGGCGGGTGTCGTGAGAACCCATGGAAACGTGGCAGACCTCAGTGGCTTGGATACAGGAGAAAAGAGAAAAGATCTTTAGTATTTGTGATCTCCAAGACAAGAGCAGTACGTGCAACTGGAAAGAGGACACAAAATGACAGTCGAACACGGTGGGTGCTGGAGAGGAGGAAATGGGGGACGTTTTGCTGACGGTCACACGTGAAAAGGCTGGGAGGGAGGTAGTGGCCTCGTGGTCAGGGCAGCTCTGATGACTTGGTACAAGGAGAGAGTATGTTTTCAATGAGGTTTCAGCCAAACATTTATGCAGGCCTTCTCTACTTTCATGAATGCCTTCCCATTATTCTCTGCCTTCTTTCAAATACTGACTCCAAATATGCACATTTGGATATCTAAATACTGGCTGCTACTTACTTCCCCCCACTCAACATTTTTGGGTGGCAAAGGGTAGTGGGCGGTGATGTCATAAGCGATTTCTTCCATAAACCACTTGAAACTTTTGCAGTTGTGATCTTCTCGAAATTTCTTCAGCTCAGATATATCCCCATAGGGCAGCGCCTTTGACTCAGGACGGCTAGCATAGAAGTAGTCTTTATATTCATCCCACCAGACTTCCACAACCCTAACATAATTCTGCGGAAACAAAAATTGCAGTTATTAGGAGATGCAGAAATAACAGTAAAGGCATAAACCGCCCACCTTGGATGTACAGAATAAAAACAAAATACAGTGAACTCATTAGTCAGGATGTGGCATTAATCAATGAAAATAAGAGAGCTAAATAACACTAATATGTTATTTTCCAAGTATAAAAATATCACGAATGTAGATTCAATTAAAAAGTAGTGTACATGAAAACAGACATTCCTGAGCTGGAAGATCATTAATTCTAAGATATGCATTCTATTCTGATAACAGAGGAAGAATGTGAAGCCCAGACAGGGTTTTTGAGAGCCTGGCTGGACAGTGATGTTTATTTTCGTCTCATTCCTTTCTATCTGAACCATGTTACTGACACGTATAGGAGATAATCTCACTCCAGAACCATCATTGCAAAGAATTGCTCCTCAGGCGACTCTGTCAATCTTTTCATGACTATAACAGAATCATTTTACTATAACTGCAAATTAACTTTATGCCTTTTCCACAGGTGGTTGAGGCAGGAAAGGCAGCTACTGACCAATAAAATAAACAGACACTCTCATCACCGACAAACATTTAACTTGCAGGTTTGGGCAGAATTAGTAAGAACTTCCAAAATTAAAAGAGGAAAAACACTGTGGTCCTGCAACCCCAGTACAGTGTACAGTCCTTAAAGATGAGGATTCGATCCACCAAGGAGATGCCTGAAGCTCTGTGCAGAACTTTCAAGCACTCCCTACAGCAACCCATATTTGGAATCAACCTAAGTGTCTGCCAGCTGATGAATAGATAAAGAAAATGTGGTACGCACAACAGAATGCCCAGTCTTTTCTGAAAAAGAAAAGCCTGTCATCTGCAACAACACACAGGACGTTATGATAAGTGAAATAAACTAGGCGCAGAAAGAGAAACGTGTGAGCTCACTCACAGGGAGATTGTAAAGGAAACCAGTGTACAAAACCACACAGTGGAATGAGGGGTACCAGAGGGTGGCAGTGGGAAGGCTGTGTGTGGAGATGTCTGGGCAAAAGACACAAAATGTCTATCACAGGAGAAACAAGTGGTGGTAATCCCCTCTACATTAGTCACTACAGTTAATAACAAGGCATTGGTAGTGCCCTATGCAGTGTATAAACTAAATGGATTTTAACCACTCCACAATGTGTATGTGTAGAAAATATTGTTATAAGCATAAATATATTCGCTCCTTACTTGTCCAAACATAAATGAAAAGGAACAGGGCTAAAATGAATAATGAACAATCTTAAAGAACAATAAGATATTCCACCAGTAAGTCTAGCCTTGGCTTAAAATTGCCGGCATGATTGCATAGGAGATTTGTCCCAGTGGAACATAAGTTTTACTTCTCTTCCCTTCTCTCCTTTAAAAAACAACACACCACCTCACCTTGAGCGTTGGAGAAGAGCCGACATAAAGGGGTGGAGGATTTCCTTGCCAGCCCTCAAGACGGTAGATGTGCCCAACACGAGAACAAGGCACAAATAACAATTTGCCACCGCACTGCCAGATCTGTCAAGGAAGAAGGTATATTGTGAAAGTGACTGGAAACGCAAAAATAAATAACGGAACGTTTGTTCTGCAAACTTGACATTAGACATAATGTCCACCTTGAATTCTGAGCTAACCAAATTCTAAAATAATCAATTACGTTAGAAACACCAGAAACAGCAAGGAAGGTGGTGGTGAGGTGTGCAGTAAGTTACTATTAGTGAGTTCCCTCCTGTGCTCCTCTACAGCTAGGAGCCCTTTCTCCATATAGCCTCAAAAGAATGTAAACCCTTAGTCCTAACCTTACCTGTGTTTCTGATGCTAATCTATTTCCTACCTGGGTGATTACCATAATCGCTCCTAACTGGCTTTGTAACCTTGAACTTCTCTCTACTTTATCCTTATTTTTAGCAAGAGATTACTGGGCTTTGGGTCTATTATCTATCCCCGTGCTTAGTGTCTTCCTTGGCTGCCTTCTGCTTATCAAGCCAAGGGGGCGGGAATCTCTCAGAATGGTACTAAAGACTCTTTAGCAGGGCTCTAACTGCTCTTGCACGCTCTTTAGTGGCTGATCACGCTCTCTGACCCCACCTCACGGCTCCCGCACTTGGTCTTCACACTCGAACCTTTGCCCCTTCCCTTGTTCTGCCACTTAGGAGGCCTGCCTGCTCTCCTCCCTTTATCTCTGCTTATGGAAACCACGCATCTCATTTTCACCTCCAAGTCTACCTCATCCTGGTGGCATTTTCTCCAACCAACAACCGAATACCTCTGCCCTTTTGTTTTTTTAATTAATTCATTATACTATACATTTTCAAATACTGCTGATCTATAAGTTTTTTGACAATTATAAGTTGACAGAAAGGGGCAGCTGTCCCTAGCCTAACCCTCACAGTACTAAAACACAGGAATTTGAAGATAAGAAGGAATGAACATCTGAAAAACTGCAATCTCTTCCCCTCCCTGCATCTCTACAATTAGGGCAGGCCTACAGCAGAGTCGGACCAAGCAGGATGGTACCGCCACTGCAGCAGGAGGAGGTCAGCTACTGTGTGACCGTGTCTATCATCATGTCCTAGGGCAGTCGAAGGTGCCTATGTCAGTAGACGGTCAACATGCAGCCCCTCCAAAGAGCTACTACAACTAAGGCTCCAGGGAACAAACAGCCTGAGCAGGAGAGAGGCCATTTCTATTTCTGCAGCTTGTGGGCCATAATTCCGGGCTGAGCTCTGTAGACGACTAATCAATCATTTTACTTTATTTATCCTAAAAGCGATGCTTTATTGAGGCATTCCTAATAATTTAGAGAAGCTCATCATGTATTTTTTCTAGAAACAAACAAACAAACAAACAAACAAAAACCCCTCTAGCTGGCCTTGGTATCTCACACTCAGAAGGCAGAGGCAGAGGCAGGCAGACCTCAACCTGGTCTACAAAGAGGGTTCTAGGACTGTCAGGACTACAAAGAAAAACCTTGCTTTAAAAACAAACAACCAGCCAACCAACCAACCTAGCTTTATTTGAAAGTCATAAAAGTTGGGTACCTAGTAGTAAACAAGAGGCGGGGTGGGGGGTGGGAGTGGGAGTGGCACATGCCTTTAGTCTTAGCACTTAGGAGGCAAAGGCAGATGGATCTTGGTGAGTTCAAGGACAGCCTGGTCTACATAGAGAGGTCCAGGACAGCCAGTGTGGCAGAGAGACATTTCCCTCCCCCAAATAAACAAACAACCCCCCAAACTACTTAGAAAAGAGCATTTGAGTGAAATGTTACCTTGTATGAGATTTCAAAGTTTTCACCACCCCAAATCTGGAGACCAGGATCATAGAGACCCAGTTCGAAGAAGAATTCCCTCTCAATGGCAAATAATCCACCTGCCATAGCTGGAGACCTAAGGGAAGGACACTGCATGTGATGACTAGTAAAAACAAAGCCCCAGCATCCCTTCACCGACAGACATACGGCCTTTGGGAATACAGCGTGAGAATGCACAGAAGAGGCAAGACTGACGGCCAAACATGAAGAAACTGTAAATCCTTCACAAAAGAATGTGCTCACAATCTCGCAGGAATTCACCAAAACTTCTGAAGCAGGTCTTTAGACCACTGAGATGCTTCGCCACTAGAGGGCGCCTTGGTTCTTTTTGTTGATTTAAACAAGTCTGTCGTTAAGATAAAAATTTCTCTTTCTCTCCCAAAACACAGAGCCATGCGGACACTGCTGACTTCTCCCTCAGTGATTTGTGAGTCATTCTGGGATGAATGAAACTATACACCATGGAGGGAGTCTGTCATTTTTTAATTTTATAGCTCAAGGCCTTGCCAGATAATGGTGTAAATCACTGTTGAACAGCCTGGTTCATTCACAGTTTGCAAATGGAACACAGGAAAGACCTAAGGATCAGGACATGGGGCATCAACTTCCACCATTAGGAGATGGGGGTGCTAAAGGGTGCCCATGGGCTTCCTTGTACAGAGCTTAAGTCTGGTACACTTTAGGAGAAGGGGGAAAAACATTCTGTAACATTTTAGGGTCAAGTCACTCCCACCATTGAATAAATGAAAATAATTTCAATTCTAGTTATTCCATCTTAGCATTAAACAATAATTAATGCACTATGATCTGTGAGCTGTAGGGAATAGGATACTGCTAGAATTCCGTATTCCTCGTTCATGCTAATGTCCATCTATCACTGGGTCCCACTTATTCCACCTTGAAAAGGTGTGGGCGTGGACTTTGTGTACCACTCACTATAGTATAAATTCCATGGGAACATACTTAGTTATTTATAGTTTGAAAAGGCCATTTCTCCCCTAAAATAGTGGCCGGTGCTTAAGCAGTCGACCAGCTCATGTCGGGCAGATAATGGGTCAGGGTGATATTTTTAGTACTGACGGAAAATCCCATCAAAAAAGAATTGTTCTTTTTTTTATGCTTTTTCTTCTTAAAATACACCGCTTACATCACTAAGCAGTACATTCTGGTTATACTTCTGGCCGTATTTGCTTAGCTGCCACTTCACATTATTTCAGAATGCTTGTGCTTTTCGCTCTTCAGACACATGCCCTTTCATCTCATATGTACTCGGAGGGGAAGCTTTAACATGCTCACAAGGAAGCTGATTCAAGGAACTCCCCTTAAGTTTCCCTAAGTTTACTTTAAAAATATGCCTTTTTACAGAATTACGGAACAAACCAAGGTAAGCATCTTTTTCTCCTAGGTGACTTGTGAGCCTAAACAAGTCAGCAAAAGGTTCCTGGGTTATGCTGAACCTTAAGGTTTTGAATGAAAAGTTGGAAGATGCCCAGGAAAATCTTGGAGTCCTATAATTTCTTCATGTTTGCCATTCAGCGTCCTGATCACAACAGGCCTGAATCCACAACACGGAAGCACTGGCCCAAATGAGTTCTGACATTCTGAGCACTGTGACAGGGACAGAGAGACTGGAAGCAGGACCACGGGAGAGGAACAAATAATAAACAGATAAACAGTAAACACGTTATGGGCATGAGTTCCATGAACATTTCATTTGGGGCCACTTTTTGAAAGACTGTAAAATGTTCCAAACAAAAGATCAAAAGGAGATCGTAAAGACCACCGTTCTATTTGAAGAGCCACAAGCAGACTTGGGGACAGAGCTTTCTGTGAATCAAGCATTCTTCGGAGAGCCAAGCAGCAAAGGATTCTATCCAACATTTTCTAAACTCGTGGTTTTTTATTCATCGAATTGAACTGATACAAAATTAGTATCAGAGCTTTAGCATACAAAACAAAAGGGAGAACCCAACAATCTCTTGCTGGTGTGTCCTTCCCTGTTGACCACAGCACCCAAGACTTCAAGAGGCCAATTGCAAGTCTAGAGCTGTCCGCAGTTTATGTGCTTTGAGTTTACAGAATGCACTCTGCTGTTTGGTCTCCTAAGACAGCAGGAAAGGACTCCTCCTTTCCTGCTTAGGTTTCAAATTAATACCGCCTTTCAGATGACTTTTCCCCAATGAAAGAGTAGGATTCACATTAGTGGAGCTTGCGTTTCGGGTGAAAGCCGTTCCAGGAGCCAATGTGAATTCATCAACGCTCTGAGGCTGCAAGGACTAAAAGCTCTGTCAGATCTGAGACGACAGCTCCAGTTCTTACAGCGAGGTTTCAGCATGGCAAGAGGTTAACAGGTTAGCAGCAACCGGAGAAAGGGGAGATAGGTTAAGTGACTTAGTGATTACCGATATGGCTCAGTTTTTGTCTTTCTCAGTCTCTTCTCTCGGGAGGTCAGAGGCACCCGTTTCCAGAGCATGCTCCAGTCCCATGCTCCTCGGGCATACCCATCTTCATCACCACCCCCTTGGGGTATAATTTCATATGTGTTGCCATTTATGACATCTATAATCGGCACAGTGCAAATGGTTCTGTGTTGTGTTGATGAAGCAGCAAGATCAAATGGAAACATATGTATGGACCCACATAGTTACACGAGTTCATAGGAAGGAAAAAAAAGAGGACTTAGGTAAACAGTCAACATAGAAAAGAGTAAAGTAATAATCTTTACCGATAAGGTTCAGTTTTATGTTTTCTTTTGGCCTTTTCCTTGTGGCTTAGTGGAATACGTTTCCATAGCATACTCCAGTCCCAGGCCCCTCTGGCAAAACCATCTTCATCCCCACCTTGCTGTGGCTCAATGGAATAATCATTCCCGTCTATGTAATCTATTAGAGGCACAGTACATGTAGCTCTGAAACATTTACAGAAAATGAAAAGGCATTTAAGAACCCCAAACTGACTAGGTCACCATGCCTAGCTACACGGGCTCCGTTTGTACTTGGTTTCATTCTGTGTTAGGAAACGATTGTCTAATGGGGGCAGAGAGTGAAATAAGGTCTCGGGAAAGCCAGGCCTGTGTCAGCGGAAGGGCAGAATGGAAGTTTATCCTAGCTAGCCAAACAAACGCCCGGGGCACGAGCCGTGCCACGTAGATTATTAAAAGCTTCCTCCTTTTTACTGCGGTGTTACTGGCAGCTATCTCGTCGTAATTCTGTAACGTTTACAAGATTTCTCTACCTGTTGCTTTCTCTCTGTGTCCCCCATTAAAAACGACTACAAGTTTCTGTGTCTACGCTTCCACTGACAGCACGTTCTTAACAGCTTCTTCCAGCTCTTTGTTCTTTTCTGATCCTTTGGAAGTAGTTATTATGAACACGTCTTTCTTGCTTTTACTTAATTTTCTTCTCTCCTTTAAAACAAGCCACTCGAACAAAACTAAAACCTCAGGTTCTGTGTTGTATTTTGCTTTAAAAAAAAAAAAAAAAAAGAAGCAAGAAGGATGCTTGAGTATCTATTGAGGAACTTAAAGAATGAACTAAGAATTTGAAGGATTAAAAAAAAATATTTCCTTTGCATTTGGGTTTTGTGAAATGCTGGCCCTGCATAACCAGCTGGATGCTGAGCTGCTGTTACAATGACCCAGGTCCCTGCTCCTCATATCAGAAGGGACTGAGAAGAGGTTTCTCAAAACGGAGATCACAGAGGAGAAAAAAATCTATGGGGTTTGGAGCCATGGTAGGATGGAAATGGATTCTAGAAGAGAACTTTCTTCACTCCAGAACAGAAATTCAGGTCCATGGTATAACACCTGGACTTCCCCCTGGAACCTCTGGAAAGGCACTTTCTGCTTCTGGATAGACTTCCACATTGCCCTGGAGACAGTGACCTGGCTACCTGGTCGGGTATCTTTCCTCTTGCCACACACTTTTCACAATTTAAAATAAATGTTGGAATGTAACAAAGCCCAGAGATCTGTCTGACAATTAGTTAAATACTAGATTTGTGGTACATTTATTTTTCTAAGCCTTAGTGCTATTTTCTAAAGTATAGCTAATCACATCTACCTGACAGGGCTGCTGTGGGAGGAAGCCAGACGGCATGTGTACGGTGTTTATGATGGGCCTTCCTTCACCTTAAACCTGGTGACAAAGTCTCCCAAGTTCTTTGTCTGGCCCGTGCCATTCGCCACAAGAATATGCTGCATTTGCCTAGATTCTGAAATAGTCAGGGTTCTGGGAAGGAAGCAAACGCTTTTGGAGCTAGAGACTGAGGGTGTTTTAGATGGTTCTGTTGATTTAATGGTGACCTTTCTATTTCTAAACCCTGAGGTTTCCATAAGAACCTAGAGACTTGACCAGAGAAACAGTTGGCCCTTTACCATCTACTGTAGTCATTTCAAAGCTCGTAAGAAACCCAAAGGCTTAATGTCAAGTCTTCAGAGCATTTATCCAGTTTAAAGAGGGGAGAGTCAGTGTTACTGTCTCAACAGAATACAGAGACAGCTCTGCAAGGGGACACCTAGCTTTCGACTACAGGCCGGCTACGTTTGAATCCGCCCAAAGTATCCGCCTAGCTCCACCCAGGAAACGAACAGCTCAAGGAAAACATCTGTCACATAACATCTGGCAAACTAGATGGAACGGGATCACGGAGGAGAATAGTGTTTGTCCATCTAGGACAAGGTTTACTTTTCAACTAGGAAAGAAAAAAAAAACAAGGTGACGTTACCTGTCCTTAGATATGGGGGCTACAAGTGGTGCATACCAGTTAACTGCCACCTCACAGTGGGCATCAAGGTATATCAAAACCTTAAAAAAAAGAGGCAGGGTGAAAAAATACTCCTCACATACGGCACAACAAATATCACACACATTTTTAAATCAGATGCTAATACACATTAGCACTTTCGTCAATCTTGACATATAAGTTATCCGTTCAAACCAACATTCTCATTTCAATTAAAAAAAAAAAAAAACCCGAAGGATAATTCATCTGATCTTTTTCTTAGCAAAAAAGAAGTGTTGGCTTTGCACACGGCACGCTGGCGCGCACTTCCTACCTGTCCGAGCTTAGCCTTCTGCGCGCCGATGCTCCGAGCTTGAATCAAGCCTTCTCTTCTCTCATTTCGGAACACCTTCACGAGGCCATTCCACAGCTTGATGTACTCGTCCAGTTTTTCTTTTAAGTGTTCTGCGAATTAAAAAAAAAAAAAAAATCCAACCGACATTATAGATTTTTACATAGAAACATTTTTTTCCCTCTCAAGAAACGGACTGGATTCCATTTCCTTGATATTGTAAAACCAGCAGCAGTAAATAGCGGTGCTGGGCAGTCACTAGTGTACACGGGTCAGCCCCACAGTGAGATCGTTTAAGATGGAAGGTACAGGCTGAAAGTGCACTTCATGGGTAGACCCTGTGTGAGAGAAGCATTTCTGGGGTCCTGGGTTTGGCCCGCTGCTGTCACACCAAAGAAAGATGGAAGGCAAAGTGTGTTACAAGTTAATTTTAAACTTAATGTATCTACGGGGGATTGGCTAGCATAAAAACATTATCCAGCTTCCCTGTGAACATTAAATGACTATTAAAAGTTTAAAATGTCAGGTTTAAAAGTTAAAAAGAAAAAAATATATAATATTTTTGCAGTTGGAAGTTTCTGAAGATACACTGTCTACTGATAAGGCCGTGCAGTTTCCCTGGTGTCTGCACAGGGAATGGGCTGCTCAAATTTTGTTTCTGGGCCATCTTTCTCCAACCATCATAGGTACAGAAAATTGCTGTCTTGCTGTGATCAAGTCTAGTCACCAAGTTGGCCTGTAGCAATCAAAAGACACATTTTTGTCTGTAGCTTGGTATTACAAGTCCGTGCATAATTAAATTATAATCTTTATAATTACATATACATATAGGTTTGAGAATTAGTAGAGGGAATTCTATGTTATGAAAACTAGGCACAATTGGCAAAGTTTGTACCTTTGCTTCTCATTGTAAAATAACAGCTTTTGTTTATCATTGTGAGCCCAGGAAATTGGCTCACCAGCTAGAATAAGCTCCTGTATCCCACTGAGACACTTCCTGAGGACACAGAAATTGTCCTAAAATTGTTAAAATTTTGGCTCATCAGTACAAAAACCACCAAAATAATTGCTGTATCTAGCTGAGAGTGGGTTGCAAAATGGATGTGTTGGACCATATATTTAATAGATGGCTTGTTATAGGAGACTTTTGAATGTGTTTTGGGATAAAACGTCATATAGCCAAGGCTGGCCTCAAATTTACTATGTAGCTGAGGCTAGACCTGAACTATTAAAAAACTGTTTTAAATTGACATCTGTATGGTGTTTACTTTGTGTGTATGTCTATGTGTGAACTAGTGTGCCTGGTTCATGGAGAAGGTTAGAGGACAGCGAGTTCCAGAGAGTTGTGAGCCATGTGGGTGCTGGGAATCAAACTGGGGTCCCCTGGAAGAGCAGCCTGGAAGAGAGTCTCTTAACCTCTCTCCAGCTCCCAGACTTGGGCTCTTGCTCCTCTGCCTCCACAGCTGAAACATTGATATTACAGGCGTGCATAAAAGCATCAAGGAGTTTATCACCAACGAAAATACCCATTCATATGGGTTTTCAGAATTAATACACACACACACACACACACACACACACACACACACACACACACACACATGTATTTTGGCACCAACTTTTAAAGAGTCTTACAAATACAATTTCAAGTTTAATTATATTTTTCTGCTAAAACGTTTGGTGACTTTTCCCTTTCAAAATTAGTTGTTTCTTACTTTTTTAATGTAAGTCCTCTCCTCTTTTCTTTTTTTCCAAAGCTTGATACAATCCTTCGCCACCATTCTCTAATGTCTTTCTGATTCCATTAGGGCTGTCTTTGGGATATGCTACTTCGACACAAACCTTAAATACATCTTAATGTACAGAAGGGAGTGACCTATTTTTCAAATTTAGGCTCTCAGCTAAGACAAATGGCTTCTCTGTGCCCTCACACTGCAGTAGACTGTATTTAGGACTCAAAAATACCCTTGTCATTTTCTAGGTAAATATTGCCTTCCTACTTCCCACATTTGTTAGGCTGGGTTTGTGACCGTTGGTGGTGCAGGCTTGTCTGGAAAGGTCATGAGTCACTTGTGAGCACAGCATCAAGAGCCCCTTCGTGGTCCTGCGTCTTCTCTCTTGTCTATCTCTGTGGAGGCAGTACAGAGCTGAGGCTGCTGTAGGTCCATCTGCTGGGAAGCAGAGACTGCCCCGAACAAGGTCCAGTGGGACCTAGAAAACTCTCGGCTGCTGCAGAGATCTAAGGTAGGACCGAGAAAACTTGCATGCTACAGACCCTAAGGAGGACCAAGGAGACACTGGGATGCTGCAGACTTTAAGGCAGGACCTGAGAAACCTTGGCTGCTGCAGACCTGTAAGTGTCTGGGGCTGTTCACCTGAAGCCACCTTGGTCTCAGCGGAAGATGCACACAATCGGGGAGGAGCCTGCTCTATTTAAAGGCCCCAAATCTTACTAAGAGAGAATGCTGTCATTACCAGAAGCCTAAGGTTATGAAGAGTAGTGAGATCCTTTAAGAGTTTTTATGTTTTGTCTCTAAAAAAAGAAAACAAATGGCAAGGCTTACTTTTCTAAATCTACTGTGGCAAAGTACAGGGCAAATTTTTATTTGCACCTTATTAAGCAAATAGAACAATCTTTCTGAAGCTAGCAGCAGCAACAGATCTTAATGTCTTAAAATTAGAAAACACTAATTACAGACCTTCTGGACTTGTGTTCCAGGGGAATCTAAAGGTTTCTGCCTACTGAGGTATGCAGATCCTCCTTAGGTTGAGACTTAGACCGCAGAGGGCTGAAATGAGCTCAGACAGACAGCAAGAGGAAGCCAGAGGTGCAAACAGTCCACGCTTCAGGTTCTGTTCTGTTTTTATGGGCCAAAAAGCTATTTTTGAACGGTAAAGTACCTATTCTTTTTGTAATGATGATTTAAAATATTAATAATAAACTTGTACCATTAGTACCAATACAGGAAGTTCAGAAAGTAGTTTTGTAGATTTGGGTATTTTTTTCATACACTTAAAAATCACTGATGTTAGTGTCAACAGTATCACCTGAAGGCATATTCTCTTCTCTTATTTATTACTTCATGTGTGTACTGGCTAGTTTTGTGTGTCAACTTGACACTAGCTGAAGTTATCACAGAGAAAGAAGTTTCAGTTGAGAAAATGCCACCATGAGAGATCCAGCAGTAAGGCATTTTCTCAATTAGTGATCAAGGGGGGAGGGCCCCTTGTGAGTGGTATCATCTGTGGGCTGGTAGTCTTGGGCTCTATAAGAAAGCAGGCTGAGCAAGCCAGGGCAAGCAATCCAGTAAGTAACATCTCTCCATGGCCTCTGCATCAGCTCCTGCTCCTGACCTGCTTGAGTTCCAGTCCTGACTTCCTTTGGTGATGAACAGCAGCATGGAAATGTAAGCTCAATAAACCCTTTCCTCCCCAACTTGCATCTTGGTCATGATGTTTGCGCAGGAATAGAAACCCTGACTAAGACAAATTGGTACCAGCGAAGTGGGGTATTCCTGTGACAACCTGACCATGTTCTGGGGAGGACTATGGAAGGGCTTTGGAACTTTGATCTAGAAGAGCCATTGGGATGGTTTTTTTTTTTTTTTTTTTTTTGGTTTTTCAAGACAGGGTTTCTCTGTGTAGCCCTGGCTGTCCTGGAACTCACAATGTAGACCAGGCTGGCCTGGAACTCAGAAATCCTCCTGTCTCTGCCTCCCAAGTGCTGGGATTAAAGGCGTGCGCCACCACTGCCCAGCCATTGGGATGTTAAGAGCTCTGTAGGGTGCTCTGTAGGAGCTTGGAAGATAATGTTGAGAACAGTGCAGAAGATGGAGGCCTGGCTTGTGAAATTTCAGAGGGAAGATTAAAGACTCTTAACAGGGCCGTCGCCATTAGCCGTCACCATTAAGACTGTAACGATTCTGTGGTTTTGGTTGACGGGGGCTGAAGAGTCCTGTGATTGACAGGATGCCAGAACTACTAAAGCGAAGACTTTCCATTGCTGGTACTATTGATGCTGATTGGCTGGGAAATTAGTGGTGATTAAGAAGAGACCAGCGTCATTGAGGTGAAATCTTCTGACAAGTGTTTTCTGAGAGCACAGAGGTTGCGTTCCAGAGATAGCCAAGGCTGTACCTTGAGCTGTGGCAGGACTTGGTAATGTGTAAGAGTCACCCAGGTGGTACTGGTTTTGAAGGCATGAAGGAGTCATGAAGAGCAGCTGAGGTCTGGGCACTGTGAGAGGCCGTGGAAGGCCATTGGTGAAGGTGTAGCCTCAGTTGCAATTCCAGGACTGAAGGGGTCATGCAAAGGAGGTGAGGCTTGGTGCTTCGAGAGGCCTCGGAATGCCATTGGTGAAGGTGCAGCCTCAGTTGCAGTTGATGGCCCAGGACTGAAGGGGTCATGCAGGGGAGTTGAGGCTTGGCACCATGAAGACAGCCTATGGGAGGCTGCTGGTAAAGCCCCATTGCAGCGGAAGACAGCAGTGTTTTGGAGATGCCAGTACCATGAAATGACCACCAAGAACAGCAGCAGCAGTGGAGTACAGGCGTCTGGAGCCTAGAAGACAAGGTGTGTGCTACAAAGGGCAGAGCTGGAGAAGTGACTCAAGCCCTTGGAGGAATCCAGAAGATCGTGAGTGGATCCCAGACAGTTGGAGTTTGCTTTTGCTTTTGATTGTGACTGTGACCTGATATTTTTTCCTCTTGAAGAAAGAAGGTATTTTAGTGGAGCCCACAGTTAAAAGACTTTGAATTTTAAGAGATTGGATGTTTAAAAGGGATTGAAATATTAATATGTAAGAATTTGCAAAGACTGTGGGACTTTTAAAGTTATTTAGAGCTTGGGGATGAATAAGGAAGTAAG